>CAUJRU010000097.1:0-622614 GCA_963277665.1 Viscum album
AGTCTAGCGGGCCGGGCCATGCTACCCCAGCGGGCACCCCCTTGTGGGCTGGGACAGGCTGGGACCTAGTGGGCCCAGACTACTATGGCCCATCCTAGCCGGGTCTGACCCGGGCCGAGTCGAACCAGACCAGAACCCAACTAGGCCCAATCCCACTTAAAATAACAGAACATGAAATACGGGTGTCCGTTTGATGAACAGTCTATGGCTATGGGACTCATGGAGTGAGAAGATCAATTTGGTATACTACACTTAAGTTTGGAGACAGTTAGAGTATGACTGGGTTTGATCTAACCCGAATCCAACCGGGCCATCAGAACTAAAAAACTTATAACTCACATACCGAGTGTCCGATTGATGCATCGTCTGTTGCGTTGGAACCATTAAGACATGGCGGTCCTTTGGGTTACTCCATTATGGGGCTCAGTGGTGGTCTAGGTTTGAACGATATCTCGAGGGGCATATTATTTTGAACTCGAGTGCTCCGGGTGCGAGGAATCCTATGGATGGCAGTAACATGATAAAAGAACATAGATCCTAAGTGAGTCAGCATCTATCAATCTTTTGTGGGTCAGTATCTATCAGATCCAATGTGGGTCAATGCTCGACAATCCTGTGTGGGTCAGTGCATATCGATTCTATGTGGGTCAGATCCTGTGTGGGTCACTGGGGGTTATTACATATCAATCCTATGCGGGTCCGCAATAGTGGTTCTTAACATAATAATATGATCTAGCCTTATGACTAATCATCTATATTTTTGTACTTAAGTTATAAATAAGTGTGAGATGAGTCTTTTACCTGTATGGTTTTATCTTTGTGCTATTACCTATGTGGTACTTCTAGCTTCATGGTGTTACCTGTGTGGTACTTCTACCTTCGTGGTGTTGTCTTTGTGGTATTAATTGTGTGGTACTTCTATCTTCGTGATGTTTCCTATGTGGAAATTCTACCTTTGTGGTGTTGTCTTTGCGGTGTTACCTGTGTGGTACTTCTATCTCTGTGGTGTTACCTGTGTGGTATTTCTACCTTCGTGGTGTTACCTTTGTGGTATTCTTCCCTCATGTATAATATGAGTATATATTTTTACTTAGGTATATGTATGGGCATATACCTAAGTAGTGTTGTTGTCTATCGCTTCGTGCATTGATATGGATGTCTTGTTTTGTGGGTTTTCTTTCGTGGAACTCTAGGAGACCTATGGAGGTCTCGAGGTCCCTACTGAGTATCATTATTCTCACCCCTACATAGACTATGCATGAACCTTGTTATGTCTTGTACAGACGATGAGCAACTAGGCTAAGACATGAGGGTGCCGTGACCAAGCATTACACAGAGTAGACAGGATAACGTGGGGTGCTGGGAGATGATCTTCACATACCCTTCATGTAGGATCCTCAGTGGACGATCGATGAACTGTTTTTCACCTTTAAGTTGTATTTTTACTTTTCAGTTATACTTGTACATTTCAGTTGGGCTTGTATTCTGACCCCTTTAATTTCAGTACTTGTACTTCTACTATAAAAGTTTACCTTTTGGTTGCATCATGTTGCATTTTGGATTGTCTTCCATTACAGGTTCAAAAAAAATGCCTTCCTATTTTTATGGATATGCTTTTCCGGTGCAAGTCTCCAGCCTTTGGCCCATGGAAGGAGGGCTTGGTGTAGTCACGGAACAGGACCTGGGGGATGGGTTTTGACAAAGTGGTATTAGAGGAGTCATTTACACCAAATAACTAGGGCTTTGATATTTTCCATGTAGAAATAGTGTTAAGTGTTATGAGTGTGGTTTTTAGTTTGGGGAATCCAGTGTTGGTGCAGTGACCGATATATCCATACACGAGGACCCTGAATTCCGATGTCTAACTTAGTACATGGAAACACTGGTTGTGTGTGTTTTCGAAAGGTTTTTCTTATGATCTATATGAGTTAGCTCACCAGGTATAATATATTAACCATGGCACACCAATTTCATTTCCGGATGCCACTACGTAGACAACCAACCAGGACTCCTGAGAGAGTACGTGATGACAACCCATCGAGCGATGGGGCCTCAGTATGGGGCCATATTACGGTTTGAGCACCTTCGGGTGGTGTACCAGCAACACCACTACCCGTTGGGAAGTCGTTTTCACCAGCCCCACCAGCAGAGGATGCACGATGACTGAGCGTGTTGAATGATTTTTGGTGGTAGAGGCCTCTGAGGTTCCGAGGTAAGGCAGATCCGTAGGCGGCTGAGGACTCATTGGAGGCTATGGACATAGTTTTTCGTTTAGTGGGGAAACCATCTGATCTAATAATGGTCCTAGATATCTGTATCTTCTAGGGAGAATATGGAAGATAGTGGAGTTTGACACTCCAATTACACAACTAGGTGACCTTCATCTGGATGGAAATTGAGGGCCTTTTAAGCACAGAGTTCATCCCAGTGACTCTACACTCAGTGCATATATAGGAGCTACTACACTAACAGAAGGGCGACATGAATGTGGATTAGTACTTAGTGAGGTTCACTTCCCACTACTCCACCAACATGGTATGCGTCCCTTTCATCAGGGCCCAAACCTTTGATCTTGGTATCCAACTAGAGAACATAGAATCAATGATATCGCTCAGTATTCCGATGTAGGTTGGGGGTGCTAAATCAAGTGCTTTTGGTAGAGATCTTCCTAGATGAGAAGGCACCGATAGTGAGAGCCACCAAAGGATGTCAGGTAGTAGAGTCATCTGTAGTAGGAAGTATATGGATGATGTAGGGACCCAAGAAGGACACATCTTTGGTGGACTACCAGAGGATACAGGGTTGGTGGTTCTGGGCTCACGGAACAAAGGATGATAGTTTAGGAGCAGGTAGTGCTACTCATGCGGCATGCATTGTAGAGACCCGAAGCCTGACGTACATGGACATTACATTACATTTGCGGAATACTTAGTACATAACAAAAACACACACACAAGGATCGTAATAGTTTAGTGTCTTTGGAAACTCGGAACGTAATCTTCTAATCGTGGTGAAAGATCTCCAATATCTCCCATAAAGATCTTCCCTTTTTTTTATACCTAAAACCTTTCTTTATATCCTGGGGAAAAGAAAACATAAAAGGGTGAGCTCAAATGCTCAGTAAGGGTAAACAAAAGAAATATAAATCTCATCGTATACACAAGCACATAACTTTTGGAAATTTTAACCTGCAAAAGAGATCATAATTTCATAACATGGGATAAATCATGGCAGTGAAATGTAATCACAATAATCATAATCTTAAAACATGAAACTTTGTGGCATTCACACATAATCATAGATAATCATTTTTTGTTAGTCAAGACTCATTGCCAAGACTATCTTAGTGGACAAAGTCCCTTTCTGAATCGAGTAACCCTCGTTTCAGTCCTGTTTCACTGAACCGGTATAACCTACCATTCCAGCTATGTCTATCTCATGAGATATAAAATCTTTACCCAATGCATTGGAGGGAGATATAGGTCCCACCCATCTCATAATGATACCATTCTTATGTGTTCCACAAAATCATAAATCATACATCATTTCATAACCCATGTAATAAAAAATGGGATTCTTAAACAACATGACATCATAAAACCATTCATATAAGATAAATGAATTCATAAACATAATTCCATCACAACATAGTCAAATCAATGTAAAAATATGGATAGAAACATAACCCTTTATTATCTTAGATGGAAAATAATTTTGATAAAACACTTGAAATGAATTCTTGAGGAAAATATCCTTTCTTCTTCAAAATGAAATTCTTTTCACAAAACATCATGCAATTTTAAAAGAAAGAGATTTTATTAAGAATAGTCATGAAATCTTTTGGAGGAAGCTGCATGAAAATAAGGCTTCATAAAACCATAAAAATCCATTCATGCCGTTTAAGTAAAAAAACATTCTTCGTACTTTTGTCGGAAAAGTCAAAAAGTACCTCATACAAAAAATGATAAAAGATTCCTTTCATATTCTTTACTAAAAACTCACCGAAGGGTAAAATTGGATTTAAACTATTGTAAGGGGATGGAAAAAATATTACATATTGAGGGAACATGGATGTGGATGATAAAATACACCCCAGTAAATACCAAAGTATAAACAATCTCGGATAAAAATGAGATTGTGATATTTCCCTTACCTTAGGTCCGATTAGCTTCGTATGTGTCCAAACCTCCTGTATAATGATTTAAATAATGTCATTGACTTATTACAGAATCATTTTCATTGTTATGATATCATATATGGTTCACATATGACTTTATATTACCCGTTCTTTTGTAAATTCCATGTTAAAGAAGCGTTTTGGGTAAAATCGTTTCATTTATCGTAGGTGTTTTGACTTGTTGTTCTTGACATTATTATTACTTATATCATGATTTAATTACTTCCAGAATATAAAATATGATTTATATCATATATATTCAGTATATATATATATAATAGATAGATAAATGAAATGAAAAACACCGTTCATGGAGACGGTAGTCCGTACGTACGCGTGAACGCTGTTTTCCTTTCCTTATTGTATTGAATGGAAGTAAGTAGATGACATACATATATATATATATACATAAATCCAGTAGCTTTATAATGTCATATATTTCATTATTATTTCTTATATATACTTTATAATCATTCTTAAATGGTTAACATGGAGAATGAATCTCATCGCGTCGTGGAGACGGTAGTCCGTACGTACGCACGAGCGATGATATCATTTCCATAAATATTGAATTGAATTGGAGTGGATTATACAATATATCAGAATCAATATTATGTTGTAATAACTATGTATAGTTATTCTTTACACCATTATAACCATCCATGTAAGGTGGTGGTGGAAAATATATTACACCACGGCGTGGAGACGGTATTCCGTACGTACGCACGCGCGGTGATTTCTTTTTCCGTAGGATGGATAGATGGTGAAATAGGTTTGTTTCATACTTATAATAACATATCAGTATATGAGTGATACTGATGTTATTACTTCATAATTAAACAACCTAAGAAGAAGAAGTGGAATAAGAAATAAAGATGAAAGAATTGGTAACGGTAATTACCTCTTCTTTGAAGCGCCTCTTTGAGACCTCCTCTTAGGGCACTAAAATTGGTCTTTGAGGAAGACCAGAGCCTCTAGGATGTTGCTAGGGAAGTGTAGAAGAGATTTTGGCAGGGGTTGGCCGAGCTTGAGTGCTCAAATTTGTGTGAGGAGGAGGGGGTGGAGGTACCCTATTATAAGGGAGGAGAGGGGCACCTTAGGAATATCTCAAAATATTATTTTATATTAAAGTCAAAATCGGTTTATAATGGTTCCAAAGGGTCTTATTTCGAATCTAAAGTGGGGATGGGTCTAAATCCTATCAACCAATAGGATTTAGACAAGTTTAGGTTGTTATTGTAACCTTATCAATTAGATTTAACTCTAAGTTAAATAATTTTACTTTTACCGTGTCTTTTTGTTTTCTTACACTATATGGTTAATACACTTACTATAACATGCCAAACGAACCCCAAATTGTTTATTATTAATATATATATCTTTATCTAAGTCATTTGTACGAACCTTAGATTTTTAGGAATAAAATAACAATTAATAATATAATATTTTATTTAAAAACTATTTTGTGTCAATTTTGACACTATTTGATATATGATTTTTGTGAAAGTCATAACAGAATTATATGTTCGAACCAAGTTTATAAAATCAACACTAATATATCATAGTAACCTATAAAATTAGTGGAATTCATAAAAAGTCTCAAATTATATTTATTTGGGTATTTATAACATCAATTATGTCAATATTTCATTAATAAGATAATTACTGCATCATCGTTGTGTCATACATAAATTAAATTATTTGATGTCTAAAAATTACAAATAAAATACCATCATGTAGGAAATTATTTTAGATTTCTAATGAATATTTACAATAGAATTTATCTTATTTACAACCCTATATTAAAAATGTTTTAGTAAATATACTTTGATTTTAACTCTTTTAACTCTTCTTTGAATTAAATAATAATAAATGTCCTAATCTAACCCAAGTGGGCCTAAATGGTCATATTTTATTCCTAAGTTTGTTTTTGGTCGAATTACACTTGTCCAATAGAATTAGGACATGTTTTAGGGTAATAGTAATATCATATTTACCCTTAGTTACCCTATTTACTATTAACCGTGGTAAAAAAAAGTAAAAAGTTACTATTCACCAAAAATTATTTTCATCTCATTGAACCACATTTTAGTCCTTGATATTAACCGTGTCTGTCGGATTTTCGAAATTCCATTCACAGAAGCGGTAAAATTAAGTTTTATTAAAAATTCAGTTTTTAACCTACCACTTAGTGGTTTCACTATTCATCAAAAATTGAAAGTTTTCAGAAAAGTACCAAAATTTCACCCTAGGCTATAATTGATATTCCGAATTCAAAAATGATTTCTATTTTACAAAATTCCCAACATATAAGTTGCATTAATTAATTTTATAATTAATTTCTGCTGTCACAATAAATAGCGTGTTTTTAAGAGATAATAACTATCAAAAGATTGACACTTGTTTATAACTGGTTTAAATGTGAAATTACATCCAATGTCCAACATTGTATTAAATTGTAAAAATATATTCTAAATATACTTTAAAACCACTAAAATTAATAATTTATAACTATTAATTATTTCGATTGAAAAAGTTGTTTTTAATTAAAATTTAGTAATTTCCACTACTCATCAAAATATGAAAGTTATCCGAAAATTACCAAAATTTCACCCTAATCTAATTTCGATATTCCGAATCCAAAAATGAAATCCATTTTGAAAAATAAAATTTACAAAATTTCAAAAAGTGGTTATTACTATTCATAACGGTTAGTTTTAATAATATTTTAATAGCATATCGTTGTTTAGTGAAACTCGGTATTGCGTACTACACATGCTATCGAGGAAGGTTGCGATTGCGTGTAATGCAAGGCAAGTCAAGGATGCGTGTTGTGAAAGCTTCTTTTGGTGTAGCGTACAACACAAGACATTAATGAAATTAAAAAGAATATTTTTTTCATAAAATCTCGGGCTGTTACATTCTACCCCCCTTAAAATGAATTTCGCCCTCGAAATTCGTCTGGGTTATAAATGGTTTACTATTCGAAAGTTTCTTTAATAGAAACCCACATTGTAAAAAGGAATACCAAAACCAATCTTTAAAAACAAAGGTATGAAACTTAATGGTTACCCCAAATAAACTAATCACTGGGTTTCCACATAGGCGAAAATATGGATATAGAAGAGAAATCTAACCATCATGTTCTGATGGAGAGTGGTAGAGAACATGACTATGGAAAAGCCAACAATCACAAATCCATAAATTTGTGATGATATAAGGTACCATCTATTTAATCAGATATAAGAGCACTAGGACAACATTTTTGGTTTTCAAGATCGTTTCCCTAAAGTTGAATAATTTGAATTAGAATAAATACTTACTTTATTTTGGTACAATCTCATTGTTGTTCATGCCTTGAAAAATTTCTACTTCATCCCTTAAATAAATGAAGTTGAATTTGTTATTCGTGAAGTGTTAGCAGATCATGTGATAGAATGACGGGTCATTCCATCTGTTCTAAAAAAAAAGGTTAGCAAAAATTATATACATAAGTCGATCTATAGTGAGATTAATCATATATGGTTCCTAAAATGGACTTTATACTTCATATATCATACTAATTAATATAATAAAACTAGTTTCTAATAAACAAGGACTTCCTGTAGGCCAGTGGTAGGCGATAAAGGCCAGTCGCATTTCGGTTGTGGGTTCGATTCCCACAGCCTTGTCCGAAGCGATGGGCTGTCGCCCGTCCTGCAGGTTGTCCTTTTTCTAAAACTACATTACTATAACATCCCATCAATAATATCGAGAAAAAAAACTTCAATACTAACTTATGTCCAACATAATCCATTCTAATCTTTAGGCTTATCCATAATACTGCAGTCCACTCTCACAACATAGTGAAAACGATTACCAGAGATTTAACACCATCGTCGATCCCCATATATCATAAGATATGTTTTGTTGGTCACATTCCAAACATTCAAAGTCCTTAATCATGTATTCTCTTGAAAACCTTAGTGAAAACATGAATGCAGTTAAAATTTAACACTTTCCACATACCAAAATCCTCAAAATTCTATATACTCAAACAATGATATCACTTAGTCCTTATATCAATCATGAGCTCATGAATACTATTAATCATATCATTTTCTCGTTTTCCCTTCATTATGCTCATATCATCTTATTTCCAAAAATATCTCAATCACTTTGAATGCCACATTAGACCAATACATAAATATTCCAATACTTTATGATACAACATTATTTTGGAATCCCATTACATAAACTCTTAATCATTCCACCACATCGTTATCATATTCAACATCGCCAATGGTGATTTCATGTGACTTCCCTTTGTCCTTTGCCTTCAGTGGTTGCTCATGTTGATCATCACTAACCCTTGGATTAGGGCATTTATTAGCATAATGCCCCATTTCCTTGCACTTGAAGCATTGAAGTGTTGGTGGTGCGTTCTCTGCAGTGTTTGCTTTATTCACATCACTAGAAACCCTTTTTCCATTACTTCAACACTCTGCTGATCGATGACCTTCTTTTCCACACTTAAAACATTTTCTAGTCCCTTTAAGACAATCTCCACCATGCTTCTTTCCACACTTTGTGCATAAGGAAACATTCATCTTCTTTTCACCATTATTCTGAGATTTCTCCTTGAACTCCATCTTTCGTTTCTTGTCAAAACCATGAGATGGATATGTAACACCAAATTCCATTTCTACCTTGATAGCACAACGCACAATTTCTTCATAGCTACTGAAGTCTCTTATAGCTAATGCCCTTCGAAGACTTGGTTTTAAGCCACTGAAAAATCGATCAACTTTACTTTCAGGTTGGATGATAATGCCAGATGCATACCTTGCAAGTCTTATAAAATTCGCTTCGTATATACCAACAGATTCATCATCCTTTTGCTTTAGTTCAAGAAACTCCTTCTCCATATTTGTTCGAAGAATACGAGGGAAGTACTTATTGAAAAATAAGTTCTTGAACTCGTCCCATTCCATGGACTCAATTTCATCTCTTTGCCTTGTATTCTTGATAAGATTCCACCATTGATCAGCTTCACCTTCCAAAAGATATACTGCTAAGATGACTTTATCATGTTCAGAACATTGAAGAACTGAAAATATCTTTTCAGTGGTACTGATCCATTGTTCAGCAACAAGTGGGTCAGAAGACCCACTGAAAGAAGGTGGATGTTGCCTCATGAAGGACTCAATAGAATATTGTTCCCTTATCTGCTCATTTGAAAGTCCAGAATGATTCATAGCTTGTGTAAGTATAGCAATAAGATTTTGCACTCCATCTCCCATAACATTTGTTTGTTCAGGAGGGCAATTATTGCATTGTCCATTGCATTGACCAACACGGTTCCTTCGGGTTCCAGCCATCGTCTAAAACCCAAAAAGAATAGTGTGAGAGGCAAAAATCATGCTAGGGAAAACAACATTATAAAGGGGGAGTATCCTCAATATCTAACTTCTTAGGTTAAATTCTAAGATCGTTACCGTAGTTATAGGACTGTATCCCATACGTATACTTATCCGTAGGGACATCCCTAGACATACCTTATAAATATCTCTAGGGATCTCACTAAAGTTCTCGCATCCTAGTTTCCAAAGGTTGACTAAACCTTTCCTCTGATACCAACTGTAGAGACCCGAAGCCTGACGTACATGGACATTACATTACATTTGCGGAATACTTAGTACATAACAAAAACACACACACAAGGATCGTAATAGTTTAGTGTCTTTGGAAACTCGGAACGTAATCTTCTAATCGTGGTGAAAGATCTCCAATATCTCCCATAAAGATATTCCCTTTTTTTACCTAAAACCTTTCTTTATATCCTGGGGAAAAGAAAACAGAAAAGGGTGAGCTCAAATGCTCAGTAAGGGTAAACAAAAGAAATATAAATCTCATCGTATACACAAGCACATAACTTTTGGAAATTTTAACCTGCAAAAGAGATCATAATTTCATAACATGGGATAAATCATGGCAGCGAAATGTAATCACAATAATCATAATCTTAAAACATGAAACTTTGTGGCATTCACACATAATCATAGATAATCATTTCTTGTTAGTCAAGACTAATTGCCAAGACTATCTTAGTGGACAAAGTCCCTTTCTGAATCGAGTAACCCTCGTTTCAGTCCTGTTTCACTGAACCGGTATAACCTACCATTCCAGCCATGTCTATCTCATGAGATATAAACTCTTTACCCAATGCATTGGAGGGAGATATAGGTCCCACCCATCTCATAATGATACCATTCTTATGTGTGCCACAAAATCATAAATCATACATCATTTCATAACCCATGTAATAAAAAATGGGATTCTTAAACAACATGACATCCTAAAACCATTCACATAAGATAAAGGAATTCATAAACATAATTCCATCACAACATAGTCAAATCAATGTAAAAATATGGATAGAAACATAAACCTTTATTATCTTAGATGGAAAATAATTTTGATAAAACACTTGAAATGAATTCTTGAGGAAAATATCCTTTCTTCTTCAAAATCAATTTCTTTTCACAAAACATCATGCAATTTTAAAAGAAATAGATTTTATTAAGAATAGTCATGAAATCTTTTTGAGGAAGCTTCATGAAAATAAGGCTTTATAAAACCATAAAAATCCATTCATGTCATTTAAGTAAAAAAACATTCTTCGTACTTTTGTCGGAAAAGTCAAAAAGTACCTCGTACGAAAAATGATAAAAGATTCCTTTCATATTCTTTACTAAAAACTTACCGAAGGGTAAAATTGGATTTAAACTATTGTAAGTGGATGGAAAAAATATTACATATTGAGGGAACATGGATGTGGATGATAAAATACACCCCAGTAAATACCAAAGTATAAACAATCTCGGATAAAAATGAGATTGTGATATTTCCCTTACCTTAGGTCCGATTAGCTTCGTATGTGTCCGAACCTCCTGTATAATGATTTAAATAATGTCATTGACTTATTAAAGAATAATATTCATTGTTATGATATCATATATGGTTCACATATGACTTTATATTACCCGTTCTTTTGTAAATTCCATGTTAAAGAAGCGTTTTGGGTAAAATCGTTTCATTTATCGTAGGTGTTTTGACTTGTTGTTCTTGACATTATTATTACTTATATCATGATTTACTTACTTCCAGAATATAAAATATGATTTATATATCATATATATTCAGTATATATATATATATATAATAGATAGATAAATGAAATGAAAAACACCATTCATGGAGACGGTAGTCCGTACGTACACGTGAACGCTGTTTTCCTTTCCTTATTGTCTTGAATGGAAGTAAGTAGATGACATATATATATATATACATAAATACAGTAGCTTTATAATGTCATATATTTCATTATTATTTCTTATATATACTTTATAATCATTCTTAAATGGTTAACATGGAGAATGAATCTCATCGCGTCGTGGAGACGGTAGTCCGTACGTACGCACGAGCGATGATATCATTTTCATAAATATTGAATTGAATTGGAGTGGATTATACAATATATCAGAATCAATATTATGTTGTAATAACTATGTATAGTTATTCTTTACACCATTATACCAATCCATGTAAGGTGGTGGTGGAAAATAGATTACACCACGGCGTGGAGACGGTATTCCGTACGTACGCACGCGCGGTGATTTATTTTTCCGTAGGATGGATAGATGGTGAAATAGGTTTGTTTCATACTTATAATAACATATCAGTATATGAGTGATACTGATGTTATTACTTCATAATGAAACAACCTAAGAAGAAGAAGTGGAAGAAGAAATAAAGATGAACGAATTGGTAACGGTAATTACCTCTTCTTTGAAGCGCCTCTTTGAGACCTCCTCTTAGAGCACTAAAATTGGTCTTTGAGGAAGACCAGAGCCTCTAGGATGTTGCTAGGGAAGTGGAGAAGAGATTTTGGCAGGGGTTGGACGAGCTTGAGTGCTCAAATTTGTGTGAGGAGGAGGGGGAGGAGGTACCCTTTTATAAGGGAGGAGAGGGGCACCTTAGGAATATCTCAAAATATTATTTTATATTAAAGTCAAAATCGGTTTATAATGGTTCCAAAGGGTCTTATTTCGAAGCTAAAGTGGGGATGGGTCGAAATCCTATCAACCAATAGGATTTAGACAAGTTTAGGTTTTTATTTTAACCTTATCAATTAGATTTAACTCTAAGTTAAATAATTTAACTTTTACCGTGTTTTTTTGTTTTCTTACACTATATGGTTAATACACTTACTATAACATGCCAAACAAACCCCGAATTGTTTATTATTAATATATATATCCTTATCTAAGTCATTTTGCCGAACCTTAGATTTTTAGGAATAAAATAACAATTAATAATATAATATTTGATTTAAAAACTATTTTGTGTCAATTTTGACACTATTTGATATATGATTTTTGTGAAAGTCATAACAGAATTATATGTTCGAACCAAGTTTATAAAATCAGCACTAATATATCATAGTAACCTAGAAAATTAGTGGAATTCATAAAAAGTCTCAAATTATATTTATTTGGGTATTTATAACATCAATTATGTCAATATTTCATTAATAAGATAATTACTGCATCATCGTTGTGTCATACATAATTTAAATTATTTGATGTCTAAAAATTACAAATAAAATACCATCATGTAGGAAATGATTTTAGATTTCTAATGAATATTTAAAATCGAATTTAACTTATTTAAAACCCTATATTAAAAATGTTTTAGTAAATATACTTTGATTTTAACTCTTTTAACTCTTCTTTGAATTAAATAATAATAAATGTCCTAATCTAACCCAAGTGGGCCTAAATGGTCATATTTTTTTCCTAAGTTTGTTTTTGGTCGAATTACACTTGTCCAATAGAATTAGGACATGTGTTAGGGTAATAGTAATATCATATTTACCCTTAGTTACCCTATTTACTATTAACCGTGGTAAAAAAAAAGTAAAAAGTTACTATTCACCAAAAATTATTTTCATCTCATTGAACCACATTTTAGTCCATGATATTAACCGTGTCTGTCGGATTTTCGAAATTCCATTCACAGAAGCGGTAAAATTAAGTTTTATGAAAAATTCAGTTTTTAACCTACCACTTAGTGGTTTCACTATTCATCAAAAATTGAAAGTTTTCAGAAAAGTACCAAAATTTCACCCTAGGATATAATTGATATTCCGAATTCAAAAATGATTTCTATTTTACAAAATTCCCAACATATAAGTTGCATTAATTAATTTTATAATTAATTTCCGCTGTCAAAACAAATAGCGTGTTTTTAAGAGATAATAACTATCAAAAGATTGACACTTGTTTATAACTGGTTTAAATGTGAAATTACATCCAATGTCCAACATTGTATTAAATTGTAAAAATATATTCTAAATATACTTTAAAACCACTCAAATTAATAATTTATAACTATTAATTATTTCGATTGAAAAAGTTGTTTTTAATTAAAATTTAGTAATTTCCACTATTATTCAAAATATGAAAGTTATCCGAAAATTACCAAAATTTCACCCTAAGCTAATTTCGATATTCCGAATCCAAAAATGAAATCCATTTTGAAAAATAAAATTTACAAAATTTCAAAAAGTGGTTATTACTATTCATAACAGTTAGTTTTAATAATATTTTAATAGCATATCGTTGTTTAGTGAAACTCGGTATTGCGTACTACACATGCTATCGAGGAAGGTTGCGATTGCGTGTAATGCAAGGCAAGTCAAGGATGCGTGTTGTGAAAGCTTCTTTTGGTGTAGCGTACAACACAAGACATTAATGAAATAAAAAAGAATATTTTTTTCATAAAATCTCGGGCTGTTACAGGCATGATCATATGGCCCATGACTGCTAGAGCCGTCATACGAATGACCAGTAGATAGTCGAGGGACCACCAAGGTAGAGGTAGAGATTCTATTGGGAAGGTCTCTAGGAAGCAGGTGGATTTGGTAGAGTAGATGGCCGTGTAGTAGTCGGTGGGTGGCGATTCGAGGTTCTAACGCCACCACCTCCAGTTGGTCCACCCCCGCCACAGGGTGCAGGTGGATAGGGATGAGCTCAGCTCCAGGGAACTGAGGCATATGACCACGATGCTCTAGAGATGATTATTGGAATTATTTATGTCTTTAAAACCTTAGCTTCAGTACCTATAGACACAAGTTCCAATTATTCTTTTATTTCCACGACCCTCATTCGGAGCTCGGAGATTCCAATGGAGCTGTTGGCTCGATCTTTGTGACTAGAGACTCTTATGGGATGAGATTCACCGATTTCAAACTAATTACGACAATGCGAGATTACTCTAGGAGGTGGGAGTATTGGCTATGATCTTCTAGTAGTTGCATTGAGGCCTTACGCCTCCATCTTGTGTATGGACTGGTTATCCAAAGTCCATGCTTAGATTGATTGTATTAGGGGAAAAGTGCAGTGTGTTCACATAGATGGTACCAACTATTACTTCACTGGTGAAAAGAGAACCTTTGCAGCACAAGATGGACTTACCCAGAGGAGGGTGCAACCGATCAAACATCATTTGGCTAGCCTTATCCTCAGAGTAGTTGATGTTGAGTGTCCGAGCTATCCTGTAGTGGAGGACCAGTATGTCGATGTCTTCCCTGATGATGTTCTCAAACAGCCTCTAGAAAGAGAGGTAGGATTTTACATCGACCTTTACCCTAGGAAGACTATGATATCTAGGCCTATATTTCTATGGTTCCCGCAGAGTATTTTGAGGTACGAGTATATTTGGAGGACTTGTAGAATAAGGGGTTCATAATGCCCAGTGTTTCTCCATGGGAAACCATGGTTTTGTTCACCATGAATGCAGATGGGAGTTTCAGACTCTGTGTAGACTATCGGTGCCTGAACCAGGTGACCATGATGAAAATGTATCCAATTCTGAGGATTGATGATCTTTTCGATCAGCTGAATGGATCTTGTTGGTTTTCGAAGATAGACCTCAAATCAGGCTATCATTAGCTCAGGGTTTGAGATGATGATGTCCAGAAGAAGGCCTTCAGATGTTGGTATGGACACTATGAGTTCATGGTTATGCCATTCGGCATGACCAATTCCCTAACAATGTTCATGGGACTCCTAAAAAGAATCATTCAGCCATACCTTGATCAATTTGTGGTGGTCTTCATCGATGACATCTTGATATACTCAACGACAGAGGAGGAGCATGCCTATCATCTTTAGATAGTTCTAGATATACTCAAAGAGCACCATATTTATAGTAATCCATAAAACTGCCAGTTCTAGATACGAGAGGTCCACTTTTTGGGGCACGTTATCTCAAAGGATGGAGTTGGAGTGGATCCGGTGAAGATAGAGGCTGTTATTACTTGGGAGCCACCCATGAGTGTGACCAAGGTGTGGAGTTTCCTGGTGTTGTCTGGATACTACTGAAGATTCGTGCCTGACTTTTACAGAGTTAAGAAACCCTTTTTAACATTGAAGATGAAGGGAAAACCATTTTTATGGACAGAGAGATTCCAACATATTTTTTAGGAGCTAAGGTAGAGACTGATGAGTGCCCCCATCTTGAAGGCTACCAGAAGAGGGAATTGGGTATGTTGTCTACTACAATGCATTAGGGACCAGACATGGGTGCATCCTGGTTCAAGAGAATGTAGTGTTAACCTACGGCTCATGACAACTGAGAAAACATGATCAGAACTACACTACCCATGATATGAAGTTAGCAGCAGTAGTATTCTACTTAAATATGTGGCGACAGTACTTGATGGGTGAAGGATTTACAGTCTACTCTGATCACAAGAGTTTTAGGTATATCTTCTCTCAGAAGGACCTGAACCTGAGAAAACAATGATGGATAGAGTTCCTCTAGGAATATGACTTTGAGATAGTCTATAATCATGGGAAGGGGAACATGGTAGCATATGCACTCAGCTAGAGGCATGGTCTACAGTTGCTGAGAGAGGCGACAGAGTAGCTAGCTGCGATGCAGATATCCTTCATGGATAGAGATGGAGCAGCTTACCTCCAGTCTATGAATGTCACTGCCCCACTTATTCAGTGAGTTTTGGAGGCACAACTTGGGGATAGTGACTATGAGGCTCGAATTTCTCATATATCCTTAGGATATGCACCTGATGGATTTTCTGAAGGTGGGGAGCATGTCATAATCTTCAGATGACATACCATGGTACCAGTGATTCTATAAGAGGAGGTGTTGAGTGAGTTCTATATGTCCCCTATGATGGTACATTATGGTGTGGAGAATATACACCGGTACCTCTGGAATTAGCACTGGTGGCCAGGGATGAAGAAAGTAGTGGTAGATTTTTTTTCTTGATGCCTCACTTATCAGCTAGTAAAGGTTGAGCATCAGGTTCCAGCAGGCTTAGCACAACAACTAGAGGTGCCAAAGTGGAAGTGGAATGGAATCTACATGGACTTTGGGGAAAGTATTCCAAGCATTTCTATGGGACATGATTCCATCTGGGTGATCATTGAACGACTCACCAAGTCGGCCCACTTTCTACCTATCTGAGAGCAGGGATCAGTAGAGGGCTTGAGATTCCTCTTTGTACAAGAGATTGTACGACTTCATGGGGTTCCATCAATGATCGGATCTGACTGTGACACAATTTAACATCTTAGTTGAGTAAAAAAATACATGAGACGTTTTGGACTCAGTTACGTTTGAGCACCACCTTTCATCCTTAGACGAATGGTCAGATGGAGAAGACCATTAAGATGATGGAGGACATGCTTCGTGCATGTGTCCAAGATTTTGTCCATAGTTGGGAGGATCACTTTCCCTTGGTGGAGTTCACAGACAATAACAGTTATCACTCCACCATTGGTATGGAACCATTTGAGGCCTTGTACACTCGACCTTGCAGATCACCTCTATGATGGAAATACCCAAGGGAGTCAACACTTATGGGCCCAGAGTTGGTACATGCTACCACTGAGAATGTTCAGATCATCCCGGAGTAGATAAATACTACACAGAGTAGGTAGAAGTCTAATAATGACAAGAGAAGGATACCTTCGGAGTTCGAAGAGGGAGACCATATCTTCCTATGGGTCTCACCTTGACGAGGTTTACAAAGGTTTGGTCATGGAAGCAAGTTATCACCGAGGTTTATCAGACAATTTTTGATACTTCAGAGGATTGGCAAGGTGGAATAACACTTGGCACTACTACCACAGTTGGAGAGGGTGAATGATGTCTTCCACGTATCTTAGATGAGGAGATAGATGCATGACCCATCTCAAATCATCGACCATAGAGCGTTGGAATTCGATGACGGGGTAATAGTTACAAATGTTCCAGTAGAGATTGAGGATCGATAGGAGAAGGGTCCTGCAAGGAAGATTGATACCTCTGGTGTGCATTTTATGGCATCACAAGAACCTCCACGAGATCACATCGGAGTGAGAGGCTCATATACGTGCTCTGTACCCACACTTGTTTCCTTATTTTATGTTGTGGATTTTAGGGAAAAAATCCTTCAGGTGGGGATAACGTAAAGACCTATATTTTTCCATATAATGTTTCTAATTATATGTAATTATTATGAGTCTACAAAAATTGACGGTGCGTGATTCTGAGGCATGGTGTGCTGGGAATTAATTTATGAACTTTTTTAGGTACATTTAGTAAACGTGCATGTGGAATTTTTTAACTTTTAAATTAGTGCTCAGATTAAAAATATGAGGGCACCGTTGAATCCAAAGTGATGCAATTTGCATAAGGGAGGCTTCACTTCAACCGTAGTAGGTCTGGAGAAAAAGTTATATTTTCGGACTTTTTAAAAGAATAAGTAAAATAACTTTGTTATTTTATTTTCTTTCTTTTCCTTTAATGGAAAAGAGGCAGCATAGGACTAGCGGCATGTCAAACCATTAAATAGATTGACCCTTCAAATCCTATGTAACAACATTGTTAGAATTTTAGAAGGTTCTTATTAATGAACACTCCTAAATTCTATGAGCATTGCTCCCCCTTCCTATTTATATAAAGATTAGGGAGAGGTATCAACACTACTTCACCAAGCAACAAAGTGTTGACAAAGTGCTGAGATACCAAACCCTTGGAGGACGGATCCATTTCTAGTGGGATGTGATGAGTGTCACTGAACCATGAACTGTAGGATGACATACGAGCAACATCACTAGAATCTTATTGTGGGAAGAAAAACACCGACCCTCATCCTCAATCGCTAGTGTTCTCCATCATTCTGGAGGTAGGGATTTATTTTTTTATAATTACAATTGATTGTAGAATCATATCCTCTTATTATAAAGCTATCATTAGAGGGTGCAGAAAAAACGAACAAGTCACGGACCCTCCTCCCTTGTTGAGATTATGGTTTTCTTCACTAAAAATATTTTCAGGTTGGACAAGACTTGGGATGGAAAATGATGGCGGTGGCCAACACCAGCCAGTTGAGATGGGGACAACACAACGTCGTGCACCATGGGAGTAGGATGTGGCACTAATCCTTGGTAGTCAATGGAGTGGCTGACATCGGCCAGTAGCAGAAGAGGTGTGGTGCATCGTCATGCACTGCCGGTGAGAAAAGGTCGCGACCGAAGCTACGATGGGTGGAAATGGTGGCCGGCTCAAGCCGACCATAGATGGAGAAGGTGGAGTAGCATGCCGTCCTGTTCCACTAGAGGAGGCCGCAGATCAAAGTTGTTGTAGTGGAGGAACCCTAGCCTCTGATCGGTTCCATGATGACCAGGCGGTGTGCACGTGCTGCCACCGCTTCACAAGATGAATGAACTTTCAACCGTTTAGGAAGAATAGGTGCCTCACCCCCAGTGCCGGCTAGGGTGGACCCCTATTTGGGCCGGGTCATGCGAGCCAGCAGGCTGCGCTCCACCTTGAGCTGGGATGCATGAGCTAGTGGGTTGCGCTCCGCCTCGAGCTGGGTCGCATGAGGCTATTAGGCCGCGCTCCACTACAGGCAGGGTCACATGAGCCCAACGGGACGCACCTCCATGGGACGAGCCACACAAACCCAGTGGGCGGCCCCCATGTGGGCCGAGCCAGACCATGACCCAGCAGGCCGCACCCGCTATGACCCAGCTTGGGTTGGTCCGGGTCGGTCCGACGGTGTGAGAACAGACCCAGACACAACCTGGCCTATTTTTTATTAAAGGACCATAACATGAAATCCATGCATCCGTTTGACGAACTGTCTGTGGCACTAGGATCCTTGGAGCGAGAAGATACTTTGGATATACTCCACTAGATTTTTTGAGATAGTTGGATTATAGCTGGGTTAGATCTAACCTGAATCCAACTGGGACCTCGAGACTAAAACACTTACAAATCATAGACTCGACATCCAATTGACGCACCATCTGTCACATTTAAGCCCTTATGACATGACAATATTTTAGTTTACTCCTTTATGGAACTTAGTGGTGGTTGAGGTACAACCAATATCTCAAGGGGTAGATTCTATGGAACTTGAGTGCTATGGGTGTGAGAAATCCTATGGCTAGCTATAACGTGAAGAAAGAACATAAATCCTAAGTGGGTCAAAATCTATCGATCCTGTGTGGGTCTATATCTATGAGATCCTATTTGGGTCAGCACTCAACGATCAAGTGTGGGTTAGCGGATACTAATCCTTTATGGGTCAGATCTTGTGTGGGTTGGTGGGGGTTATTACCTATCAATCCTGTGTGGGTCAACAATAGTGCTTCTTAATAGAATTAGATGATATATCCTTATAACTAATCATCTATATTTTTGTACTTAAGCTATACTTGAGTTTGAGATGAGTCTTTTAATTTTTTGTTGTTATCTTCGTGGTGTTACCTGTGTGGTAATTTTTGCTTCGTTGTGTTACATGTTTTGTACTTCTACCTTTGTGGCGTTATCTTCTTAGTAGTACCTGTGTGGTACTTCTATCTTCGTGATGTTTCCTATGTGGTACTTCTTCCTTTGTGGTGTTGTCTTCATGGTGTTACCAGTGTGGTACATCTACCTCCGTGGTGTTAGCTTTGTGGTATTTATACCTTCATGGTGTTGCCTTTGTGGTATTCTTTCCTCATGTATGAGATGAGTATATCTTGTTAACATAGGTATATGTATGAGCATATACCTAAGTAGAGTTGATGTCTATCACTTTGTGCATTGAGATGGATGTATTACATTGTGGTTTTTCTTTTTTGGAACTCTAGGAGGCATACAAGGGTCTCAAGGTCCCTACTAATTATTGTTATACTGACCCCTACGCGGGCTACGCTCAAACCTTATTGTGTCTTGTGAAAACGTTGAGCAACTAGGCTGAGACTTGAGGGTGCTAGGACCAGGCGGTACACAAAGGAGATAGGTAGATGTTGGGTGTTGGGATATGAGATTTACCTACCTGTCAAGTAGGATCCTCAGTGGATGATTTAGGAGTTGTTTTTCACCTTTTAGTTGTATTTTTGACTTTTTAGTTGAACTTGTACTTTTCAGCTGGGCTTGTATTTCGACCCCTTTAATTTTAGCACTCATAATTTTACTACAATAGTTTAATTAATGGTTGCATCTTGTTGTGTTCTTGAATGTATGTTTGTACAGGTTAAAAGGAAATGACGTCCTATTTTAAGGGATATGCCTTTCTGGTGCTAGTCACTAGCCCCTGGCCTATGGAAGGTGGGCCCACGATAGTCAGGACATGGGCCCCAGTGGATGAGTCGTGACCAAAATGCTATGTAATCCCTGTTCTGTAATGGACCTTTTACACTATGATGGTCTTGGAAACAATGCCTTGAAAACTATGAAAATCATATTATGTGCTTCTTTGTCTACCAGAATCCCATGTTTTATACCAATAATATTTTATCATGGTTAATGTTCCTTTATGATCTATACCTTACATACTTCCAAGATTTATTTCACGACTCACGATTTTTATAAAAACAATTTATGTTCGTGTTTTCACATTCTTATGTTTATGTTTGGTTTGATGTTATTCATGTTTACCCTTATTAAGAATTTGATCTCACCCTATTTATGTTTTCTTTTCCCTAGGATATAAAGAATGGTTTTAGGTAGGAAAAAAAGAGGAAGATATTTATGGGATATTATGAAGATCTTTCACCAATTAAGAAGATTATTCTCCCTATTTCCAAATACACTAAGCTAATACTGCCTTTGGGAATCATGTTTTGTTTCTTGTATTCGGTATTTCTCAAAAATAACGTAATTTCCATGTATGTAAATCTTGGGCTATTATAGTTACACCATGAAAGATCTTCACATAGAACCTACTAACTTCCATCATGTTCTCCTATCCACACAAACAAAACAAATGACTCAAATCCCAAACTACCCCTAGAAACTTGAGGATTAAGATGTGAAAGGCTCCATGAAATCGTTTCCACACCTATTTATCCAGTCCCGATAATACTGATCTACTAATTACCTAACACCCCATATAAAAAGAACCGACCACTCATACCATTTTTTCATGAACCAACTTGAGGAAAAACTAAAATGGTCACCCAAGATTCTTGATAAAAGGATCGAGAGAAATTATTAACTATATCATTCTAGTATGTTGTGTTGGGCATAAAAATAAAGAAATTGGGAATTATTTTTCCCCTAAAAAAGATAGGGAAACTATTATAAACTAAGAAATAAAAAGATAAACACTATAATTAGAAATAAAATAAATCTACACATACCTCCATGTTACCCTATAGGACAACACCGACCACTAAACTAATGTCTCCCCATAGCAATCAGAACCGTGTAAGAAGTGACATCCAATCTAAAAACCTAAATGAAACAATAGGCATGAGTATTAAATCATAATAAGAATACGTAAATAGGCTATTCCCATTTTATTTCCATTAAATAAAAGATCCATCAATTTTATGTTTGATATATAATATATAAACATAGCTTTTTTAAAACATTTACATTAAAGAATATCACGGTCCATTACCCTTTTAATTTTATATAAATAAATTTTCCACGATTAAAGATTTAAAATTTTAATGAAATATTGATAGGGAATAATTAAGTGTAAAATATTTTCAAATTTGTTTTCCAAAAACATTTGAAAACCATTTTATTACATCTAGAAAAAATATACACCATATAAGGAGTCAAAAGAAATGATCACAAAAGGGAAATGGTGTGACAACCCGACCCTAGTTACCTAGAGTCGATGCTTTATTACATAATATTGGCATGATATAAGGAATCATGTCCCAAAATACCGATTAGTTTAGTATTATTGAAAACAAGATACATACAGAAGTTCTACATTACAACTTGAAAAGAAATACAACACTAATTTATTCCATTATAAACATCCATGCCTCCTAGATTATGCCTGCAAGTCACACATAAATAACTTCTTCATATCATGGGAAAATGAAACATAAGAAATGGGTGAGCTCAAACAATCAGTAAGGGTAATAAATACAGTAAAAAATAACATAAACATTAGGTATGATGAATAACTCAAAACACATTCCTTTACAAATAATAAACTTGAAAACTTTATGGAAGGAACATGATATGAGTAAATAATTCCATAATAAAACATAGTCATGGGTATTTTACTAGTCGAATAACCACATGAACATTCATTTTTATTTTCATAATGAGGGAATGCATAATTTTAGACATTCTGAAACATTTTGTCAAGGCCTCGACTAAGATGTCTAAAAATGATTAAGGCCTCAGCCAAAACCATATATCAAATTGGGAAAGGCCTTGGCCAATTCCATGTATAATTGCATCATGAGACCTACCGATGCACCAAAGATCTATTGTGGGATCTACCCATCACATACTAAGTCCAATAAAGTCTTCATATGAAAAGGTTGAAACCTAACAAAAAAATGTATATTAAAACTGGCATATGAAATGTAAATACTTTAACCATAAACCATGAATAGTATAAAAATAACACATCCACAGTCAAACATATCAAAAAACCTTCAATAAAATATAGAAGATTTGTATCATAATAAATCAACTTCAAACAAGTTTAAAATCCATCAATGTTTGTTGACATATATGAAATGAAAATTATTTGAAAGAAATACCTCTTTCTATTTTGAAACCATGTAAGAGTCACATAATTATAAAAGAAATCATTTATTTTGAAAATATTATTATGATCTTGTAAGGGAATCTTTGATGATGTTATAATGTTGGAAAATATTTGCACACACAGTATAAGTTAAAACAACATTTTTACCTTATTTTTTTTGAAAATGTCATAAGGTACCTTGTTTGGAAAATGATAGAAAGATTCTTTTAAAAACATATAAGGTAAAATAAGGGCATAAATGAATTTAACCCATAGTATAGTAAATAGTAAAAATGGTTTGAAATACATTTTTAAGAAAACATGGATGTGGATGATTAAGAGGTCCCAGTAGATACTTACGTAAAAATAACCTCGGATAATAAATAGATTGTGATATTAACCCTTACCTTGTACTTTTCATTAATCGATGGTATGTTAACCTCTTGTATAATTGTTAAAGAATTTTTATTAAATTATACAAGAACTATATATAAAAATACGATATCATATACAATCCTCTAACATTGCTTTGTTAAGAATATTTCAGTAGTATCATCATTTTGGGTGTTAAATGATTCATTTTCTTTTATATGATTGGTTATGTGAACCATGTTTGTTATGAATAGAATGTATTTTATTCATTCAAAGAATGATATTATGTTCATAAAAATTATTTTTAATCATAAAATGAAATTTATTTTTGAATGATTGCGCTGGGGAAATGAATCTCATCGCGTTCATGGTGACAGTAATCCGTACGTACGAACGAGCGACAATATCATTATATTGATTGTGAAATCATATGTAATTGGATGGTATATAATATATAAAGAATCAATAAAATGTTATATTTATTATTTACATCATTTATAATCATTATTATACCCATTCAAATAATGAAGTGTTTGAATAACAAACTACCCCACGACGTGGAGACGGTAAGCCGTACGTACGCACATATGGTGACTTTTTCATTCATATGATGGATAAAATATTGAATATGGTTGTACCATTTTTATAATAAAATCAATATATATATATATATATATATATATATGATACTATAGTTATAATTTTAGAATGTAAACAACAAAGAAAGAGGAATTGGAAGAAGAAAAGAACTTGAAAGAGGTGATGAAATATTTACCTCCTCTTCGGGTTCTTCCTTTTTATTTGATCAAAAGAGCTCTTTAGGTTGGCTTTATGACCAAAGGAAGGCCTTTAAGATAAAGTTAGGAAAGTTTAGAGAATATTTGGGCTGGGTTTTGCCGATCCAAATGGATTTGGAGGTGTGAAATTAAGAGATGGGGAAGTGCCATTTTTTAAGAGAGGTGTGGCTCACTTTAGGAAAACCTTGAAATATTGTTTTATAATAAAATCATTTTAAGTTTATAATGGATCAAAAAATGATTAATTTAGATGATATGGTGGGGATGGGTTTAAAGACTCTCAACAAATAGGTATTATACATGTTTAGATCAGCATATTTACCTTATCTTTTAGATTTAACACTTAGTTAAATAGTTTGACATTTACCATGTCTCTTTGTATTTTTATATTATATGGTTAATAAACTTACTATAAACTTCCAAATGAACCCCAACTGGTTAATTATTAATATATATAACCTTATATAAGTCCTTTGGTCGATCCTCATATTTTTATGAATATTATATCAATTAATAATATAGTATTTGTTTCAAAACTCAAATATGATAATTTTGACACTATTTAGTATTTGATTTTTCTGAAAGCCATTAAAACATTATCACTTCAAATAAAATATATTTAAGAAACCCTAACATGTCATATTATCCTAGAAAATTAGTTGAATTCATTGGAAGTCTCAATTTACATTTATTTGGATATTTAAATTATTAATTATTTTAATATTTCATTAATAAAGTAATTACTGCATCCTCAATATTTCATAAATAAATTAAATTAAAAAATTATAAATAAAATACCATTATGTAGGAAAACTTTTTATATTTCTAAAGAATATTTATAGTCAAATATATATTGTGTGTAACCCTATATTAAAAATGGGTTAGTTATTAAACTTTGAATTTAACTCTTTAAACTATTCTTTAAATAAAATAATAACAAATGTCGTAATCTAATCCAAGTAGAGAAAAAGGGATAATATTTTATTCCTAATGATGTTTTTGATCAAATTAATCTTATCCAATAGAATTAGGACATGTGTTATGGTAATTATGTTATCATTTTTATCCAGAATTACCCTTTTTACTTTTAACCGTGGTAAATAAAAGTCAAAAGTTATTATTCACCAAAAATTATTCTAATCTCATTGAACCAAATTTTACTTACTGATATTAACCGTGTCTCTCGGATTTTTGAAATTCAAATCATAGAAGCTGTAAAATTATGTATTATGCAAATTTGCAAATGCTCCTAGGAGGTGGGTAAAAGACGGTAAAAAGTTTAATAAATTTTTTATATATCTAAACTAATTATAAAATGATTCTAATGAATTACATTGAACTTATATATTTATATTTTATCTATTTTGACCTAAAAAAATTTAAATACTATAAATAATTATTTAAATAAAAAGTCAGTTTTAACCAATAATGTAGTGGTTTTCACTATTCATAAATAATTAAAAGTTTTTAGAAAAATACCAAAAATCCCCCTAAGCTAATTTCGATATTCCGAGTTCAAAAATGAAGTTCATTTTGAAAAAAAAATTTATAAAACTTCAAAAAGTGGGTATTAGTATTAATATTGGCTAGTTCGATTGGCCACAGTGTGATAGAATCTCGAAGTTGCGTACAATGCAAGATATTGCATTATTCAAAGGGAAACGTACCATGGAAGCCTAGGGTGTTACAAATGGAAAATATCATGCATGAGTAACCAGTCAAATAAGGCACCTAAATCATCCACTATATAAATCTAAGTGTCGAATTACATGATAGAACCTTATAACTCAGTGGATAATCTAGAACATACTTACATTTGTCTCGTCCGAAAGGCATGCCTCACCTGATGAAATCAACTCACCCACAAGCTTAATCAGACCTCAACTAGACTAACTAAGGGGCAGTAACCCAAAGAAAAGAAATTTCCAAGCTATGGGATACTAGCTAGAAGAAAATCCTAATCTAGTGCAACAATGGTTCACTGAAAATCCACTAGCTATGCTAGGATCCCCTGTCATGACTATAGTGGGGGGGGGGGGGAACCAACCAATGCCAAAAAAGAAATCTATCACATATACACACATCAAAGACAGACTATACACACAATGGTCACCCCTAAATCACTCTAAGGAAAAGTATATTGTATTAAAAATATTCAATCATAGGGGAGTCTCTTACCAAGGACGTCCCAAAAAATTCAACATAACCAAGTTAGGACAATTTTCCATAGAGAGTTTTCAAGGAAACCAATTTTCATAAAAGTTCCAAATGGGACTCACATTACCTGAAGATGCCAAAAAATTTATCAATGAACCAAACATACACCACTTTCAAAATTGGGAATCTTATTTGAAATTTAATCCAACACATCCTTCAAAAATTTGAAATCCACTTTAGAAACCCATATAAGAAACCTCTATTTTTTCCAATAAGAAAACTGGCCTTTTCATAAAGGCGAAAACAAACAATTTATAATTTCACAACCATTTTGAAAACAAAACACCATTATAAGACCATTGACCATTTATAGAAAAATTTTAGAATCTGAGATACATTTATAAACTAAAACCATTTTTAAACTATAAACCACTTATAAAAGAAAACCATGAATTTTAGCAAACACATAGTGCATGAAGTCAAATAAGAAAATATCATGCAGTTGAATACTCATTTTACATTAAATTTTTTTCTATAAAATCATACATCACTATTTATAATTAAAATAAGGAGGGAAATGCATGAAATTAATGTTTATTAAATTTAAAGTCCAAATGTAAAGGAAAAAATACATCAAGCATGACAGTTTTTGTCAATGAGAACTCGAATTCCCTTTTTTATTGCACACATATGCATGTTCACAAAAATATAAGTAAACCTAGTCCATATATACATATTTTCATGGCCAAATATATATAAGGGGATCCATACATATATGCTTAGTGGTGCATATACACCTTTACCTCACACAAATATGCATATTCATATATATGCATGAGAATACCTAGAACCAATATATATATATATATTCACACCTCCATGTTTGAATATATATATATAATGGGGGAACTTACAGATATATTCCAACCTATGCATACTCATGCAAGTCTCTTTTGACAATGGAAATAAAAAACAACCATTGTGAGGTCCAACACACTAAATAAAATTATGAGCAACTCAAATACCACAAAACCTCTAAATTTAAATTTAACCAAAGTAAAGGAAGAAAAAAAACATACCTAAAATAGAAGTGAAACCTTATTCCTTTTCCATCCACAGAATGCACAATGCTCAATAGGGCCAATGAACCATAATCCTCATAACTAAAAAAAAATTCTAATAAATTAATTTAGGAGTCAACAACGGTGTAATGTACTGAATTTTCGGTGTATTATTTTTAAATAATATGTGGATTAATTTCAAGACCAGGTGCTGAGATGTCATGTGATTTGGAAACCCGGTGTGTCCAGAATAAATGTTTTCAAAATATTTAAATATTTATTAACAAGAATGAATATCTTCCCATAAAATATTGAATAACATCTAAATGGGTTCTTTTATCCAAAATTTGAGGGTACCATTGCATTCAAAGCAACGAGTTTTATCTAGGTGTTGCCTAACATCGGCTGGTGCGGGCTGACCGTGAAACCTAGTTTCGAGCATTTTTAATGAATAAAATAAACTGAGAATTTATTTTATTTCACCAATTCATTGACATAGAAATGAAGAAATGCTTTTAATTTTAATAAATCCTTTATGTTTTGATCTAGAGGTAAGATCATAACCATATAATTCCTTAAAGGATTTGGAGAGAACCCCTGGAGTATTATCACGACAGTGAAGATAGAGACTTAAATTGAGGATTGTTTTGGAAGGGTTTTATAAATGACAATCGATATTCAATAGGGAATGATCCAATTCCAAATTAGGGAATTTTGTTTGATATTGTATTCCCTGTTATTATATTAAATGATGAATGTGGACCAACTAATGAATAGGTTTAAATGAGGTTCGATGGTTCCTGCCGGATGGGTTTTAAATAGTGGGATTTATGTGGTTGATTATTATATTGATTTGATTATTGATCAATCTTATAGAAATGCATCGAATCCTAAATGCACAAAAACTGAGGTTTGTTCCATGTGAAATTCTCTCCACTATTTTCAATTCAGGTTCCTCATTCTTCATGAGGTTATGAATGAATGATCATTTCAACTTAAATTCATGGTACACCGATCCTAAATTAAAGATCCAACACGAGGAAAACCTAGCAGAGCTGTGACGATGATTGAGATGGACGAATTGAGTTGATTCGAGATATATCATTCTTTGTATGGTTTTAATTGGATGGATTTAAAGTTGTTTTCTAATCATATAAAAGTCCCAATTCCCCTTGAATCATTGTTAGGGTGATAGGATGACCCTTGATCTTGAGTTTCAAGGTGAATGGGTAAAAGAAACGAGATCTGGGTCGTCGGTTGAGCTGCACAAAGGAATAACATGAGATTCTAGATAATCTCAATGAACATGATATATAACTAAGGGTTACACGGTGTGTGTCCCCCACTGAGAAGTTTCTATGGTTTTGGGAGATAGTTCAGTTTCACACAAGGTGTAGGCCCTTCCTTGGGAATCAGTGTGTATCTGGGGAGATACACATACACATGGTCGAGTACATGGGTTACCTACACAGGGTGTACCCCACCACATAACATGTCTTGGGCCAAGTACACAGACTACCAAATGAACTGGTACATGTGAAGAGACACACAGTTTTTCACAGTGTACCGGAACACGGTCGGAATTCATTGGTGGACCTTGAATGAAAGGACATGACTTTTGACTTCTTCAACATGTAGTATACCCTTCTTCTACATGAAACAGTGGGAATGACATGACCCATTTACACAAATAGTACTCTGGGTAAAATGAAATGGCGTGTGACCCTACTACATGACATGTACCGCATTTTACATGGATTGAATCACTTTTCCACCATATCATTGAAAAGATTCTATAAGCATCGTTCCCTTTGTCACTTCCTTGAAGATTATTGGGTATTATTTCCTAATCATATGATTATGATCCCTTTAACATGACTTACTGGAGAGAGTAGTAAGAATCCCCCGAGATTCCAGATGCAGGACCCTCTATTCATCTTTGTGCTCTTGGTAGAGTCCTTGGTATTGATGCGAATAATCTGAAAGGACGTTGATCCTATACTAAGTCGGTTAATTCTGATGGAGTTTTTGGTATCACCCCATGATGCTAGCTATGATCCCCATATATTGTATTATATCTCTCCCTTCATGTCTATCAGTGTATCCGTCGATCATGAAGGTTCCTAACGAATATCACTTATCAAATAGACATCATCAGTGCTATCAGACTCAGGAGTGTGTTATCATGGATGAGTTCTCTGTGGAATCTTTGATGTAATGCCTTGACCCTAGTTACCTAGATTCAGTGCATTATTACATAACATTTTCATGATCACAAAAGATCAGGTCTCGAAAGACCATTTAGTTTAGTAGCCTTGGATGTTCTAGATACATTCATAAGGCTAAATTACATCATAAAATGGAAAACTACAACAACATTGTTTACATAGAAAACACTGAGATCCCATAGACTATCCCTGCAGGTAAGTCATAATATATTTTTCGCATCCTGGGAAAAATAAAACCTAGAAAGGGGTGAGATCAGATGCTCAGTAAGGATAACAATATAGAAAAAACTTTCATAAATAAGCATAAACATTTCAGGTAATGTATAAAACAAAAACAAAATCCTTTTCAACATAAACTTCATCATAATAGGGAAAATATAAATCAAAACAATTCCATTTAATTACTCACATGGATATTCTACTAGTCAAATAATCACATGCGATATCAATAACCACTTTCATAATGATGGAATGCATAATTCCAAACATTCCTAACCACATAGTCAAGGCCTTGTACCAAGACTAAAAATACGATTTTGTCAAGGCCTTGTGCCAAGACACTAGTTTGTCTCATGATACCTACTGATGCATTGAGGATCTATAGTGGGATCCACCCGTCACTTACTAAGTCCAATGCATTCCACATAAAAAAAGGTTTAAACATAACATAAACATTCCTATTAAAAATGGCATACGAAATGTCAATACTTTATCCATAAACCATGAATGGTATGATAATAACACATCCATAGTCAAACATATCACAAAACCCTCAATACAATGTGTAAGTTTTGTATCATAATAAATCAACTTCAAATAAGCTTAAAATCCATCAAAGGATGTTTTCATAGATGAATTCAAAACCTTTTTAGAGAAATATCTCTTTCTATTTTGAAATCATTTTAAATTAATATAATTATAAAAGAAAACATTTATTTTTGAAATATTCCTATAATATTGTAAGGTATGCTTTGATTATGTTATAAAGGCGGAAAATAGCTGCACCCACCATATAAGTTAAAAACACATTCTTACCTTAATTTTGTCGAAAAGGTCATAAAGTACCTTGTTTGGAAAACGACAAAAAATTACTTTGAAACCATTTTATAAAAAGTAAAACAAGGGTATAAATGACTTTAAACCATAGTCTAGTAAATAGTAAAAATGTTTTTGAATACATTTTTTAGAAACATGGGTGTGGATGATAAAGAGGTCCCAATAGATAATTACGTATAAACAACCTCGGATAATAAAGAGATTGTGAAATTAACCCTTACCTTGTACTTTTCCTTGGCCGATGGTAGGTTAAACTCCTGTATAATGGTGAAATAATTGTTGTTAAATTATGAAAGAATCATATACATTAATATAATATCATATATGATCTTTTGACATTTATTTGTTAATATTATCTTCGTTTAGGGTGTTAACTGATTCATTTTCCTTTATATGATTTTTTATGAAAGTAATGTTTGTTATAGATAGGATATATCTTATTCATATTCAGAATTATATTAAGTCAGTAAACATTATTTTTAATCATCCAATGAAAATTATTCTTGAATGGATACGATGGAGAGTTAATCTCATTGCGTTCATTGAGACGGTAATCGGTACGTACGCACGAGCGACAATATCAATCTTTTGACTTTAAAATAATCTATAATTGGATGGTATATCATATATATAGAGTCATTATCATTTTATATTTATTATTTACATAAATTACACATCATTATTATACCCATCCAAATAATAATGTATTGAATAACAATTACACCACGACGTGGAGACAGTAAGCCGTACGTACACACGTATGGTGACATGTCATTCAAAGGATGGATAGAATAATGAATACGGTTGTACCATATTTATAATGAAACAACAGTATATAGAAGATTTTGTAGTTATTATTTTAGAATGGGAATAACAAAGAAAGAGTAAGTAGAAGAAGAAAGGAACATGAAAGAGGTGATGAAATATTTACCTCTTCTTCAAGTTCTTCATATTGATTTAATCAAAAGAGTTAATTAGGTTGGCTTTATGACTAAAGTAAAGTCCTCTAGGATTAAAGGAGGACAGTTGAGAGGGTATTTTGGCATGGGTTGGCTGAGCCAAAAAGGCTTTGAAGGTGTGAATTAGAGAGAAGGTGGAGTGCCCTTTTATAAGATGGGTGAGGGGCACCTTAGGAAAAGCTAGAAATATGATTTTGTAATAAAATCATTTTCAATTTATAATGGCTAAAAAATGTATTATTTAAAGGATAAGGTGCGTATGGGTCAAAAACCACTCAACCAATAGGTTTTAGACTAGTTTGGGTCACTATATTAACCTTATCTTTTAGATTTACCTCTTAGTTAAATAGTTTGACATTTACCATGCATCCTTGTATTTTTATATTATATGGTTAATAAACTAACTATAAACTTCCAAGATAACCCTAAGTGGTTCATTAATGATACACCTATCATTATATAAGTCTTTTTGTCTGATCCATATATTTTTAGGAACAGAATATCAATTAAAAATATAATATTTGTTTTAAAAACGCTTTTATGTCAATTTGGACAGTATTTGGTATTTTGTTTTTTCTAAATTCATAACATAATTATTACTTCAAAATAAATTCATATAACCAACAATATCACATCATATTAACCTATAAAATTAGTTTAATTCATAAAAAGTCTCTAATTATATTTATTTGGTTATTTATAATATCAATTGATTTAATATTTCATTAATTAGGTATTTAATGCATCATCAGTGTGTCATAAATAAATTGAATTATTTAATGTCTAAAAAATATAAATAAAATACCATTATATAGGAAATATTTTTAGATTTATAATTAATATTTATAGTCGAATTTATCTTATGTTCAACCCAATATTAAAAATTGATTAGTTATTAAACTTTGAATTTAACACTTTTAACTCTTCTTTGAATTAAATACTAATAAATGTCCTAATCTAATCCAAGTGAACCTAAAGGATCATATTTTATTACTAAAGTTGTTTTTGGTTGAATTAAACTTATCCAATAGAATTAGGACATTTGTTAGGTTAATAATAATATCATTTTTACCCTTAAATACCCAATTTACTTTTAACTGTGGTAAATAAAAGTAAAAAGTTACTATTCACCAAAGATTATTTTCATCTTATTGAACCAAATTTTACTTACTGATATCAACCATGTCTCTCAGAATTTTGAAATTCAACTAACAGAAGCTGTAAAATTAAGTTTTATGTAAATTTTTAAATGCTCTTAGGTGGTGGGTAAAAGACAGTAAACAGTTCAATAAAATTTTTATATATCTAAAATTATTATAAACTGACTCCATTGAATTACATTGAAATTATATAGGTATTATGTATCTATTTTGAGATAAAATAAATTTAAATAAAATAAATAATTATTTAAATTAAAATTTGGTTTTAAACTACAACTCAGTGTTTTTCACTATTAATCAAAAATAGAATGTTTTCAGAAAAATAAAAAAAATTCACCCAAAGCTAATTTCGATATTCCAAATCCAAAAATGAAGTCGATTGTGAACGTTAAAATTTATAAAATTTCAAAAAAATGGGTATTACTATTCATAACAGCTAGTTTGATTGCTTGTGGTGTGTTTGAACTCAAAGTTGCATACAAAAAAGCTACTGTATTATTCAAAGAGAAGCGTACTGTAGATGCTTGGGGTGTTACATTCTCCCCTCCTTCAAATAATTTCATCCTTGAAATTTCTAGATTATTACTTCGTAAAAAGACTCGGGTGGTTCTTCATCATAAGTTCCACGGGTTCCCACGTCCCCTCTTCGTTCTTATGGTTTTTCCATAGAACTTTTTCTAGATGAGTCCTCCAGTTTTTCAACACTTGTTCTATTGTATCAAGAACCCTGACAGGCTCTATGCAATAAGACAAATTATGTTCCAGTTCTAATTCCTCATAGGTGAGTACATGCGTTGAGTCAGGAATGTATTTTCTCAACAGTGATACATGGAATAATCGTGAACATTGGAACGACATAGTGGAATTGAAAAACAATAATCTATAACCTCAATTCGTTCTAGAATTTCGAAAGGTCTGATGTACCTTGGACTCACTTTTCCCTTCTTATCGAAACTTATAACACCCTTCCATAGAGATTCCTTCAAGAAAATATGATCTCCTACCTAAAATTACAAATCCTTCCATCGATTATCGGCATAGCTCTTCTGCCTAATTTGAGATGCTTTGATGTGGGTTTGGATTACCTTCACCTTTTCCATCGTTTCCTCCACAAGTTCTTGGCTGACAAGTTTTCTTTCGCCAACATCATCCCAACAGGTTGGTGTGCGACATCTCTTTCCATATAACGCTTCATATGGTGCCATCTGAATACTTGAATAGAAGATATTTATATAGTAAAATTCTACTAGAGGTAAATATTGATCCCACGTACCTTGATAGTCAAGTGATCATGATCACAACATGTCATATAAGGTTTGAATAGTCCATTCTGATTGTCCATCAGTTTGGGGGTGGTAGGTAGTGCTCAAAAAAAGTTTAGTATCTAGGGATTTCTGAATAATTTTCTAGAATCTTGATGTAAAATGGGGATCATGATCCGAACAATCGATAGTGGTTCTCCATGAAGCCTTACAACTTCATTAATATATAGTATTTCTAAAATTTTAAGTGGTAAATATTCCCTTTTAGAAAAAAATTTTATGACTTGGTAAGAGACCGAAAATGACCAATATTGCATTGTTCCTTCTATGAGTCTTTGGTAGTCCCATGACAAAGTACAGTGTAATATTATACCTTTTCTATTCAGGTATGGGAAGAGGTTTCATGACTTCTACAGGTTTTTTCCTTCCAGCTTTAACTTGTTGACAAACCATACATCTTGACACAAAATCAGCAATCTCCCTCTTCATGTTGTCCCTCCAAAAATGTTCCTTCAAATTTCAATACATCTTAGTGCTACCAGGGTGTATGGAGAAATTGGAAATATGAGCATCATCCAAAAAATTCACTTTTTAGATCAGTTATATCGGGAACACAAAGTATTTTCCCAAATATCAAAATTCCATCTTCATACACAAAGTCACTCAATCTCCCATCATTCACAGCTTTAATATTCTTTTGAAACTCTTCATCACTGGTTTCAGAACTCTTTATCCTTTCCAGTAAAGATGGTTTGGAAACCATTTGAAAAAGTATTGGTGTTTCACCTTCCATGGTTATTCCCATATCCATCTTTACTAGATCCATGAAAATAGGATCCCTTTTATCTCTCATCTTGTTCGAAACTCCATGATCCTTTCTGATCAAAGCATCAGCCACCTTATTTTCCCTCCCCGGGTGGTAGTGTATAGTGCAATCATAATCCTTGAGTAGTTAAAGCCATATCATTTGCCTTATGTTGATTTATTTCTGTGAGAAAATATACTTCAAACGCTTGTGATCGGTATATATCTCACATTTTTCACCATATAGATAGTGTCTCCAAATCTTGAAAGCAAATATTACAACTGCTAACTCAAGATCATGAGTAGGATAGCTTTGTTCATGAATTTTTAGATGTCGTGATGCATAAGAAATAACCATATCATTATGCATAAGGACACAACCATGTTCTTTATTTGAAGCATCACTATAAATAACAAAACCATCATTCCCCGATAGTAGAGTCAAGATAGAAGAATTGACCAATCTTTTCTTCAGTTATTCAAATCATTCTTCACATTCTTTTTTCCAAACAAATTTAACCCCTTTTTATGTGAGCTTTGTTAATGGGTTAGCCAACCAGATAAAATTCTAGATTAAACGTCAATAATAACCAATTAAACCAATAAAACTGTGTACCTAAGTTATACTCATTGGTGTTGTCCATTCATGGATTGCCTTGGTCTTAGAAGGATCAACAGAGATTCCATCCTTAGAGACAATATGGAAAAGAAAAGAAATACCAGGTAGCCAGAATTCAAACTTGCTAAACTAGCCATATAATTTGTGTCTTCTATGAGTCTTTAAGATAATGCGTAAGTGATTTTCATGATCTTCGTATCCTTTGGAGTATACAAAGATATCATCAATAAATACCACTAAAAATTCATCAAGATATTTCTTGAAAACTCTATTCATTAGATCCATGAAGATAGAGGGTGCATTAGTCAATCCAAAAGGCATTACTGTAAACCTGTAATGCCCATACCTGGTTCGAAATGCTGTTTTCAGAATGTCTTCCTTCTTCACACACAACTGATGATATCCAAATCGAAGGTCAATCTTAGAAATGTATTCAGCTCCATGAAGTTGGTCAAATAAATCATCAATGTGGGGTAGGGGATACTTGTTCTTTATTTTTATAGCATTGATCTCCCTATAGTAAATGCACAACCGCATAGATCCATATTTCTTCTTAACAAAAAGGACAGGGGATGTCCATGGAGAAACACTAAGGTGAATAAATTCCGTATTACTCAATTCCTCTTGTTGTTTCTTTAGTTCCACTAATTTAATAGGGTCCATTCTATAAGGGGTCTTTAATATGGGAATTGAACCAGGAATTAAATCAATGGAAAACTCAATTTCTCGTTCTAGAGGATGTCCAGGTAAATTCTCTGGAAACACATCAAAATATTCTTTCACAATAGGTACATAATCTATTTGAACATTCATTTCCTCACCCACAGTTATTTCATTCTTTTAGTCCCCAATAATTGAATTTAGTTCAGTTACTGGGGATGGATCTAGATAAGAATTAAGTTGTGAGGATTCAGCTCTAAAGATAAGGTTTTCTTTATCAACGTCATAAAAAATAGTAACCTTACAATAAATGTTTGCATAATGGTCTGAAATCCAATCCATACCAAGGATTATATCAAATTAAATCATTGGATTAATGATGAGATTAGTAGAAAAAGTACATTTATATGCCCTAATGTGGACTGATTCACAAAACATTATTGCAATAATACTTTCCTTAAGAGTTTTTACTGACAACTCCCTTGTTAAATCAAATTGTAAATATATAATTTTATTAGAAAACTGGGAAGATATAAAATAATGCGATGATCCAGAATCAAATAAAGCATTGGTTAAACATGAGGAAACCATTAAATTACCTGCCACCATGTCTTTGAGAGCTTCAACCTCAGCATTAGTGATAACATAAACTTGGCCATGATCCCTTGGCCTTTTTTGAGGTACGGTCCCTTGACGCTTAGGAAATTCATTCGCATAATTCCTCCTTTATCTACAATTGTAGCATTCAACACCGACAACCTCTTTCTTCACCTTGCAATCATGAGCTTGGTGGCCTTTTTCACTACACTTGTAACATACTCCCATTCCCTTCAGGGAAGTACCGAGGTGTTTCATCCCACATTTACTACATGATGGATATTCAACTTTTCCCTTCTTCCCCTTATTTCCATTTCCAGAGTGTTCAGTAGATCTCTTCTTCCCGTTCTTTGCTTTAATGTTGTAAGAATTAGAGAATTATTTTTCTGTCTTCATATCACATGAGACAACATCCTCGTACGACGAGAAGGATTGTGAGACTAATGCTCGACCAAGAAATGGTTTTAACCCATCAAAGAAATGATCAATCTTACTTCTTGGGTTATGTATATAATCTTCAGCATGCCTTGATAACCTTGTAAAGTTAGCTTCATTCTTTGTGACATTCTCGTCCTCCTTATGCCTCAGACTAAGAAATTACCTTTCCATATCCGTTTGATGGTCACGAGGAAAGTATTTTTCTAAGAAAATTTCTCTAAACTCCCTCCATTCCATATTTGATACATCATCACATTCCTTTGTGTTTTGAATCAATGACCACCATTGTTGAGCATCTCCAGTGAGACGGTAAACTACCATGAAAAAATTTTCCAGTTCGCTACTCCCCAAGGCATGGAATATTTTATCTAAGGAATTTATCCATTGCTCAGATACTAGTGGATCTGTACCCCCATTAAATTTTGGTGTTTATTGCCTCATGAAGCAATCTAACATTTATCCTCCATGATGCGGATCAGGGTGCTCCATACGGGTAAGGTTATTATTCAAAACCTGAGTGAGTTGTCCCAGTATGGTGACTAGCCGATCAGTAGCAGTTGAATCACCAACTCTAATATAATTATGTTGAGTAGGAGGGAAATCCCTACATAGAGTGCCTGCATAGATATAGTTTCCATTCCTTCCAGTAGGCACCATTTCTAAATAATTTAATAAACTAGATTAGTTTATAAATCGAAATACAAAATTCCAAACTAGTAAAAAACTTTAGATAAATTGAAAATATTATGGATATAATCTATAATCACAAAAAATATTTTCTTTGAGGAAGTATATACTCATAAAACCTTCATAATGGGTTTTAAATAAAATGATAATTATCCTAAGAATATCCCTTGGGAGTGTCGTAACCAAGAGTGCAGCAAGGCCCATTGTCGTGCACCAGTTGTTGTTCAAGTCTAGCTCCAAGCGGTGTTTTCAGGTTTTACCCCTAGGTACATCTATTCCATAGCCACCCCTACCTACTCATATCTAGAAAGGGATGTATTGATATGAAAACTCACAAAATATCTATAATAACAAAATTCTAAGAAGTTCTTATATACTAATCCTCAAAGTCTATATTAGGGTAATGTGTTCTAATTAGAGTTTATCTAAATCTAGATTCCATGGTTTGTAATAAAATTCCTTTGATAAAAACTATAATGCCCTGAACCTAGTTACCCATAGTCGGTACATTTTTACATAACATTGGCATGATCACAAAAGATTAAGTCTTCAATGACCGATTAGGTTAGTATCCTTAGAAGTTCTAGATACATTCACAAGGTTTACATTACATCATAAAATGGAAAACTAAAACAACATTGTTTCCATATACAACACTGAGATCCCATAGACTATGCCTACAGGTCAGTCAAAATATAATTCTTCCTATCCTGGAAAAAATAAAACATAGAAAGGGGTGAGCTTAGATGCACAGTAAAGATAACAATATAGCGGGAACTTTCATAAATAAGCATAAAGAATTAAAGAAATGTATAAAACTAAAACAAAATCCTTTTCTACATAACTTCATCATAATATGGAAAATATGAATCAAAATAATTCAATTTACTTACTCACATGGATATTCTACAAGTCGAATAATCACATGCAATATCAATAGCCACTTTCATAACGATGGAATGCATAATGCCAGACATTCATAACCACATATTTAGGGCCTGTGCCCAGACAACAAATACAATTTTGTCAAGGCCTTGTTCCAAGACACTATTTTGTCTCATGAGACCTACCGATGCATCCAGGAGCTATAGTGGGTTCCACCCATCACTTACTATGTCCAATGCATTTTTAATATGAAAAGGTTTAAACATAACATAAACATTCGTATTAAAATTGGAATATGAAATTTCAATACTTTATCCATAAACCATGAATGGGATGAAAATAACACATCTACAGTCAAACAAATCACAAAACCTTCAATAAAATGTGTATGTTTTGTATCATCATAAATCAACTTCAAATAAGCTTAAAATTCATCAAAGGTTGTTGACATAGATGAAATTAAAACCTTTTTTTAGAGAAATATCTCTTTCTATTTTGATATCATTTAAAATTCATATAATTATCAAAGAAAACATTTATTTTGTAAGTATTCTTATAATCTTGTAATGGAAGCTTTGATGTTGTTATAAAGGTGGAAAATAGTCGCACCAGCCGGATAAGTTAAAAAACATTCTAACCTTAATTTTGTCGAAAAGGTCATAATGTACCTTGTTTGAAAAATGAAATAAAGATTCCTTTCAAACCATTTTATAAAAAGTCAAACAAAGGTATAAATGAATATTAACCATTGTATATTAAATAGTAAAAATGTTTTGTAATACATTTTTAGGAAACATGGATGTGGATGATAAAGATGTCACAATAGATAATTACGTATAAACAACCTCGGGTAATAAAGAGATTGGGAAATTAACCCTTACCTTGTACTTTTCCTAGGTAGAGGGAAGGTTAAAAACATGTATAATTGTGAAATAATTGTTATTAAATTATACAAGATTCATATACATCAATATGATATCATATATGATCTTTTAACATTGCTTTGTTAATATTATAATCGTTTCGGGTGTTAACTGATTCGTTTTCCTTTATATTATTTGTTATGTAAGTAATGTTTTTCATGGATAGAATGTATCTTATTAATATTAATAATGATATTATGTTTTTAAACATTATTTTTAATCATCTAATGAAAATTAGTCTTGAATGGATACGATCAGGAATGAATCTCATCGCGTTTGTGGATATGGTAAACCGTACGTACGCACGAGCGACAACATCATTATTTTGATATTAAAATAATATATAATTGGATGGTATATCATATATAAAGAATCATTATCTTGTTATATTTATTATTTACATAAATAAACATCATTATTATACCCATCCAAATAATAATGTATTGAATAACAATTACACCACAATGTGGAGAAGGTAAGCCGTACTTACGCATGTATGGTGACATGTCATTCAAAGGATGCATAGAATAATGAATATGGTTGTACAATATTTATAATAACATCATTTTATATAGAAGATAATAGAGTTGTTATTTCAGAATGGAAATAATAAATAAAGAGTAAGTGGAAGAAGAAAGGAACTTGAAAGAGGTGATGAAATATTTACCTCTTCTTCGGTTTCTTCATATTGATTTGATCAAAAGGGTTAATTAGGTTGTCTTTCTGAATAAAGGAAGGCCTCTAGGATTAAGGGAGGATAGTTTATAGGGTATTTGGGCATGTTTTGGCCGATCCAAAAGGCTTCTAAGGTGTGAATTAGAAAGAATGTGGAGTGCCCTTTTATAAGATGGGTGAGGGGAACCTTAGGAAAAACTAGAAATATGATTTTGTAATAAAATCATTTTAGATTTATAATGGCTCAAAAATGGATTATTTAAAGGATAAGGTGGGTATGGGTCTAAAACCACTCAACCAATAGGTTTTAGACTGGTTTGGGTCACTATATTAACCTTATCTTTTAGATTTAACTCTTAGTTAAATAGTTTGACATTTACCATGTCTTTTTGTATTTTTATATTATATGGTTAATAAAAATACAATAAACTTCCAAGAGAACCCCAAGTGGTCCATTAATGACACACCTATCATTAATGAGTCTTTTTTCTGAACCTTATATTTTTAGGAAAATAATATAAATTAATAATATAATATTTTTTTTAAAAACTCTTATGTCAATTTTGACACTATTTGGTATTTTGTTTTTTTTTTAATTCATAAAAGAATTATTACTTCGAAAATAATTCATCTAACCAACCATAACATGTCATATTAATCTATAAAATTAGTTTAATTCATAAAAATTCTCAAATTATAGTTATTTGGATATTTATAATATCAATTATTTTAATATATCATTAATTAGGTAATTAATGAATCATCATTGTGTCATAAATAAATTAAATTATTTATGGTCTAAAAAATTTAAATAAAATAAAATTGTGTATAAAATCTTTTTATATTTATAATGAATATTTATAGTCTAATTTATCTTATGTGAAACCCTATATTAAAAATGGTTTAGTTATTAAACTTTGAATTTAACACTTTTAACTCTTCTTTGAATTAAATAATAATAATAGTCCTAATCTAATTCAAGTGGACCTAAAGGATCATATTTTATTCCTAAGGTTGTTTTTGGTCGAATTACACTTATACAATAGAATTAAGACATGTGTAAGGTTAATAATAATATCATTTTTACCCTTAATTACACTATTTACTTTTAAAAGTGGTAAATAAAACTAAAAATTTACTATTCACCAAAAATTATTTTCATCTTATTGAACCACATTTTACTTAATGATATCTACCGTGTCTCTCAGATTTTTTAAATTCAACTCACAGAAGCGGTAAAGTTATGTTTTATGTAAATTTTCAAATGCTCCTAAGAGGTGTGTAAAAGATGGTAAAAAGTTTAATAAAATTTTTATATATCTAATAAATTCACTCCAATGAATTACATTGAACTTATATGGGTATTATATATCTATTTTTACCTAAAATAAATTTAAATAAAATAAATAATTATTTGAATAAAAATTCGGTTTTAAACTATCACTGAGTGTTTTTCACTGTTCATCAAAAATTGAATGTTTTTAGAAAAATACCAAAAAATAAGCCTAAGCTAATTTCAATATTCCAAATCAAAAAATTAATTCCATTTTGAAATATAAATTTTTTGAAATTTCAAAAAGTTGGTATTACTATTCATAACGGCTAGTTTGATTGGTTGTGGTGTGTTAGAACTCAAAGTTGTGTACAACACACACTATTGTTTTATTCAAAGAGAAACGTACCATGGTATCTTAGCGTGTTACATTTGAGATGGATCCCTAATGTTGGTATGTGATAGTTGTGACCTAACTCTAGAATTCATGTCTTGGTTTTATTATATCTTGATATCATGGATATATGTGTTGAAGACATATATTATGTAGCACTAACCGTATCTTTCCCTTCTCTATTGATTTGTGGATTCCAGGTGTCCTACAAAGTATTCGTATACTCACCCCTACACAGACTTTTCATGCATGTATCATGTATTGTGTAGACGAGAAAACTTTTCACAGAGTCCCAGGCAGACCACAACAAGGAGATTCTAATTCCTAGTAAGATCAAACATGCCGAGGTGTATTCCTACGGCCTTAGAAAATACTCCAAGTACCTCTTTTTACTGGTTGGACTTGCGATTATAGACTTCTATTTGGTGGGATAGTATTCTTGCCCGATTTACTTTACGACACTTTACCTTTCTATCGTACTATGGTTGGGATATAGTGGCATGCATGCATTTGTTTCGCAGTGGTTTTACATTTTAGCATTTGTGGGATTGGAGATATGTGCGTGTGTATATGTACGTAGGAAATGCCTCCGATGTTAATGATATTCCTACTCAGTTCAAGTCACCAACCCTTGGTCTATTGGAAGCAGGATTGGGGAATAATGACATGGGCCCCATTGGGATGGGTCATGATAGAGTGTTATCATAGGTGGTTAGTTCTACTTTAGGACCAGACGTATGTGAGTTTTGTGTGGGGAAATAGCACTAAGTGTTTTGAGTTTGGAATTCAGGCCTGGGACTCTTGTGTTGGTGTCAAAGATGACGTATCCATACACCTGGACTCTAGTAACCCCCTTTTAATCTTGGTACATGATAACATGAGTTGTGGGGAAAATAATGGTATATACATCATATGGGAATGGGTTGTGGTACCATGTCATTCTTGAGTACGCTCTCCAAATATTCTCATTGACCGTGGTACATATTTTTTCCCAATAGGATGCCCCTCGAGATGCATATCAGTTGGGATTTAGATGTTCGGTCAAGAGAATGACTCCATTAGTGATGAGGCTTTGATACATGGATGGGTTTTGAAGATGTTACCTTTAGGTGGTGCATCAGGCATACCTCTAGCTGTGGAGATGCACGTGGTACCCACCGTACCAGCACATGATGTGCACTAGATGATCATGGTTTATGTGTTTTAGTGATAAGGACCTCTCAGGTTCTAAGATGAGCTCGACCCTCAAGAGGATGAAGAATGGATTGAGGTAGTGACCCAAGTTTTCCATCTAGTCAGTACATTAGCATATTAGATGGTAGTCATGGAAGAAAGCCTTATAGAGGGTTTAAAAGGGTGATGGTGGAGTTTTTCTATCCAGACTCACGACGAGGTGACTATTTCATCGAAAAATTTCGAGCGTCTATTCAATGAGGACTTCTCACCAGTTATACTGAGGGCTATCCATATAAAATAGCTTATTTATCTCTAGTAGGGTGGCATGAATGTGGCTGATCATCGAGGTTCACCAACCTCTCCAAGAACTCAATGGATATGGCTAGAGATTAGTAATTCATGGATTGAAACTTTGAGTGAGGTATGCATAGAGACTTCCAAGCCAGCATCATCCCTCGATGAATTTAGACATATAATAGGGTTCTTGACCAAGATCTGGTTGTCAATGGATTCATGGATGATTAGATACAAATGGTGATAGTCTGCATTGGATGAGAAGGTGTAGAGACCCTGACAGTAAGGAACCGATGTCAGTCTTAGTGATTTAGACCTGAGAGATATTTCAGGAGGAGGTCCTAGGATAGACGATCTATAGTTCAGGGCTCACAGGGTGGGTCTTTTCAGTCTAGGGAGAAGTGTTTCTATTTATGTGATGGAAGGGGACATCTCACTTGAGATTGTTCAAACTACTATCCTATTGATAGGGAGATAGAGGATGGACAACTGAGGTAGAGATAATGATAGGATAAGGTATATCTGTAAGGAGGCAGACATGGGAGAGGACTAGGGAGAGAAATATAAGGTGGTAGATATTTTGAATTTTCAACACCACCACCCCTAGGTGGGTCGTGCCAGGCTCAAGGAGCTAGAGGAAATGGGTGGGGACATCTACATGCGGTCGATGTATTTGCACCAGGGGCTTTGTGAATGATTCCAAGTATGATATGTGTCTTTTCTACTTTAGATATAGTACTGATAGTCATAGGTGATAGTCATTCCTTTATTTCCACATATCATGTTCCGAAACTAAGGATTCTCGTTGTACTATTGAATCGACCCTTATGATTAGAGACACCTACTGGAGAAGATTCAGGGATCACACATCTATGCTGATAGTGTGGAATAACCCTTATAGTAGAGAGTTTTGGTTGGAAACTCTAGGAGGTAGTTTTAGGGCTTTACGATGTCGTTCATGATATGGATTGGTTATCCATAGCCCATTCCCAAATTGACTATTTTAGGCAAAGGGTGCGGTGTGTTCACAGTGATGGAATGATGTTTTCCTTTTTTAGTGAAATTTAAACCCATGAAACATAAGATGGACTCATGCATAAGAGGGTAAAATAGATTACTCATTAGTTGGATATCCTGAACCTCAATGGAATAGATTTTATGAGTTTTTAGTTTTTATTAGTAGTTGTAGAGTACGAGGAAATATTCTCTGGGGATGTTTCCATATTACCTCCCCACTAGGAGATAGAATTTTTCAATGATTTACACCATGGGATGACACTGATATATGAACCAGCATATCAGATGGCTTCCAAAGATCTTCGCTAGCAGAGGGTGAATTTGGATGACTTGTATAGTAAGGGATTCGTGAGACCTAGTGTTACACCTAGGGAAGCTGGTTTTTTTATTCCAAAAAGTCATACAGAAGCTTGAGATTATTTAGACTATCAACACTTGAACTAGGTGAACATGATGAACTAGTATCCACTACTATGAATCAATGAACTCTTCGATCAGGTGAGGAGGGAACGATGGTTATCAATGTTCTAAATCAGATTAAGATATCACTAGCTGTGATTACAGGATGAGGATATACAAAAGATGACATTCAGATGTCATTACAGTCACTATGAGTACTTGGTGATGCCCATTGGCATGACGAACTCCTCAGCAGGGTTAGTGGGACTCATGAATCAGATCTTCCACCCTTACTTATAATGGTTTCTGGTAGTCTTCACCGATGATATCCTTTTATACTTGGCATCTGAGGAGGATCACGCAAGGCACATATAGATGGTTCTGAACATACTCTAAGAGCACCAACTATATGGGAAACTCTCAAAGTTCCATTTCTGGTTTCTAGATATCTACTTTCTTGGACATGTTATCTTAGCGGATGGAGTGGCTTTGGACCCAACCAAGGTTGAGGAAATGTTATCATTGGAGCTGCTTAGGAGCATTATAGAGGTGTGAAGCTTCCTTGAGCTAGTGGGATATTATCAGAGATTCATACCCAACTTCTCCAGTATATTAGCACTTATGATAGGTTTGAATCAAAAGGGGAAGCATTTCATGTAGACAGAGAAGTTCCATCAGGATTTACAGTAGTTGAGGCACAATTTGATGAGCACTCAAATATTGATATTACAAGAGGAGTGTGTCAAGTATGTAGTGTTATGTGATGCATCAAGAACCATGATTGGTGGTGTCCTAATGCTTATGAATGTGGTGATTTCCTATGGTTCATGCCTGTTGAGACCACATGAGTTGAACTACATGACCCATGATCTTGAGTTAGCAGTGGTAGTCTTCCCATTCAAGTTATGGTGACACTACCTAACAGGTGAGCGTTTTATCATCTACAATTATCACAATATTCTAAAGTATATATTATCTTAGAAGGATCTAAATTTGTGATAGAGGTGATGGATAGAGTTATTTGAAGACTATGACTTTGAGTTTTACTACACTCCTCAGAAGGGGAACATGATGGAAGATTCTCTCAGTAAGATATCTAGTTCATAGTTGGTGGACAAGGCCTTAGAACAGTTGACCTCAATGCAATTAACCTTTGTGGATAGAGATTGATAATCATACCCCTAGTCAATGGTTGTTACACCTCCACTCATAAAACAATTTAGGGAGGCACAACTTGGGGATATGATAGTGAGACTATAATTGCCCAGATATCCACAAGGCCTTATCCTGATCAATATTCACAAGATGGGGTCCACACCATCCTTTTCAGTTGATGCATAGAAGTACCAATGGTGTTTCATGATGAGGTTTTAAGAGAGGTTCATATGTACCCTTTTGTGGTACATCTAGGTGTGGTGAAAATGTACCTGGACGTCCGATGTTAGTTTTGGTTTATGAGATTGAGGAAAGTACTGGAAGAGATTGTTTCTCATTTACTTACCTATCAGCAAGTGAAGGATGAGCACTATGTTCCAGTAGGTTTATCTCAACCCCTTGAGGTTCCATAATGGAAGTGTGATGAGATATCTATAGAATTTATGATGTATTTACTATGTATGTCTAGGGGACATGATTCCATATGGGTGATCATTGGATGACTCACCATGCCAGCCCACTTCCTAGATATCTAAGAGTAGAGCTCAGTAAAGAGATTGGGACTCCTCTATGTTTAGGAGACAGTTTGACTTCATAGAGTTCCATTGAACATCATTTCAGATTGATATAATTGTTTTATATTCTGGTTGGGGAGGGTATTGTAGAAGTCATTTGGAACCCAGTTACGCTCGATTAAAACATTTCACCCATAGATAGATGACTATAAAGAGTTGACCATTCATGTTTTGGATGACATGTTATCAGATTTCATCATGGAATTCAGCCATAGTTGGGAGGATCACCTACCACTGGTGATGTTTGCATACAACAATAGCTACCATTCCACCACTGGTATGGCACAATTAGAGACCTTGTATGGGGGAGCCTGCATGTCACCACTTTATTTTAATTTCCCAATAGAGTTATCACTTATGGGCCTAGAGTTTGTGAGAGCTACTACAGAGAAGGTGTAGATCATCTGGAATAATATAAAGACTATGCAAAACCAAAGAAGTCTTATGCTAACAGGTGAAATAATCCTTTGGTGTTTGAGGTAGGAGACCTTGTATTCCTATGGATTTCACCTTGATAAAGATGAAAAATATTTTTCTAGGGAATCAAGTTATCTCTGAGGTTTATTGGTCCTTTTATGATATCACATAGAGTTAGTGAGGTTGAGAATAACTTAGCTCTACCACTAAATTTAGATCGGGTAAATGATTTCTTCAACGCATCACAGCTGAGGAGGTATGTTCATGATCCATCTCACATGATTGACTTGGGAGAGCAAGAAATAAATGATGGAGAATCTTTTAATGAGTACCCAGCCAGTATCAATGATTGATTAAAGAGGATCCTTTGTGGGAGACCAATTTCTTTAGTGCATTTCCAATGGTAACATGGGAATCCCCAAGAGAGCACTTGGGAGTAGGAGGCTCAGATACATGCTCAAAACCCACATATTTTTGAGTAGATTTTTTTTGGGAATTTTAGGGATAAAAAGACCCAAGTTTGGCAGAATGTAATGTCCTACATTTTATGTGTATTACTTTTAAATATTATATGGAATAATTTTGAGACTAAGTGTCGAGACATTGTCCAATTATAAGACCTAGGGTGTCTTGAATAAATGATTGAAAAATATTAAAATATTAATTATCACACAAGAACAGTTATATTGAAAAAGTGTCATGACTTCTAAATAGTCACCTGGATTATAAATCTGAGGGCACCATTATGTTCAAAGCAGTAACTTTACTCTAGAAGATTCCTAACATTGGCAGACATGGGTCGATTGTGAAATGTAGTTTCAAGAATTTTTAATGAATAAAATAAATTGTGAATTTATTTTATTTCATAGAATTGTAAAAAAAGTGATGAGACTCTATTTTTATTTTAATAAATCCTTTAGGTAAGGATCCATGTTTAGGATTATAACCCTGGAATTCCCTAGTGACTCTGGAGAGAAACCCTGTATAATTATGTCGGTGATGATGACATAGATTTTGATTGAGGATCATACTTGATGGGATTTTCCAACAGAAAATCGTCTTCCATAGTGAAGGATACAATTCCCAAGTAGGTCATGTTATTTGATATTCTTCTCCCTACTCTTAGATTTAATGTTGAATGTGGACCAACCAACGAACATGTTTACCAACAATTTGACCGTTCTTGTGGGATGGGTTTTAAAATGTTATATTTATGGGTTTTATTATTATATATATATTTGATTATTGATCATTCTTAAGAGAATATATTGAGTCTTTAATGAACAATGATCATGGTTCATTCTACTAGTTTCTTCCATGTGAAATCCTCTCCACCATTTTCTATGTGGGTTATTGAAGCTTCATGCGGTTATGAATGAATGATTTTTGAACATTATTTTCATGGTGAAACGATCCAAAAATTGAGTATCCAACACCAGGATGACCTTGAAGATGTGAGATATCAATGAAGATGGACGAGTCAAATCAATTTGGGAGATATCATTCTTCGGGATGTTTTCATGGGATGGATTTAATGTTGTTTTCTAAGATGATTGAAGGAGAAAGACACCTCAATTTAATTTTTGGGTGATAGGAAAACCCTTGATCATGAGTTTCAAGGTGAACAAATCATCAGAATGAGAGTTAAATCATCGGATGAGACTCATGGAGGAAGAAAATGAGATTATGAAAAATCCCGATGAAAAAGGAATGTAACCCAGGGTTACATGGTGTGTGGCCTCCAATGAGAAGAGGTAAGGGTTTTAGGAGATAGTTAAATGTCACATGGTGTGTGACCCTATAATATGGATGGGATGACCTTCCCATAGAGTCGGTATGTATCTCCGTAGATACATGAACATGAGGTGGAGTACACTAGATGCCTACATGGTGTCTACCCCACCACATGACCTGGAATGGACCAATTACACGGACTACCCTATGTACTGGTACACGGGAAAAGACACATGGGTTGACACCATGTACTAGAACCTAGCCGTAATACATGGGTGGGCCCTAGATGGAAGGACACTGTGTGTGACTTCTTCTACACACCGTGTACCCATCCTCTACACAACATAATTGGTATGACATTGTCTGTTGTACGCGGGTAGTACCCAATGTCAAAGGAAACAATGTGTGACCCTACTAAAAACTGTGTACCCATTTATAAATGTCTTGAATATATTATCCACCATATCTTAGACATGTTTTTATAGGGTTTTCCCCCTTATCGCTTCCTAGATGTTAGGCGGGTATCGTTTCCTACTCAAAGGAGTATGATTCCTTTAACAGGACTACTTGGATAGAGTTTTTGGAATCCCTTAAGAGGCCTAGTTCAAGATCCTCTATTTATCTTCTTGGCATATGTAGAGTCCTTGGTATTGACATGACAAATGCTACCGGATGACGATCCTCTACACAGTGGTTTTATCATGTTTGAGTTTTTGGTATCACCCATGGACCTGGTTGTGATACTCATCTATTGTATCATATATCTCTATTCAAATATATCATTATATCATTTAGTCATAATGGTTATTGATGAATAGAAATTATTGGAAAAATTTCATCAATGCTATTGGACTCTGGAGTGCGTTCTCCCGAATGGGCACTTCATGGAATCATTGAGCCGGATCCCTAATGTTGGTATGTGGTAGTTGTGACTTACCTCTAGACTACTTATCTTTGTTTGATTATATCTAGATATCTTTTTTATATATGATATAGAAATATCCTTTTTAGATATGACTGTATCATTCCCTTGTATATTTCTTTTTCGTTTCATGGTTCCATATAGATTATTTTTATACTCACCCATGTAGGAGCTTCGCAAAGACATGTGATGCCTTGTGTAGATGAGATACCTCTTGATAAAGTCCTAGGTAGACCAGGACCTAGAATAGATGGTTCCTAGTGACATTGGATATGTCGAGGTGTATTCTTAAAGCTTGAAACAACAGTCCTAGTACCTCTTCTCATAGGTTGGACTTGTGATTGAGTTCTTTTTGGTGGTCTTGTATTCTAGATATGTTTACTTTACTGCACTTTACATTCATATCATAATCTAGTTGGGATATAGTTTTATACATACATTTGGTTCTTAGTGTTTATTACATTTCACCATTTTGTGGGCTTGGAGATGTGTGTGTTCATATATGAATATAGAAAATTCCTCCCATGTTAGTGATATTCCTACTCGGTGGTAGTAACTAGCCCCTAGCCTATTGGTGGCGGGCATAGGGTGTTGCAACACGAGTCCCATAGGGATGGGTTGTGACAAAGGCTTTCTCACCACACAAAATAGAGGAAATCCACAAAATAGGGGAAGAATAAGAGACAAGAGACCTATTAGAGAGGAACGCACACCAAAACTAGATGAAGAAAGATCTCTGGAGGGTGGGATAGGTGGCGACTATGGCGCGTGAGGGAGGGGAATTTTGTATATGGTGGGTCGCATAGGATATATAAAGGGATGGGGAGGGGGTAATGCATGTGGAGGGGTAAGGGGGACCTAATTAGGCTATATTATAACATAATAATAATAATAATAATAATAATAATAATAATAATAATAAAAACCATAAAAACAAAAAAATCCAGATAATAATAATAAACATAATAATAATAATAATATCACTATTATTATTAAAACATTTTATTTGACTTATTTTATTTTAATTTTTTTTATTTCTTTAGAGACTGGGAATACTATACTGTTTGTCTGCATGGCCTTCTAGACCATATGAAAATAGCATAAAACCTACTAGAGAGAATAGACCCTTGCACGGGATTGCTGCACAGTTTGAGACACTATGTACCAACTGTGCAACTCAGCTCCATAATTTTACAGAACCGTTTCACACTCTTGTCATATGATTTCCTATAACCATGCACAACCAATACTTAATTAGGATAAGAGTGCCTGATCACTACAAGGCCTCTAATAGTTTTGGGCCAAACCCTAATAAAACTATGCATAGGGCCAAAACCACCAAACAAATAGTGAAACTCATAACTTTTCTCTAGGAACTCAAATTAAACCTTATCCAATGGATCCAACAAAAAAAAAATAAAAATAAAGAGAAACCATTGTCGGAGTGTCACACCAAGGATTCATATATCATAACATATCCCTAATGAGATCCCTTGAATTGCATACAAGAACATGTATGCCCCCGAAATCAAACCTAAAATAGGGAAAAAGTTAATATATAGTTAAAATGGTGTAATTATCACAAATGGGAGGCATTACACCTTTTTGAGAATATAAGGAAATACAACGTTCGACCTCATTTGATTCATCTACCAATAGTTATTATTGAATTTTGATCTTTGTGACTCACCCCCTTCTCAGTTAGGTTTCTTGAACTAATATATGAAGTAGTCAGCCCATGGATGACTAATTATTAGATTATTTAAAGAAATATATGTTATTGTTCCCAAGAGATGGAGGATGAGTCTCAAAAAAATAAAAAAATAACTATTTGGGAGATGAAGCTGAGGAGGATGACAGTCGTCTCTAACATTCAACTCTAGATGAACACAGAAGATAACACATACCATAGTGGAGTAAATATTTTCTTAAATTCCACTACCCATTTTCTTCAAATCATATTGATTTTTTTAAATAATCAAATGTTGGGTTTCCCTTATTAGAATTATATATAACTTTCCACATTGATAATTAATATCTTTTATGTTTTTATATATTTATTGGAAAAAATGCATATTTTATGAAACCATAGGATTGATATGGATTGGAAATGATTTCAACTTAATTATTTGACAAAAGAGTCTGCAGATGGAGTTAAAGAGTTCATAAAGTTTTTTATAGAGCATCCATATGACCCTTCCTAAATCCTTTGTCAATATTGAAATAATTTTTATTAATGAAAAATTAGTATGGGAGAGTTGGATGAATAATTAATTGGCCCCAAAATATTTTTAAGCTAGAAATGGTGGTCTGAACATGGAGAAAAACTAAATGTACACACAGATTGGGATGATACTATGATTTATGTATCATTTGACATGAATACCTATGTAAATGATGATGGATATCACATGAAATAAAAGAAAATGGAAATTTAAGATAAACTTCATGATTATCCAAATTTGTTGGAGAAGTTTAATAGCTATGCTAAGATACCATTATTTACCTGTTGTACTAAATACACTACATTCTTAGTTGTATTGAAGTTATATAATTTTAAAGCTGGTTATAGATTGAATGGAACCAGATTTACATAACAACATGGTCTTCTAAATGATATGATACTATAAGAAAATGAACTACCATATCAAACATATGATGCTAAAAAAATTCTCAGTTCAATGGGAATGATCTTTAAAAATACACATGCTTGTAAGAATTATTTCATATTATTTCACAAGGATCATGAATTACATATAAAATTTTCTGACTGTGGTGATGATCAATACAAGAAAAATGAATCATGTTCTTCAAAATATATATGGTACTTTCCTATCATTACATGGTTTAGAAATACTATATTGATGTTAGGAAACCGTAAGAAAATTTAAACTTCATGAATATTCAATAATTAATGATGGGAAAACATTTCATCTAGTATGTTCCCCTCAATGGAAGAAAATTTATTACAAGTATCATGGATTTAGAAATGATCCGAGAAACTTTCATATTGTGTTATTTGTAGATGGAAGAAATCCTTTTGGTATATAAAGTAGTACTCATAGTACACATACCATTATGTTGGAAAATTATAATTTTCCTCCTTGATTATGTATAAATCTTAAATAAATTATGTTGTCTCAGATTATATCTGAACCCAAGTAACTTGATAATAATATTGATATCTATTTGGTTCCATTGAATAAAGATATAAAATTTATATGGGTTTCATGTGTTATATTGTATTATTCTCATTAAAGTAAAGAATTCACATTAAGGGCCATGTTGTAAAGGAGGATAAATGACTTTACTGCTTGTGGAAAATTTTCAGGCTATAACATTAAAGAAGTTTTGGGGTGTCCCATTTGTGAATAATTGATATGCTCAATTCTATTGAATCATTCCTCAAAGACTAAGTTTTTTGGGAATCATATTTTTTTACTTTGATAACATAAATACCGATCCTAGAAAACAAAATTTGATGGGAAAATTGAAAAAGTTACAACATCATATCCACTAATGAGTGAGCAACTATTTGATAAAGTAAAATATATTAACACTATTTTCAGAAACCATTTAAAAAAAAATACAAAGTCATGTTGGAAGAAGAGATCAATTTTTTTTAATTACCATATTAGAAATTTTTATATGTCAAACATTTTCTTGATGCCATCCATGTAGAAAAAATTTATTTGATATTGTTATTTTCACATTACTAAATGTTCTTGAATAAAATAAAAGATGGAATCAAGGCTAGGTTGGACATTATTTACATGTTTATAAGGGAAGATTTCGCACTAGTGAAGAGTAAAGGGTGTACTTTTCTTCCTCCAGAAACTTACAATTTATCTAGAGAGTAAAAATTCAAAATTTTCGTTGTCCGTAATAGTGTAAATGTTCCAGAAGGGTATTCATCAAATAAAAATAATTTCATGAAAATGTCTTATTTGAATTTATAGGGACTAATTCACATGATTGATATGTTTTTATGCAAGATTCGATTCATATTTATTTTCTTACATTCTACCTAAATATGTATGACATACATTAACCAGACTATGCTTATTTTTCATAGCCATATGTTGTAATGTTATAGACTCGATGAAGTTTCCAATCATGAATAAGAAGGTTGCAGTCAAATTTTATGAAATAGATATGTCCTTCCCACCATCATTATTTGATATTGTGGTCCACCTGATGGTTTATATAGAAATATTGGTACAACTATGTAGTATTTTACATTTCATATAGATGTTCCCCATTGAATGGTTTATGATAGTTTTGAAAGTGTATGTTAAGAATCAATGTTAACTAGAAAGTTGTATTGAAGAAAAATATATTGCTGATTAAGTTGTTGACTTATGTACCGATTACCTATAAGATGCTGACAACATTCCTCTCTCATTGTCTCATCATAGTGGACACATTATGGGTGGATGGATTTATGGAAGAGATTTTATTTTAATTTCCTTGATAGTGTAGGATCAAGAAAACCTCTACATTATATATAATAGTGATGATGTTGATCCATACATTCAATCCCAAAAATAAATTAAGAGAGATTTGAATCCATTATGGGATGAAGGATGGATATCAAATACACATTATAAATAGTTTAGTGTGGTTACAAAATCAAATTTATAAGGAGTTATATGAAAATAAGAATACAATTTCCAAATGACTTTGAAGGATAGCTAGGAGGAAAAATGAAAATGTTATATCTTACACTAATTTTTTAATTAATGATTAAATATTCTATAAAAAAGAACACGATTACTGCAGTACGATGAAAGAAATGGTGTTATGCTTGTGTGGGAAGCGATGAACATATAAAGTTCTAATGGTCCAAATATAATTTATGAAAGTATTTCATATTTTTTTATAATCAAATAGATATATAAGTAAGATTATACAACATTTAAAGTGCCTGTTTTTCATTTCAAATGAGTTGTAAAAGGATTCCAGTGAAAATTGATGAAATGGGATTTACGAAGGCAAATTTCAATGTTTAATGGGAAAATGACATGCCTTTAATAATTTCATAACATGGAGTGAATGTATTTTATTTCTAAGATCCATAAAAATGATTATTTGATAATATTTCTATTGAATGAAACAAATATCAGATCGACTGAATATTCAATTGAGGATGAACCATTCATTTTATGGTCATAATCAGTTCACACTGGTCCCAATATAAAAAATGTATTATACATTATATGGGACCACAAAGAGGGGTTGATTCAAAATGGAGGATAATAATCCTTAAAAACATTAAAAAATAAAGAGAGTTTAATTAAAAGGTAAAATGTTTTTTTAATATACTCTATTTTTTCTCGTAATATTATCTTTTCTCTATTGTATTAACATAATATAAATTAAATGTCTGACTACTCATGTAGATAATATCTTCTGCACATGATTATTTTACAAAACCCATAGAAGAATAGACTATAATAAATGATTCCCTTTGGGAATATGTAAAGGTAATGTTCAGATATATAATCTTTATTTTACTGAAAATTTATATAATGAGAAATTGAATTAATTTTCATTATTCTTTGTAGAGTTAGTTTATTTTAAAATATTTGAATCCATATTTCATGCCTTTCTACTCCATAACTTCCACATAATTCTTCTCCCTCAAAACCTTTTCACCCCTATAATGTATGTATTTATTACTGTTCTTCAGGTTCCCCCCACTTCCATTGCAAGAACAATAACGAAACTCCCTCTACTCAATATAAAAGGTAATATAGATGTTTACACATTAAAATAATTTTCCATAGAATTAAATTATCATTTCAGATATATATTTTATTTATTTATTTTTTATATTACTCACATGATAATTATTTACTTATATAGGTGGATTATTTTGTTTGATTTGGTGTAGTTTGTCCGAAGCTACTCATCCTCATGAAAGATTGGATCTGGACGCTGAAACTGAGATAATGAAAATAAGGAAATGGATCAAGAATGTATACAAACATCATAAAAAGGGAAATCCCTACAACTTATTTAAATAAAATTTTCATAATTTTAACTACTATTTTTAAGTTAAATTCAATATCATTTCTATCTTATAGTTTTTTTTGTTTTTTTCTTAGACCTTTTGGGAAGTCATATTTTTACAGTTTGTTTAATTTAAATTATTTATATCCATATTTCATGAATTTATACACCAAAACTTGTAGTGAATTATTCTCACTCACTACCATTTCACCCTTGATGTGTTGGAATTTATCACTTTCCTTGAAGTTCCCTCTACTGCCTTTGTAGGAAGAGAAATATTATTGTCTCTATTAAATCATAGAGGTAATAATGATGTTTTCACAGTAAAATAATTTTCCAAAAAATTAATTTATTGTTTAATATTTAGATTTAAATTATTATTTTTAGAATTACTCACATAATAATTGTTTTCTGATATAGGGGGATTTTTTTGAGTTGGGGTGGTTTGTTTTAAGTTTCTCATGTTCACGAGATATTGGACTTTGAGATTGAAATTGAGATAAGGCCTATAAGGAAATGTGTCAAGAATGTAGAAAACCATCATGAAAAGTATAATTAAAAATACTTATTTAATTAATTTTTTCATTATTTTATCTTCTATTTTGTAAGATAATTTGTAAGGACCCAAATTTTTTCAATGAAAATTCCCTTCTTAAAGTTATGTCATAAATTAACATGAATGCACAAAATAATGAACTAATAAGTGATAAGTAAACTTTAAAAATATGTTCGTCACTTCTGTGTTTGAAATTTTGAAAATCCGATATACACAGTTGTGTTCAAGATGATTTTTGGAGTCTGATAGAACAAACTTGTTTTTTGGGTGAATAGTTACATACCCTTATCAATAGTAAAATGAATTGTACTATGACCCTTATGAATAGTAAATAATAAAATTATTTTATTCTCTTAAGGAAATAAGATAATGAGATCTTAATTAATATTTCAATGAGAAATAAAACTAAGTGCACCTTTAAAATTGTTATTTTTTGAAATAACTATGACTTTATTTAAAAACTAAATTAATAATATTTAGAAAATTAATTTTGAAAAATGGACTTAATTTTTGAATTCTACACGTCGAAAAATGGTTAGGGTAAAATTTTGGTATTTTTTTGAAATCTCAAATTTTTGATGAATAGTGAAATACGGTAAAATACCATATATACAATTTAACAGTCAAATACACTATTCATGAAATCACAAGTGATGGAAGGCCACTTGGTTCGAGCTCACATGAAATTATTACTATTAGGGGTCACATAAAACAATACTATTGGTTGTCTTGAGGGAAATAATAAAATAATGAATTAAATATTCAAAATTTACTCCTCCCCTCCATTATAAAAACCACCCTTCAAACCCTTATTCCCTCACACCTCTCAAACTACAATCCTTCTCTAAAATCTGCCCAAAAATCCTTCCTAGCCCCTATCCCACGTCCAAGAGCTTCTTGTCTCATCAAAATAGCAAGCCTAGATACCTTAAGGAGGATCTCAAGAGAAGGATTTAAGAGGTAATTTCTCTCCCTCTTCTCCTTTAATTTCCTTTCATGTTCATGTTCATTTCTAGATCTCTCCCCACCTATATTCAACCAAATGGCATTGTAACTCTAGTATTATAAATATACTGTAGTGTTATGATGCTAACACGATATTATATCATCCAACCCCCTTTCCCTCTTTCTTTTATTTAATTAAAGAGAACGTTGCCCGTGATGTGTTAATTTATCACATTCAAGAATGACATGTTTTCTTCTTCCATTTATACCTTAAGATCTGGTAATAAAACCATTTTTACGGTTGAAACATAATATTTTATATGTATTATGTCCAATTTAAATTTCAGAAACTGACTTATTAAAATATTACTATGTGATAAATTAAAAAAAGTTTGTTGTGATCGAAAAACTGGCCAAACTAACACAAACAATCATCATTTAATTATTATCTAATGATTCATCCACATGGATCTAATATAATTCATTATAAGATCATTAAAACTCCTGTAATATCATTAATAACATGTAATATCAGTTCTATATGATTACCCATGTTCTACCTGAACATCAATTTAAGAATACAAGTGAACCACTCAAGAAAACCATAAAAACAAACATTCCCGAATAATGTTTCTAAACTCTATAACTCATTAAAAGGAACATAAAATCACATAATGAAACCATAATTAACCCTATTAATGTATAAAAGGTTCTGTTATTTTAATTAATGAATATAATGTCATTATAAAGGACATTAAAGAGATGAAAGCATTTATATGCAAGGTAAGGGGAAATATCGAACCCAATTTTCTTCCTTCGGGTTCTGCCTTTTTCACTCCATTTTGATATGGTTACTTCTTAAAGACCACTTTTTCATAATTATCTTACCTTTTCTGGGATATAAATTTTTTATAATGATGTTTATTTCAAACCAAATGTTTTCTAAAAGAACTCTTCTTTTAAGAACTGGACTTTTACCTCTCATTCATGGTTGATGGTTCTTGTATCAAGTATGTTGTTCCCTCTTTCTTTTGGGAACCCAAAGCTTATGAATGTATTATTATGAGATTAAACCCATTCCTTTACATGGGTTAGTTATGTTGACTTTTGATATGTGTTATATGTGTCAACAATGATAATGATAATGTTATGATGTGATGGGTGCGCCTGGAATTATATAGTGCAATATGAATATTTCAAAGTGACAGGTGTGCCCAGAATTATACAGTGCTCCAATTCATTGGGTAAAGTGATGAATCTTATGAGTAAATGTGAAATGATGTGTGAAAATGATTCTAGCTTGGTTCACAAGTATGTGTGTTATTTAACCAAAAAAACATGATGTTTCATTTTTATGCATTGCCACATTTCAAGTCTTTTATTTATGTTCCTCTCATGCTCATGATTTCTGTACTTGTGTCATGATTATGATCACCCCATTATATATTCTTTTTATCTATCCTATTACTGAGATTTTAGCTCACTCCTTTTAATGTATATCCTCAGGTGGCGACATATACTAAGGAGATGGCAAGTGACAATAAGAATCTAGAGAAGAAGACATTAAGTAAATGTTTATGCTTGATGTTGTAATTGTTTTGTATGGTCCTAGTTTTCCCAAGACACTAAACTATTGTATCCTATATGTGTAATACTATTATGTTTTTTACCTTTAAAATTATCTAATAGTAATGTAAGAAAATGCCGGGATTCTATATAATTAACCTCATTATTTTTATCAAATTATTATTTAGTTTTTTCATAGACATTTGGGGAAGTCATATTTTTCTTTCAACTATCAGAAATAGGTCACAAAAGAGATAACATGTTCCTTTCTACCAATGTTACAACTCTTTCCATTTCCATTCATTTTTTGACTGGAAATACTATATATGGAGTAATTTCTCTTAGCTAGAAACCCTTTTTTGACTAAAAACATTGACTGAATATGTAGTGTTGGAATTTAGAAAATGAAAGAAAATGGAATACATGGTAAAATTTGAGGTAGGAAATTTTTATTATATTGGGATGCGTATGAATCAACCAAACCTCAATCTGACACACTGTGTGACCGGTATCACTCCTTGTTCTTATTTTATTTAAAAATGACATTACATTTATTAAAAAAGAGAACTTGCATACTGAATCCAAATGAAAAATTTCATATTATTTTGATTCATTAGTAAAATTATATATACATAATTTTTAACATTTATGAATCAACCTCCCCTAAATCTGATAAATGATGTTCTTGAAATGACTCAAATTCTATGTTATCTTTTTAGAATTGAAAATTCGGTTCAAAATGTTTTAGACACTGAACACCAGTAAAACATACCTATATTGTATTTGTAATTTAATAAAACTATTTGTATGTAATTTTTTATGATTAAGAATCATTCCCACATTAAAACAACACACAATGTGAATGGTATGACTTGAAGGGTGCATTTCCAGCTTAAAATGACATTTTAGTAAAAAAGATAAGTGAAATACTCAAAACTAATCAAACACTTTCAAATTGTTATGATACTTTATTAAAATTATCTATATATCATTTGAGATGTTTCAGAATATTCCTCACCTTAATCTGATACATGGTGTGACCGGTATGACTCCAAGTAAATCTTTTTATTTAAAATTGACATTAAATTTAGTAAAAAAGACAACTGATATAGTGAAAGCTGATAAAAAACATTTTTACTATTTTGACACATTAGAAAAATGATCTAAATATCATTTTCATGTGTAGAAATAATCCTAACCTCAATCTGATACATGATAGGCCTGATATGACCCAAAGTTTCTATTATTAGTTTAAAATTGACATTTTAGTTCAAAAAGTGCCACTCAGTAAAAATCAAGAAAACATGCTCAAAATATTGTGATAATTTATAAAAATTATTCATAAGTTATTTATGATGTGTTGGAATCAATATAATGTAAAACTAACAAACGATGTGACTGGTATGACTCATAGTGCATGTTTCTAGTTTAAAATGATATATTAGTACAAAAGATAAGTGACATACTCAAAACTGAGAAAATCCATTATTATTGATTTGATAATTTATGTAAATTATCCATAATTCATTTTAGATGCTTATAAATCATCCAAACCTTAATCTGATCCATGTTGCGACTGGAATATCTCTATGTGCATCTTTTATATAAAATTAACATTAACATTTGAAAAAAAAACAACCGACATACTCAAAACCAATGAAAAACATTCATATCATTTCGATACATTGAAATAATGATATATATGTCAATTTTGATGTGTAGGAATCATACACACTTCAATCTGAAGAATAATCTGATGCAAGGTGGGACCGGTACGACAGTATGCGTGTTTTTATTTTAAATTGACATTAATATTAGTAAAAAAGACAACTCACATACTCAAAACTAAGAAACAAAATTCATATTGTTTTTATACTTTTGTAAAATGATGTATTAGTCATTATTTATGTTTAGGATTCAGGCACTCCTCAATTTGATATATGATTTGAAAAGTATTACTCAAAGTGTTTGGTACTAGTTTGAAATTTATATTTAGTTCAAAAAGTTTCACTCATTGAAAAATGAGAAAGCACTCTTAGATTGTCTAGGAAATTTAGTATAATGATTCATAAGTAATTTCTGATTTTTATAAGTCATTCACATGCTAAACTGACACACAATGTGACTGTCATGACTCAAAATGCGTGTTTTCAGTTAAAAATTCCATTTAAGTAAAAAAGGATAGTGAAATACTCAAAATTAATAACAATAATTCATACTATTTTTATTATTTATTAAAATGATCTATAATTAATTTATGACATGTTGGAATCATCCTTACCTTAATTTGATGGATGGTGTGAGGTGTATGATTCCCTGTGCATATTTTTATTTAAAATTGACATTACTTTTAAGAAAAATGACAACTAACATACTCAATACTGAGCAGACACATTCCTATTGTTTTGATACTTTTGAAAAAAATACCTTTGTCATTTTTGACATTTTGGAATCATCCCCACCAAAATATGATACATTATGTGATCGGTGTGACACAAAGTGTCCCTTATTAGTTTAAAATTGACATTTTAGTTCAAAAAAAGTCTCACTCACAAAAAAATGAGAAAACTTTCTCAAATTACGTTGATAATTTTGTAAAACGACTAACTAGACATTTATGAATTTTAGAAATTATTATAATGTAAAACAGACACATGATGTGACCAGTATGACTCAATGTGAAAGTTTCGAGTTTATAATGACATTTTAGTAAAAAAGAGAAGTGGCATACTCAGAATTGAGGAAACACATTTGGATTATTTTGATACTTTAGGAAAGTGATCCAAAAGTAATTTGAGACATGTAGAAAGTATCCACAACTCAATCCAATACACAATGTGACCAGTATAACTCCAAGTGTATTTTAATAATATATATATGTGTCATTTTTCTGGAAAACGTGCATCTATTTCCAAAACTGAGCAAATAAGCCTAGATTATTTTCTCGTCATTCTGTCTGATATTACATAATTAATTTCCTCATTATTTTTATCTTATACTTATTTAGTTAATTTTCACATAAATACTATTTAAAAATGAACTAGAAATGGTGTGATGCGTAAGAATCAACTGCCACTCAATATGATACACAATTTTTAAGGAATAACTCAATGATTAGTTTAAAATTAACACATTTTGTTAATTTATTTCCTCATATTATTACTAACATAAGAATTTTATTCCTATATAGGTGAGTTTGTTTTAATGAGTAGGGGTTGTTTGTTCGAAAATAGCTTGATTCAGGTTCAGGAATAAAGACAAAGTAACATTGATGTTTTTTAATTTATGTAATAATTTTTAATAATGTAATTGTACAAACCAAGGTTGAGATTTATATAATATATTATTTTTATTCTATTTTTGTTGGAAATTTTATTTCATTTAAATTAAATATTGTTACTTGATTATCCTCATTTATGGTGACGTTTCTGGTGCTATAGTATGATGTTACAACTCAGTATAGTATGCCCCCTTATCAGTGCTTATAGAAGCACTGATAAATGGGTCCTTTATCAGAACTTGTAGAAATTCTAATAATGTTCCCCTTTATCAATTCTAAATAAAATCACTGATAAATTTTGTCTTTTATCAGTTGTTTTTTAGTGTTGATAGAATACTAGGGCTTTTAATCTCACTCCTATAGTCCGCGCTTCTATAGAGATGATAATGGCCAATTTTTGTGCACTGTTAATGGCATATTTTGTTGCAGGGAATGGGAAGTTAGAGATAATAAATATTTATAGATAGAAAAATATTACTAACATGCATACTGAAGTTTTAATGTAAGAAAGTCTAGGTTAGTATAATTACTTTAGGGGATTCTGGTAACTGAAATTGGAAAGGGGAGAATTATATACATGTGAATGGAGGATTTTTTTTGATTATATGTAATTGATAGAGGTTGCAAATGAATATTTGAAGTGGTATTGAAGATGAAAATTGGTAGGATAATGATTGAACTTAAGTCATTTTGTTAAATTTTATAGAAATTTGATTTTTTATTTCCTTATATGTTAATAGGAGAAGCATGATGTTAATTCAATTTAACGATTTAGAGGAGGATATTTTAATGAGTACAGAGGAAGGTGCACCATGCATCATGGTTCATTATATGACAACTCACAACTATGAACATATTATTATTACATGAGTTAAAGAAAATATTTTATTACAATAAATTCCAATGATATATTAGTTTTAGAGTAGTATAAAAATAAGAAAAAATGTTAACTAACGAAACAAATGTTTTTTCAACCAATGGAAATTTTTCCACTAGAAAATAAACTTATTATTCCATAAAATTATTCAACAACAATTTTTACTAAAATTATTCATTTCCAGGAACATTATATGCATTAATTTTATTCATATACTATGGAAATGGGAACATTATAAATTGTAAGCTAGGATGCTTTGTATGTTTTAAAATAAGTTTTACTAATAAAATGACATATGTGAGCATAATATGATCATATAAGAATAATAAGAATATATAATAATATATCATGAAAATGTATCATCTTATAGAAAAATAAGAAAATTATAGAATTGTTACATGAAAAAAAACATTAGAAAACATCACCGTCACGAGTCAAAAATGTAAAACCATTATTTGAAGAAATCTTAATTGTACTCATGTTTACATCAGCTTTAGGAGTTACACTCTTACACCCTTACATGCGAGGGACATAATTATGATCACAAATACATGTTTCATGAGATATAAACCTCTAACAAATGCATTTGAGGGTGATATAGGACCCCACCCATTACCATACAAACATATTTGTTCCATATAAAATCTATCATCATGTTATCATAAAGACCCAATTTAATTAAAATGGATTTCATATTAATTTCAAGTGGATTCCCATAATAATAATCATCTATAATTCCAAGAAACATCATGAAATTATAAACCCAGGTTAAATAAATGAGAATCCAAAGATATTATTAAATTTTATAAGTAAATAAAATTCGGTTAAGAAATAAATGATATGATATTTAATCCAGATAGAAAAGGGTATATGTTCAAGTAAATAATTTTCCAAATCTATTGATATATGGAATCGAGGTGAAAACCCATCAATCAAATGAAGAAAAAAAATAAAGTATTCAAGGTAAAAAAGAACTGGAATAAAAATTATTCGTAAAAAAATTTAATGATTAGTAATGAAAAAGGTAGTAATGGATCATTCCAATGATATCAAAGAACATTTATTAATCTATACATTTTTTTCTATGTTAACATGTGATGAATATCTTCGATCTTGTAGAAAATATTTTCCGAGATGTTGATGCATGTAAATGCAGTTTTTAGAAGCATTATAAAATTTACTTTTCCAAATATCAATATCCTTGAAATTTTAATTTTTTTAAATATAAATATCTTTTAAAACCTAGAGGATAATAATTACAGTTTTAACAAGTTATGCGTGGATAAAAGATTCATTGGAAATTAGAAAACATATAAAAAATGTGTTCACACAGAAAACGTTTTAATAATGTTTTTTCACACTTTGATAAAAATAAACCTATTCAAAAATGTAAACATTTTCCGTAAAAAAATTAAATGAAATTTAAAGTCATATAAAATATCCGTTAATCAAATATTGATGTGTATATAAGAACATTCACAAATGAAACCAATGTATACAGACCTAGGAATGGGAGGTTCTTGACTAAAAATATGAGATGGGTTCAGTTTCAATTACAAAAAAGCCTTCAGAAACAATATTAGTCTATAAGAAATTGAATATTTAGGGGATATGTTAAACCCCATGAGTTACATGAATGTGTTAAACTGAGTTCCTTATTCAATAACCAAAACATTTAAAAAGTATCATGGTGAAAAATATGAAATACATCTTAGAAAAATTATGTTTGAGACAAAGGACCCCTTACCTTAATTCATGACATCCACAAAAGTGATTGAATCTAATTTATATTAAAAAACTATCATAAAAAAATATGTATTAACCTTATTAATAACTATATCATTTTATAATATTTTTTATAATTACTCTCTACACTTATATTACTTAGTTTTTATCTATTTCATTAGTACGTATGAGAAATCTTCATCATTGTGAACTAGATTCACAGTAGCGTCGTTGTTATTAATTTTATCCCAAAGATAATTATTACCAAATCAATAAAGGAACTGTATTATATGATTTATTATTATTCAAAAAATTTATAATTTCATTACATTGGATCTTCGGTTATGATCTACAAGGTTAATATATATAATGAGCCTGTTATTATGTTTTTTAATGAACATAGATTAGTATCTTAATTAATGGGTTTAATATTAATTTTACCTTTCCTTAAACACAAAAAATAATTATTTAATTATTTATGTCATATATAATTATTTATTATATTATCATATTTAACCGTTATATTATTGTGTAGTATTGTTCATGTTAGTGGTAAGACTTACCCAAACCTGAAAAACTATAATTAATGGATGATTATGATGTAATTTAAATATAAATATAATAGAGGAATAATGCAATATTTTTAACCCTTATAGAGTATTTAATTATTATTTTGTGGTTATTTATTCCATAAGATGAGTTTTAGGAAAGAATAGGTGGAGATATATTTTAATTTTTAACTGCATATTGTGGTTAAGGTCATAGGTCACGAGTTCATTGAGTGAATTTTATTTCATAGATTTGTGGTAGTTTAGTAAATGGGATAATTGGGTTTCTAGATTTTATTTATAGGTGTAGTTTTTGGTGTGAATCATTAATTAGAATATTGGGGGGGGGGGGGGGGTCATTTAATTCACTATATTGAATTCATATCGATGATTTGAAATACCTTCCGAGTTTGTTGGATGGAAAACCTTATTTTTGTTCAGATATGAACTGTTTAAGGTTCATGGAGTGAACAATAAAATCACACCATATATATATTATTTTCCATGATTTATATAAATCTCATCCTTCGTAAAAGATCACTCATTGTGCTTTTGTTTATCTCAAACTATATGCAATCTCTTAGTTATTTTAGAAGCCTTAATAACCCTTGATCATGGGAATTCCCTATTGGACATGGGTATTTGATATAAGAGATTCTTGGTGATTATTTTTACTCTTTATCTCTAAGATCATCATTGTTCCTTTAGTGGTTTCATAGAATATTTTTTGATTGGTGTTTTGGATATATTAAATTTCTATTTTGACGATAGATTGTTGTTTTTCATATTGATTCATGGGTCACTTTTGTAGTAGTGGCCTCAATTTTAATCCCCTCTTTCTTAAGATTTTTGTATAGAATTATGAAGATTATTTTGGGGTAGGGAATATGATTTATCTCTCCCTTTTATTTTAATAAATAGGAATATAATACTTAGGATTTCTATTTTTTAATGGCATGAATTGGTAAAATGATGATAATAAACAGGATGAATGAGTTTGAAGGGAATGGTGTGATGCACATGTGGTTACCATTTTTCTATGAAATTATTTTTGTGGTTTCATAATTTTTTCATGTTACGGAATTATTTTCATTACTATTGTATTTTATTCATAATACACTTTAAATTTTTAAATACATAAACCCAGTAATTTAAAATACTAAGATGAATCTTTATGTTCTATGATTGACATTACGTGTGTGCCTTGGTGGGATTGATTATTTGTGAGATATTTTCCTTGGTTGTTTCTTGATTGGATGATATTTTTTTTGTGTATTAATGACACTAGTTTTGATGTAGTGAATTAACATGGTGGTGTCATGGTTGTGGTTCGATAGCAATTGTTAATAATGTGGTAATAGATAAATAATTCATCTATGGGAATTTAAATAAATAAATTGTTGGATAAATCTAGGTGGTAGATTTTTTTAAAAATGTGAAATTAGACTTGGGTTATGACTATTTATGTGAAGATGTTGGGTATCTTTTTTTGTATTAAATATAGATCTTGGTGATGATATCATTAGTGTTTTAACAGTGATTCTGGAAGTGTAAATTGATTGAAAAAATAAGTGTGGGATTTTGTGGGACTATTATGTACTGATATTCTATTGTGTATTTATTTACACACCCAACCCGATTTAGCTAACCTTATTAACACCCAAATACCCATGATGTATTTTACCTAACATCTCAGATAAGGGGGATAAAAATGGAAGACTACCCCCACGATTATACTATTCTTTTAGTAGTAGCTCTTGGTGATACCTGTGGTAGATGATGAGATATATGGTGCGGGAAATGAACGGTCTAAGTAGAGAGTATTGGTGTCTTACACCAGTTTCAAGAAACCCTACTCTTATGGATACATGATATCCAGTTTGCGTCGCAAGATGTGACTTTCGGTCGATGCCTCAATATATGATATACAGTTTCTATCATCAGTGGTGGATTTAGAAGGGACGAGACCAAAGGATGTATTATCATTGGTGAGATTCAAAAAATATAGGGTCATTGGGTTCAGGGAACTATATCTCTATTCATATGTTATTACTATACTATATTAGGATGTTTTATTGAGTGAAAAAAGCCTTTGTTATTCTATATAGAAAAATAGTTTTCTATCATTTAATCTTACTATTTTTGTTGATTATTCATTGGGAAATTAATATAATCATTTAAATTTTCAAGAGAGACCATGGGTATGATCTCACTATGTGTAGTTTTTTAATTTTCCATATAGATATATTTCGTTTTAGTTTCTAGGAGGACTTTGGGGATCAATATTGATAGTACTAGAATATTTCTTTTAGTGGTTGTAATCATTTCCTCACGATTTTGTTTTGTTATTGTTTTCCATTAGAGTGTTTTTTACCTTTTTTATATGCGTTCAAAAAGAATATATATTTTATGGGATTTTTTATATATACCATTAATGGTTATTGAAAATTTTTATTTCTATATTATTATTATTATTATTGAGGGTAGTGCGTCCCATATTTTTTTGATATACCCTCAATGGTAGTCTCCATCATTGGGACCAATTAGAGATGAGCTTTAGGGGTCACTCATATCTTCATTGTAGGCCTCTAGAGGGATTCTGAAGAGGGAAAATTCCGGGAATAATTCTATCATTGGTTTTGGTAAAGAGATGGGAAGAAGTTTAGAGGTAGGCATTATTGATGAAGACATGGGTTATTGGGGAAATAATGATATCTTAATATAGTATGTGATGACATAATTGGAGACCATCCAAGACATGGTATTTATGTACCCCATATGATTATATGGATGAAACATATGAACTCCAAATGTTATTAGAAAAGTGATTATGCATGAGATATAGAGACCCAGGATAGGTAAATTCACTATACATGATGTATTTATGTTTTGAATAGAGTGTTTTTCAGAATGTATAAGTTTAATCAATATAATTAAATCAATTGATATCCAATATAGGTGCATGCATTTTCTATTAAATTAATTATATATTTTCACTGCCTTTATGTGGTCTAAGATAGGGTGGTTCAGTAGGATGACTGTATTGATCATTGAATGGTCAAACCCAATCAATAAGATTAGCGATGACAATAGAGGTTGCACCCCAACCAATGTTGTATCTAATCAATGTCTAAGGTTAGAGCCTCCAATATACATATGGAGTGCTAGATGGAGGATTTGGGTATTAATTCTTTCTTAATTTGAGATTGTGATGACAATTGGATTCCCATAGTAGTTGACTAGTTGTGGGGAGAAACATGTTAGTGGTGGATGTTTTACCACAAGGAGTAGTAGGAGGATAATGTGTTTCGGGATTTGTAGCAAGAGTTTACTAATGAGTTGTTATTGAAAACATCTATGGTTTTGAACAGCATGAGTTTATATCCCATTAGTAGGGTATCATAATAATTCGATAGATGGGAATTATTTTTAAGGAGAGTCTACAGTTTTACCCAAATGTATTTATAGATGAGAAGTCCCCAGAATGTTGTTTAGAAGAGGGTTTTCTCCCTTCCTTTTTTCAGTAGTCATCCCATCTACATTACCTATATATTTGAAGGTTTAAAATATTCAATAAATGATTGTGAGGGTGTATGAGAGGGCTTCAACATACCTATATGATGTTCATTAGCGACCAACAAGGATCAGATCATTATATTTAGGGTCATGTATTTTGTGCCAGTAGAGATTCTGATTGTATAAGAGACAACCTCTGTATTCAACATCAATTTTCTCAAGGTATGGTTGTTCCCATTCTTCTACGAGGATTTATTTCATTTATAAATTTAGTTAAAGAGTTCCTAGACACTTCTACTATTATATTCCTACAACATCAACGGGTTATTATTATTTAAGCTGTTAGTTCCCCTATCAGTAATAATGGATGTTTCCCATGAGGTAGTCTTAATAATTGATCCTTTTATCTTATTTTCAGTACCCTGTTTATCATGGTCATTCTTATTGTGGAGGAGGTTATGTTTTTAGAGGTATTCAAAATTATTTTCCTCACCATCAGGGTCCCATGATGGAGCATGAAGGTGGTTCCCATCTATAGTGAGTAAGATGATCCATATAAGTCCAAATTCATGCATTAGATTCACTAGTTCTCGATTTCTTAGTAGTTTTTTGAGGTATGATCAATTTATTGTGTACCATGTTTTATAATTTTTTTGATTATGGAGAATCACATATATTGTTTTCACCCACCATGGTCCAAAAATTGGAAATGGATGTTGAGTGGATTTCCAAACTTCTATTGTCATCCATTATATTAGAAGGCTAAGATAGATTGTTTGATGTTTTAGGATGATTAAAACTAATGAAGGGGAAACATCAATCATAGGGGGATTTCGTTGTTCTATAGATATAAATACAATATTATATTGTTTGAGTGAAATGGTCATATTTTTTTTACATTGTGGTTGATTATATCTGATGGAGAGTTGTTTTTTCTAATATAGGAGGATGATATGTGGTGGTTAATAGGGAGTGAGGTTATCAAATGATTATTAAGAGAAAAGAGACCCCTATTTCCTTGATTTCTATGTTATTAGTATAGTAAGTGAGAGTTTAGATAGTGGAGTTTCCCAGAGTTGTTGTAGTACATATGAATGTTTTTTAGGTGGTTATCACACTGCCCCATCTACATGATGTTCGGTTTGGAATAGAGTTATAATAGGGTGATATAATAATTTTGATGGCACCATATTGGATGGAACTATTGGAGTTGTGGGATAGGAGGATCCAAATTTATGATTTTATGTAGAATGGATTTATCATGACTAATGTATCACTGTAGGGAGATCCAATATGTTCACCAAGAATATAGATAATAGTCTGAGGTTGTGTATGGACTACTGGAGGTTTAATAAGGGGATGATTAAGAATTATTACCCTCTTATGTGAATTGAAGATATCTTTGAAAAATTAAAGGGGTCATGTAGTTTTTATAATATCAATATATTTTTTATATATCATTAGTTAAGGGTAAATTATGTAGATATTTTGAAGATTTCATTCTAGTCCAGGAAAGGGAACCCTGAGTTTGTAGTTATGAAATTAGGTGTCATGAATACCAAAGCTTTTTTCATGGTACACATAAAATTATTGTTTCTAGAGTTACTATAAAAAATCATTTTCAAATTCATCAATGAAATTCCCATATACTCAGGATCATATGATGAGAATTCCCAGAACCCAATGATTTTTTTGCAGACACTTTGGAAAAACCACTTGTATATGTTATTTTCTATGTGTAGGTTCTAGATGTGAGGAGTTCATTTCCTTAGTCATGCTGTGTCATGGTAGGGATTAGATATGGACCCAATTAAGTATGACGTGGTTGTTTCCTTTCTAGAACCCTAGAACATGAAATTAGTCCATGTATTTCATGGTGTTGTGGGTTATTATCTGAGATTTTTTCCAAAAAACACTAATATTTTATCAAGATAAATATGCCTAACCATGAATAACCAAAATTTTGCTTGGACTGATCAGCTCCAAGAAGTATTTGACTACATGAAGGTGTGGTAATATTATCTTTATTACTCTATAGAAGTTTCATGGAGTTTCATGAAATAATTAGACTCTTTATTGGGGCTTTGGATATGTATTAGATTGAGAAATATAAGTGAGTATTGTGATTAATAGCATTCATTTTATTGCAGATATTATGATGCACCACTCTCTTTGATCATTGAAAAATAATTTATTATTATGGGGAGAATAAAAATATGATCACATAATTTGATGATCATTTTGAGTAGTTTTTAGTAAGTATATGTAGTGGCATGTTAGTGGACATAACTTATTGGTTGTTGCAGTTTTGTGATGGTTCATAGTTGAAAGTGGGTGGGTTTTCTGTTTTTAATGGAAAATAACTGGAAGTGGGTATTAATCCCTAGGGAATGTGAATATTTAATAAATTTAGAACATAATATATTCTTGACATATGGATATAGCTTGGTGGTATAAAAGGTGTGCATTTTATTAAACTGGTTGATAGATTTTCTGGTTCTTTTGAATGTTGGTACCCATGGATAACATAATTACATGTATAATAAGGTGATTCATTGTGTTACAGATACATTCATGAATATCAGATGAAATATATTTATGAGGATAGCTAGGTGACACTATATTGTAATACTAATATATTGATGGTATGGTGTGGACCTGTGCTATCATCTAGTTGTTTTTTATTTAATTTCGTTGAGAATTCAACAATTTCATTTGGAGTTTTGCATGGTTGTGGAGTTTTCAATATAATTAGCTTCTTGATTTATAAGAATATGGCTTTTCAATAATGGTTAGTGTAATTAGGTGTCATCCATGGAGTTTCATAAATATATGGGTGTGTTGGTTTAGAGAGAGTAAAAAGGTATCATTTGGGGGGTGACTGATGTTATGAATGGATGAGGTGAGAGGGTTCTATAGTTTTGAATAGGGGTTCTAGTTTGGTTGTAGTTATAACATTACTATAACTTGTGGTAGACATAGAATGTGGGTTGTGCTTCCTGGATCAGTGATAAGAATGGTTTATGGATAATGCACAAGGATACTTCTCAGGTATTAGAATAATTATGGTGTTGAGGTTTTAATGAACCACATAATTCTGGGTTAATGAAAATTTGGGTAATCATGAATTATTATCTCAAAGTAAGGTCCTTTCTAAAAATTGGGCCTCTTATTGGGATTATGAGAGATAAAACATCTTCCATATGTGTTTTGGGATACGATTGAAGGACTGTGATGTGTCTTAGGTGATTAGTTCAGTGTTAGAGTATAGTTATAGTGACTCTAAAGTTGGTACTTACTATATATTCCAGATCACAGAAAACATAGTATATTTTTTTGCATGGCATATTTATCATGAGATAAATATTTTCAAAAAGGGGAAGTTTCTTACCATGGAAAAAGGGGCGACACTAAAATAAAATCAAATAAGACTGAATTTTTGAATCCCATGTTATATCTTATCACAACCTAGGAATTGTGTCATCAAGTAGGGGTGATTTCATGTCAAATATTATATTGTAAAGTAATGGTTGTGTAATAACACATGATTGTACCATATAATGTTTATCCGCTAAAAAATTATTTTTGATAACTTATTTTATAAACACAAAAAAATGATACACAACCTAATTGATAAATATTATTATGAAAAAAATAGTAACTATAAAACTACTAGTAAATGTTAACATATTATTCAACTTAAAATTATTACAAAGGATAAATAATAAATGTGATTTAATTGTTCTTTCTCAAATAAATACTAAAAGTATTGTATATTTTATCATAATAAATTAAAAATAACATTTTTAAATAATGGATTATAATATTATAACATATTAACTAATATATTAGAATACTTTAAGTAGAAAATTGGTATGATATATTTCTAAGGACACCTACTATATAAAAATGTCATTTTTCCGGATTTTTTTTATTTTTATATGTATATATTTTTTGAAATTAAAATTTAAAATAATATGCATTTAATTCTATAAGATAAAATTACGTTTTGAATTTATCATATTAAAATTGACTTATTATGAATTATAGGAATTTTTCTGAGAAAACAAATTTTTAAATGAATAGTGAAATATGCAAATTTTACCATAGTAGTGACTTTTATTACTATATCAATATATAAGAAAGGACTATAATTTTATAAAAGATATAATTAGATCATATTTTTTAAGAAATAAATATATTAATTTTAAATATATTAAGTTAATTTTGTAAAACCTATTTTTAAACATATACAATGGTCTTTTTTTCCAGATAAAAACAATTTTTGATATCTATATCCAATTAAGTATTTTAATGGTAAAATTTAGTTTTCTATTTATTTAAAATCTGTATAAAATATTTTATAATAAAATAGTTCATTTCAGGAAAGTTTATATTTTGATAAATGTGGATTGCACCTATGTTTTAATATTTAAAAAACACATTTTCTAGATTTTTTTTATATATTATGAGAATTTATTTTGAAATAAATGTTTGAAACTAGTATAATTTATTTAATAAAATTAATTTTAAATTTTTAAGTCATAATTTTAAATAAAGTAAAAATTTCAAACATAGTTTTGGTCATTAAAATTAATAATTAATATTATGTATTAATTACCACAATAAATGAAAAAAGTGTGAGAATAGATTTAATAAGACGAAATGGCACAAAGTTTTTCAAAAACATGTTTCCAAATGGACGGATCAACTATTGCTTGATTAAATCTCTCCAACCATCCTCTTTTGTCCCCTTTTAATAATTTTAACCATAAATAGCAACTTTACATTATTGAAATGTGAATAGTGATTCCAAAATTTCCCTCCTCTTCAAATATAAAAGGGGATCCATCCACAACATCATGTTACAAATTTACCTTAAAATTTATTTCTATAACTTTAATTTGTTTCCTATACTTACCCCATCAAACTCCTTTAAATATCTGCTCTACATTAGTTAACCTAAGATCTCTATTTCAAAGGATATTTCTAAGCAAAAACAAAATCTCTCGACACAAGTACTACACTCTTATTTATCTATTGTTATTAATATTCATCTTACAAACAATTTCATACCTCTTTAATAAAATGAAATAAGTAAAATGAATATTACATTATGATATTATTAAAACTTTTTTATCTTTATTTATTCATTCACATCAAATAAAAAAAATAATGTCAATTGTGTAGATGTGTGGACAACCACATCCAAAAATCAAAAAATTATTCTTTTCATAATCGCATATCATGGGTTTTATTAGTGATTTAATTAATGAGTACAAATGGTATAAAAAATATATTTATTATTATGAGATGGGAAAATTGATATCTTCTTTTAATCTCTCTATTTTGTTGAAAAATAAAATTATCATCATGTGTACATGTGTACTACTGCCTCCATGATGGAGATATATTATTTTTTAGAACATCCTAGAATATATAGTACTAATACATTAATTAGTAAATTAATATGGTATTTTTAACATTATTATTGTTCAGAAAATATAAAAGATTCCTTAAATTCCTCCCCTTATTTGAAAAAATTAAAATGCCATACTTGTGTATGTACGTACATGCAGACTGCCACCTCAATGAAAGTAGTGTATTTTTTTATCTATGTATTTATAGTTAGTATAACCCTTTTAAAATTAGATTAAATAGCTATAAAAATCTAAATAATTTCATTTTATATTTCTAATAATGATATTATAGTGAAATAATTCCATTATCATACATATTCAATATTACATAATTTTCTTGTGTGGTCAGTTTAACAAACCATATGAATGATATAAAACTCTATCATATATTACTATTGAAACTTAAATACTAATATTATTATAATTTAATAATTAAATAAATATTTTTTATTCATTTTGAAAGGTTATATTATGCATTGAACTTATTATTAAAATACAATATCTGATCACTAAAATTAATGAAATAAGCTGACATCGATTCTATTTTTATGAAAACTTTGACTTCCAAACCCGAGTTTTACATGCTTGTTCCTCGATCCATTTCATCACATAACATCAGGAATGCCTCCCCATACAGTAGTTATTTCTGACTAATATCAAGGGCCTAATATGTAGTGCGGGGAGACTATACCCTTTTTATCAAAGAAGCACAATAACAAAAATAAATAAACAATAGCCGAATGATTACATTCAAAAGTCAATATAGTACCAAAACCAATATAAGAACAAATATCACTTGATGAATCCATAATAGGAAAAATATATCCAATAACCAAAGTATTAAATATTTCATGTCATATCCATGTCTAGGGTCTAAATAAAACAAAAAATAAATACACACTGAAAAACCAAGGCGGGTCATGATATTATGTTCGGTTCTCTCATCCATGCTCCATCTTTAATCTAAAGTCATCCATTTAACATTGGACTCTTCCTGTTATCCAATCCAATAAACATAAACATTATTTGGGTATTGATCTGGGAGCCTGAGTAAGGTGTGATTAAAACTCAGTAGGGCACCACCAACGACTTCTAATGCAATATCCAATATATGAAAGTGTATTATTTTTTATAAAAATTAAATTAAAAATGATAAAGTAAATATTTTTCACATCTAATATTCTCTAATAAACCATATAGGCCCCCATTTTCATGGAGAATCTTAAACCAATCATACATGCTTCAGCCTATGCAGGTGTCTGAACCATAAACTATAAGAATTTCATAGATTATTATTTCATGGGATTTTATTATTCTTTGAAATTTAGTTTCACATTTATATAGTGGGGGAATAGATTAGTAGTATAGAACCCTATGGGTATTTGAAAAAACAATCCCTATCCCATTACTCATTGATCACACACAATAAATATATATATGTCCTCACACTAGAGCAATAGTTTTTCACTCTATAAATATTTGTTGCATCAGTCCCTAACCCACAACTCATTAATCAACCATTCATAAATATCACAGATATCACATTCTTCTCAAGGTTCAACATCATTAAGATTCTATTGAAACATTATCATCAGGGTGCACCATTTCATTTTATCAATCAAAACCATTGATCATTACTTTAATCACATAGAAAAACATGTAAAATTCAACATTATTCAAATTATTAACATTTAATCACATAATATCATTAACCCATTATTTTCCATTTCAAATCATTAATCGTCATTTCAATTATATTGACACACCCCGTGGGGTTTCTCAAGTATGGCCTCAAAACTCCAATAGGCCCATTGGGATCCGTGAAGGGTCTTGTATCATATAAGAAATCAACACATTAATTTAATATAAATTGTAATTTTTCCATGTGGAAAATAAAGTGTAAAAATATAACTCATGAATCATATAAAAGACTATATTAATGTTCAATTAAACCACCTAGATTAAATTTTTTGATTAACGCTCTCCAAAGAGTAACTCTAAAATGGCGTAGAAAGACCAGATTCTAAAAGAAAAAGGAGATATAGGATCAAATCAAAGGACCAAGACACAGTAAAATAATATCCATAAAAACAATGATCTAAAACCTCAACAATGGAGGAAAATAATTCCTCTTCAAAGGGAGAGAGATCTGTGGGAGTAGAGAATCAAAATGTGGAAAAAAATCACTTACTAAAGAGGAGTTGATCATTCCACCAAATCATTGATTCAAAAAGGATGGTTTTCAAGGAGCCTTTTAATCATAAATATGATTCTCCAAAATATTTGGAAATAATATTAGGATGAGTTGGGGTTATTTTTGGAAAAAAATAGGGGATCATAAATTTATTATAAAAATTTCAAGGGTTTCATTTCAGCATGAACATTTTCTTAGGTAGGGCCACACGGTTTTCCAAACCCCATGTCCTAACCACTTGTCACTCAAAATGGGTAGAATGGTTTCTCCTAAAAATTGAATGGTTTGAGAAACCATGCTCCCACTGTGTAAATATTCTTTATTTTATGGTTCACGGTTTGGTGAGGGAGGATCCACTTTTTGGCCAAACTACACACCACCTCATGTGGCTCTAAATTGGGACACATAAAATCATGGGGAAGTCCATTCAATTTTCCCTAACCATGTTCCAACAATTCACTAGATTAAGGGATTCCAAATTTAAACAAATTCACTCAAAAAAACTCCAAACAAGGGTAAAAGATTACCTGGAAACAAGTACGAGACATCAACATAATGGTCAAGATCTTACAATATCCCCACATTATAATAGATAGTTCTTAAGATGTTGTCCCAAGAATCACTAAGATTCTATGGTAAAAAGTTCAGGCCCTTGGGACAACATATCATCTTCTTTCTCCCATATTTCCTCCTGAACATGAATATGATACCTCAACACTCAAACTATTGACATGAACTTTCCATTCAACAGTTTATCATTGTGATCCACATAATAAATCCAATTATCATCAAAGGATGCATCAAACTCAAGCTCAGAATCATCAACATCAATCATATGAGAAGGTTTTGGGTGATACATCTAAATTAGTGAAACATGAAATACATGTTTCATATCAATTTACCTTTTTGGATGAGCCAATTAGTCTGTCACTAGTTTAATTCCCTCCACAATCACAAAAGGACAAACAAACCTAGGTTCCAATATACCCTGCCTCTGAATCCTATGTTGAACCAATATCAGAGACACCCAAAAGAACATATTTTCACCCATAGTAAACTCAATGGGTCATTAATTTCGATTAGAATATGACTTCAACATACCCTAAGCAATAAAAATATGTTTCTGAATAAGATGAACCTTGTCCAATGGCTCCAGAATTAGACTTGATCCTAAAAACATAGACTCATCTACCTCTATCCAACATAATGGTGATATACATGGACTACCATAATATTCTTAATTTATTTCCATTTTGATAGTCTACTAAAAACTATTGTTTCATGAAAACTCAATGATATCTAACTTCTTCTCTCAAGACCCACCAAAATAATGGACACAAGCTCTCATCAAGTCCTCTAAAACCCAGATAGTGAACCTTGATTTTCCATCTATCTATGGGTGGTAATCCATATTCCGAGACAATTTTTTACCACATAACCTATATAAAAACTTATAAAAACATGAATTAAAGTATGACACATGGTCTAAACTATACATTTTGGAACCTTTTGCAAGTATAATATCTCTTAAACAAACATATCACCCAAATGGTCATTGGTGAAAGTCTATTGGAATGGAAATAATGAAGATACATTTTTTCAAATACTCCTTGAACACATAATTTACATTATTCTCCGAAGGTGACCTTAGAATACCCACTAAAAATTCCATTGTAAAGACCTCCTACTTTAATTCTGGAATAGAAAATGGCTATAGTAAATCACCATGTTTTTGATTCCCAACCACCACTTATTGTTATATGAACCATCATGTCAATAAACCTAGAGTCTACTTTTTCATTCATGGACACCAATACTATCGATGTAGGTAAGGGTGCATTTTGGTTAAACTGGGATCTATTTCCAACTTCAATTCATGAAACTCAAACATCATCTCCCACACATAAATTTGGGCATGAAAACATGGCCCCAAACCTATATGATCTTATCCCCATATATATTCCAATAAAAAGGTTACTCCCTACATTAATGAACTTTCTTAAGGAAAAACACTCTGAATCCTCCCACTGCCTATCCCTAACCCTACTGAGATGTGTGCACTGAAATGATAATGATTTGAGGTCCATCTACTCCTAGTCCTCCTGAACCTCAATAAGAATATCATCCAATAAGTTCATCATCTTACACTCAGAATTGGACTCCTAAATTTCTTGAGTACATGTCTTCAATCTCAAAATTTCAAAAACAATATTTCCATTCCATGGTATGAATTCAAGTTCAAAATAAAATGATTGTATATACTAAAATCACCTCTACTTTCAAAGAATCAAGCATCATTAAGAAAATTCATACATTAAAATTTTATTATCGGTAAAAAAAATAAAATTTCCATCCAATAGATAATGAACGAAACACATTAAATGACAAACCTTAGTATGTAACTTGTGATCATGCATAGGGTAATTCCACTAATGTGGCCTCAACTGTCTTGATCCATGTGGTACAACATGACCTACCTATATCAATAATGCTCCAATTTCTATCCCCAATGCATCATAATACAAGGTAAAATCCTCACATGTCTATGGTATTATCAATATTGATGTGGTAGTAAAATGCTATTTTAATTCTGAGAAATCATTCTCACATTATCCATACCATTCAAACATGACACCCTTCTTGGTCAGGCCTGGAAGTGGTGATTCCAATGGAAAAATTCCTAGATAAACAATAGAGAATAACCTACAAACCATATAATGATTCAGATATAAAATTTCATTTAGGATAATCCCTAGAAACCACTATGTGCACCTTCTCTAGATCCATCGACATACATTCATTAGATATGATGTTACAAAATAAATGAACCCTTTCAATACATATTTTTCACTTTGATAAATTGGATTATAGATAATTCTATCTCTATGTACTCAAGATGATGCTAATAGGTTGTTAATAAAAATCACAAGTCTTGTATTACATCCATATTTCATCCAAAAAATGACCAAAATTGATCTACATATTGGTGTAATATTTGTTTCATTAAGGCCATAAACCCAATTATATCATTGATCAGCCTGAATGACATCATGATGAACTCATGTAGGCCACACCTACTTCTGAAAGATGTATGTAGTATATTTGAAGGTATAAATCTTAAATAAATATACCTCAATCCCAAGTCATTATTGAATAAAACACAAGAACCTCCCAATTGGAAAAATAGATCATCGATACACATAATTGGATAATGGTTTATCACCATCATCTGGTTCATTGTCCAATAATCAGGACATAAATCCAACATTCTACTAGCCTACAAAAAAACTGAGATTCCCAAAGTGATGTTCTCAGATGGATAATACCTTATCCATCAATTCTTCTAATTGAGTCATACGTTCCAAAAGATCTAGTGGTTCCATTAGAAAAGGTTTAATAGAAATAGGTTCATCTCCAAGCATTTGCTCAATTGTTAACTCAACATCTCTTTTTAGTGGAAACCTTTAATAAGTATTCGAGAAAAAAATCCTAGAACTAGTCTATTATTGGTTTAAGGACATCATTATTTGATTCTTATTTATCTACAAAAATAATTGAAACCTAGGTGGTGAGCTCTCATAATTGCTAATGAACTTGCACTGTATGGCCTTCCTGGATATCCAACTACTCAAGATGAACTGAAAAATCAACAACATGAAATGTAAATGTCACTCCCATAGGGTAACAATCTATACAGTACTAGTATGATACTAACCTATCCATACCAAAAAATAAATTCAAAACCTAAAATTTCATGTATGCAAAGATCCCAATTGAAATGATACTTCCTTACCATGAGACAACACCCCTTACTTAAAATGATTTCACTAAACTGTACTCAAATTGGAATATCAATAATTGTAACCCCACAAAAAAAATATTATTTAAATAAAACCATTAAAATGTGGAGAAGATTTAAAATAATGAGAAAAAATTATATCAAACAATGCACTAGAAAGTATAGAAGTTACAAGAATAGTATCTCTAAATATCGATGGTCCAACCTCTCTATCCAAAACTATAATCTAAAACACATTTAGTTGTCTTGTCCCTTGTCCCTATGCTATAGTCGAAGTCCCCTAAGATACAATACTCTACTGCTATGGGTTCTACTTCCCTGAATTACCACATCCCCTGGCTCAACTGCCATAACCCATAGAACTGCAACTGCTAGAAAGGTGTGGGGTAGAAAACCCCCTCCCATTACATGGATTCATCCTAGTTCCTCTATAATTTCCCATCAGTCAGGGGGTTTTTCAAAACCTATGTATGTGAACCATCCTGTCATAGGCTCAAAACCCCACTAGTGTTCGTGAAAAATAGGTAAAAATGTGACCCGACATACAACAATGGTGGTAGTATTCTCAATAAATACTCTAGGTAATTGATCCTTATATCTGTCCACTCTATTTTCCATTTCACAAGATTATGTTCTCATAGTGACACTTGATAATTTCAGAAGATTTACATCCTTTTCATCTTGTGGATACCACATATGTTACACTAGAATCCTTCTTTAGGTTCCTCTTAGAAATGAGAGCCTAATTTAACACTCTAGAAAACATTTTTAGCCCAATGATGTTAGCCAGGAATGTAATCTCATATTTAATTCCATCTTGAAAATGTTTCACCACTTTTTCCTCATCTCTTGCTAAAGCTATAAGAAAGTGCATCATGTTAGCAAAATAACTAGTATAGTCTATCATAGATATACTCCCCTAGGTCAATTTTATATAATCATATTCTCTCTATAACTTGATAATCTCTAGGTAAAATTATTCTAAGAACTTCTCCAAAAACTCTATCCATACATTGTTCTCTAATATCTCATCCCGAAGTTTAATATCCCACTAATGATTCTCTTTAACACTTAACATATATATATCCAACATGAATATATTATCACTAGAATTCTATAAATGGAGAAGGATCATCTATATAGATTCAATCCAGAACTTATTAGCCTCAGGTCCACCATCTCAATTGAAGGTTGATGGGTGATACCATTGGAACTGTAATGTTAGATCAAAAAAATTACACTCAACCTAATCTTGGTATCATTCCATAAAAAATATAAAATGAAAAAATTTCTCGGAAAACTAATCTTCGACTCCTTCATCTAAAACTATTGTAACCTATTGTTCCACTGATGGAGTCACATTTCCAACAATGTCCTCCTATCTTCCTATCATAAAATGTCACCATGAGGCATGTGTCTATAATGAAAATCACACATATTAAGATACATAAAACAACCACATAAAAAATAAAAATATCTATTTACACAATTTTATAAATATTCACCCCCCATACCTCGCTACATGGTCATAATAGAAGCACTATCACCACCCTCAACCACCCCTCACATGGGTCATGACTAACATAGGGTAAAAAAATTCATATTTTAAACTTTCCAATTAACCACCCATTTCATACATTTTAATTTAAAACATTTATCTATATATTAACCACATAAGTTAATCATTATGCACTACTTATTTAAAATTAAAAATTAAGGGAATGCATTATCATTTGAACAACTCACCCAAAACCTACATTTCCATTTATGCCTAAAATTATTAATTTCACATGAAATCCTAAGTTCATAGAGTGAAACATGTATCAAAAACACTCATGACATACAAGGACATTATTAAAATATCATAAAAAAGTAAAATCATATAACAAGTGCCTTAGCAAAGGTGAAATAACATTCAACTGTAATAAAGACATCAAGAAAAACAATCCTACTCTGGGTACTTTGGTTTTCCCTCACACATGGGTTAACTAAAACCATAAATAAAATCATTAATAAGGCCCTAGTCATACTAGTATCATGTATACCTTTCCCGAATAGTAATACAATTGAAAATAAAAGAAAAATTCTCTAATAGTACTTTGTTTCATCTCGACCTGAGTTCTACATGCTTGTGCCATAAACATGTTCATCACATGACCACAAGAATTCCTCCCCACAGACAATAGGATTCCAAAAAGTAGAGAGGGACTACTATTTAATGTTGAGAGACTATACCTAATTTACAAAAGAATCATGACAACATAAATCAAGAAAAAATTACCAAATTATAAAAAAAATAACCTAGATTATTCCAAAACCAACATAAGGGAAACCATCACATGATGAATCCATAATAGTAAAACAATAACCAAAATCACTATATCAAAAATGTCATTTCATATTAGTGTCAATTTTATAAGGAAAACCCAAAAAAAAGATACATTGACAACTGTTATATGAGGTATTAAATCATTTCCAGTTCCCCCATCCATTCTCCATCTCGAATCCCAACTCATCTATCTTGCATAGGGATCTCCCCCTTATCCTATCCTGTAAAAATGAATTTTATTTGGGTACTGATCTGGAAGACTGAGCAGGGTTTGTGTACAACTCAGTAGACCACCACCAACATTTTATAATGAAATATCCAATATATAACATTGTATATAGTTTTATAAATAATTAATAACAAATGATAAAGTAAATAGTTTTCACATATAATATTATTTAATTAACCATACAGGATCCCAGTTTTACGGTGACTCGCAAAACAATCATTCCTTCTTTGTTTCATGTTGGAGTTTAAAAAATACACCAATGGAATTAAAAAAATCATTCATTGATGGGATTTCATTATTCCCATAATTCAAATTTCACATTAATTCATTGGGGACCTTGAGAAACAGCCTAGAAACATGTGGGTATTTGGAGCAGTAGTCCCTATCCCACAATTGAGTGATCTTTTGCAATATATATATATATATATATATATATATATCAGGGGACTAGAGAAACAGTCTAGAACCCCAGGGGTATTTTGAATAGTATATTCTGAACCAAAACACATTAACCAAACATTCATATATATCACATATATCAAATTCATCTCCAGGTTCAATATCATTAACCATATATTCAAACATTCTTATCACGGTTCACCATTTTAACATATCAATCACAATCATGGTTCTCTACATTAATTAAATGAAATAACATAGAAAATTCACCAATAATATAATTATTAACATTTAGTCACACTATTTCATTAACCCATTATTTTTCATTTCAATTTATAAAATTTCATTTCATTTATATTGGAAAACCCCATGCGTTTCCATCAAGTCTGATCTAAAAACTCAAATGGGTTAAATGAGATCTTTAAAGTGTCTCAAATTTACATAGAAAATAAGCTCATAAATATAATTTAATATGAAATTTCCCAATGTGTAAAATCAATGGTATAACTAAAAAATGTGAGTCATAATAAAGAAAATGTGAATTTTCTATTAGACCACATATCTTAATATCATTACTGAAGACTCGCCAAATTATAACTCTGAAATGAGGTAGAACGTCTGGATTCACAATAGAAAAGGATATATAGGGTAAAAAACTAGAATCAAGATTCAATTAAATAATATCCATCAAAACTATGATCTAAACTATCGATATTGTAGGAAAAATCACTCCTCTATAATGGGAGAGAATTTAATAATAAAGATAAATCCAAATGAGAAAGAAATCAATTACTAGAGAGGATTCAATCATTCCACTATATCATAAAATCAAAAAGGAAGAAATGAAATGAGACTTGGTATCCTCTTTAGATCTTACAAATTATATGGAAATCATATTTTGTTGCGTCAATGAAATTTTGGGTAAAAACAAGCAATTTTAATTTTTTTTATAATATTTATCAGGGTTTAATTTTTGTACACATAGTTTCCTAGGATGGGTCGCACAGTTTTTCAAATTGTATGACCATTCTCATGGGTTGTAAATTTTTTCATAAGATGGAATGTTCTGAAAAAATATGCACCGGCCATAAAAATACCCAATTTTTTAGGGAGAACTATTTGGGGAGGGAGGCCACATGTTTTCAACAAACCATTCCCCAACTCATATGGCATCAAAAATGGGGGTACGATTTCTTTGAAAATCCTGATGGTTTTCTGTAACCATGAGCCAACAATGCATAGCACCGTGGGCTTCCAAATTTATCAAAATTCACTGAAAAAATCCCCAATCAATACACAACCAATATATAAACACAACAAGGGTAAAAGACGACCTAAAATAAGTACGAGACATATATCTAAAGTTTGGTATCTAAAAAAATCATAAGGGAAAAATTATATAATAAATAAGTATAATTTGAGGATAAATGATTCATATTAAATGAAATATTTAAGAAATATATCCCAAAGTAGTAATCTAATAAACATAATTTGAATATTCATCGTGTTTAGAGCATTTACGGAATGAATAATGACTATGTTAAAGAGTTCTTTTGTCAAATTTAAATTCATAAGACTTAATTTCTATTATACACCATGGAATATTTAATATGGTGATATTATTTCCAAATTGAATTATTTTACCAAATTAATCTAGTTTTTAAGATACATATCATGATATATTTTATTTATATTTCTATTTAAAATATACAAAAGTTGAAATGGGTTTAGATTAAAATATTACATAAACCATATGGATATCTTCTCTAATACTATTTTCAAATCACGATTTATTTTGAAAAGTATTCCATCTATGGAATTTGTATTTTCTGTAAAACCTCTTATCATATTTTTTGGACATTAATGTGATTTTGTGTATCCCCTCAAAAATTTATTTCTCCTAGACTCATATTTTAATCGATGGGTATTTTATAAGTGAAATTGACCATGTTTCTTCTTCTTGGTTGGGAACAAAATTTTTTCATTATCCTAATTAATTTTATGAATTTATTATTTTCATTATATATGACTTAATATTTTATCAATTCAATTTTATACTACTTTACCATATTTAAATATTTTATAAATATTTTATCATTTTTTGAAAGGGTTGTATTCCACAAAGTGTAAAAAATATCTATTTTCAATAATATTTATTTGAATATAATTATATTTCTCAATTTTTTTGTTTTTTATGAAACATTATTTATATGTTTTCATTATTTCTAAAAAAATTACTTTTCGGCTAGTTTTAAAAAATATTTTATTAAAAATTATATCAAAATATTATGGATATTTATTATTTCCAAATTTATTTTTTTATAAAACTCCAAAAAATTGATTTTCTTATATGTCATTGTTATTTGACATATCATATAATTGATTAAGAACATTATTCAAATTATAACATCAAAAATCCTTCTATAAATCTACTTAATATTGTGTGTGTCTTTGTTAGGAATGATCCATCACTACCTTTCTCTTTTCAAATCACCCACTATGTATAAATATGATCTATCATCCAATACTTTTCCTCGAGGAACACTTAAAATTTTTTTCCTCTAACTAAAGGGTGTACACCTCATTAGAATGCATAAATTAAATTGGTAAATTATTTTCATAACTATATACCCTTTATTTATATGCTGCAAATATAATATTTTTTTTATCTTTCTTGAATGGAATTTACCTAGAATGTTTTTATATGTCATTCGATACCCATTTATTTTACATAGTTTTATCTTGATAAGATCATTATCATAATTATTAATGATTTATTAATGTAATTACATTTTTAAGTATATTTTAATCCCATTTTTTCCATGAGTTATTTATAATATGAAAATTTAATGATTTTCAATTAAATGTTTTATAAAACCCAATTTATTTCACCGGGTTCTTTAAAATGTGATAAGTGAACTATTTTCTTATTGTACTTGTATATATGGATGATGATGGGTGGTGAAATATATCGCTCTCCATTATATTTGTTAAATGTTTATATCTCAAGATACACTTATTCACGAGTACCTTGTAGTTTCTCATAAGCATGGTCATTTATAATGTGGCTTAATAAATAAAATTTTCCACATACTAATGTTTTCTTCATATTTGAAATAAGTCATGGTTTATGCTTATTATTATGACTACATTTTTCTACCATGGCATGATTTTAATGGATAATGTATCGACACTCTTATGATCCATTCATTATGTTATTCCATGACATAAAACATGTATTAAGATTTATAAACCGTAACTTATTGGGTGTGATTTTATTATAATCCTTTATTATAGACATATTATTTTCTCAGGCTCACTTATAAACATGGATATTTATCATTAATCTTCAACCTTAATGATCATTTAAGCTCACCAATTATTATGTTTCTATTTTCTCGAGGGTATGAAAAGAATTAAAAAAGAATGGTTTATCTAAAAGATTATATTTTGTGGAGAATTTATTGGAGATATTGAAGACACATTATAAATTTATTATTTTCATACATATTTTTATAAATGTGTCTTTTATACAAAGAATATGGATTCTATGAGTTTAATATTTTTCATATGACCCAATAAATCTAATACCTGAATATTTATATGGTTATAAATGTTTCATTATATTTTAAATATGGATGTGTATAAAATCCAGTCTGTATAAGTTAAGTGTTTTCCTTAAAAGATCTAAGAGTGTGGGACTAGGGAATCTTAGTTGGCATCAAATGAGGGTTTAGATAACTTTACATGATTTGATTTCATCAGTTAAAGATAAATTATGTGTTTTAATGGTCATTGAGTATTGATAGGTAGAGGTTGATCGATGTTGGAATGGTGTAGATTAAATTTTGGTCTGTTATTCTTAATATTTTATGTTTTATTAAGATTGGGATGAGATAAAATCCATGAAATACAAATGATTAAGTATATAAGATAAGTATGAATATACGATAACATCATGATGTTTTGATAAATTAGAGATTAGATGGTATATATGAAATTAAATCCCCTTCTTGATTATAGTAAGTGGATGTAGCTATGGAATTGATTTACTCAGGGGTTATAAACCTAGAAAATGTTTGTTGAGTATAAACTCAATCTTTACATCATGCCTGAGGAGTGCGATTAATACATCCAAACTTTCTAGACACTCACATGGGATATTCTTAGATTAATAAAATTCTCTTTACAAGTCAATATGAATGAATTTTTATGCTAATAAATTAGGATTTGGAATATGAGATATCCCAACATAAAGGTAGTTAGATTAAACCAAGAGTGATTTAGGTTGGAATGAAAGCTAATGTAATATTTTTAAAGTGTAAAAAATTAATGTTTTGAGTTTTTGAGAATATATTTTATCATAATTAACTTTTGATATTACTTATTCCCCACTTGAATTAACTTATTTTGGTTTTAGGTATGGATAATACTTGAAGGAACCAAGTTAACATTGGTTTTAATAGACAATGTAGTGATTTTCCCAATGAGAATTCTAAGGAGATATGATATAATGTTAGATATTTTTTTTAATATGTCACACCATCTATCAAAAATTAATATTAATAATGTGTATTTATTTTGATATTCTGAACACAAAAAATAAGTGAATGATGAATTCCCATTAAAATTTGGGTGACATGGAAGATAATGTAATGAAGATTAAATTACCTCGAGGTGAAAAATATAGGAAGAGAAACCCGGGGAAATGTCTCAAAGGAATTGGAATATGCTTTATATGTGGTAATTAATTAAATCGATCGACAAACTAACAAGTAAAAAAAATGAATATTTTACGTAATAAAATAGATGGAAATACTATTCATATTTAGGAACCGTGGATAATTTAATGTCTAAAATATAGAAGGCATGGGAAATATCATATTCAATTCCCTAATCTAAGGGATAATAAGAGTGATAACCATCAGCAACATCCAAGACCAGAGAATGCTTATGAAACCACAACTATGTAAGTTTGTTCTAAATATGATGTGTAGTGAGGAATATTTATCATCCACCGAATAACTATTAATTTTTTATATTATTCCTTTGTTCATACCACTCCTTTGCACCTGAAACAATTTATTAGAATATAAAATAACTACCTAAATGAATATATATCATTTTATAAATGAAAAAATATAGTGGTACAAATATTACAAGTAATGTTTTTATATATTCTCTAATACATGTTTTTTTACTATCTATAAAATCTAATTATCCAACCATTTTCCAAATTTTATGTGTTACTAGGAATGTATTGGGTCTATCTTCATAGAGACCATGATAGTTCCCAAGAGAGAATAAACAAATTCAAAAAACATAAATTAACCGATAATTTCCTATTTAATTAATCTTAATTATAAAATCCCTATATAAAAAGAACACACAATATATTGGTCTTAACATTGAACCATGAGGTGTATTTATCTCAAACCATTAGAGATGAAGTTAATATCAAGGATATACCACTTATAAAAGAAAAATGAGTTCATTAGTCATAACTAAGATTGTAAATATATAACCTCATAATAAATAATATCTTGAGTCATTTATATCTTTTAGATACCCTTAGTTATTATTATTATTTATTTATAACTAAAATAAAGTGGTTTTAATTAATTTAATAGGGGGAGAATGTAACAACACACAATTTTACCATATAACAATTTCACCTTAAATAACCATTATGTTCTATAAATTATTTTATTAACACAACCGAACCTAAATGAGTTATGATCGAAAAGATAAATATTAACAAGAAAACTATAGAAACCATAAAACCAATATTAAAAAAGAATATATTTTTCAACTAAAAAATCTTGTCGAGGATAAATAATAAATTTGATTTAATCACTCTTTCTCAAATAATTTCATAGAGTATTGTATATCATATCCAAGAAAATTAAATTAACTAATTATAAATTATAATATATAATATTTCAATATATGAACTAATATATTATAATTATATAAAATATAAATTGGTATAAAATAAAACTAATGAAACCTAATGTGTATACTTTTTATTAGTTAATAAAATTATTATTGTTAATTTCTAGAATCTTATTTTGAAAAATAAATTTGAAAATGTAAGAATGTGAACTTTAAAAAATAAACCATAATTTATTTACTCATATTAAAATTTACATATTATTAATTTTTGTGATTTTTTAGAGAAGTTATTTTTAGATAAATATTGAATAATATATGCTTTTCCAAAATGGTGACTTATGATAATTATTATAGTAGGAGGACCTATAATTTTATATAAACTATTAATTGATAAAATATATATTTATTAAATAATATGATTCATTTTAATGATATTTTTTAGAATTTATTAAAACTATGTTCAACCTTATAAAAAAATTAATATTTTAATTTTAATAAAAATTATTCTGATCATTTATTTAAATTATATAAATTAGTTGTAAAATTTGGGTTTGGAATTATTTTAAAACTACATTCCATTTTTTCTTACAATAAACCAATTAATCTCATGAAATTTTCTTTATCTCAAGACATTTTAAAAATTTAAAATTTATTTTGTTAATTAAATATGGAAACTTATTATGGAATCCATGGTGATACCCTAATTGGTTTATCTCACTCCATACTTTTTCCTTCAGTTGTTTGTAGATTATCTTCTTCTTGGTTCGAGCAAGGGTAAAGAACCACTTGGAGGTGGTAGTAGCTGTTGATCCTTGTGATTGGAGAGTTGCATCCAATGGGGCTAGGGGTTTTATCCTATTTTTGGTATTCTAACACATTGTTTAGGTTTTTTCTATATGTTTTACACATGTTAAACTTATCCTTGAGGATTTTTTCATTTAGGCATAACGACTTTTTTATCATTATTTCATTTTTTTGTGCAAACATTATTCCCACTTTAATGTTGTATGATGCCAGGTGCTAGTTACCAAACCATGGGGATCAAGAATTCCCTTCAAGATATGTTAGTACTAGCTCAGTTATTGGGTTCCTAGAGTACCTAGGCTGGTTTGTGACAAATTGGTATTAGAGGTGTATGTTTTTCCATCATTCCTTGATGTCACTTTGCAGTTGTTTGATCTTGTCGGGACTTAAGATGTACTTGTGTTCGAGTTCCTGGACTTCTCTCACCATAATGATCCTTATGTTATTACATGTGGTTTTGGGAAATCTATATTTAGGATTAGTTATACACTTTTACATTATTTTGATTTGTATAGATTGAAATACAATTCTTGTGTTCTATTATATTGGGATTAATTCTCCCTTATTTCTCTGTTTGAGTGTTAATATGTTGTCTTCTTTGTTTTTGCTAATATTGTGTAGTGTCATGACTCAATGAACATGTGAAAACTGGATCAAGGAGTAAGATAATGATGAACCTTAACTATCAATTCCTCTTGTGGACCCATGTCTGGTTGTGGTGACTGTGCGTATTATCCATGCTCCGAGACATGCACCTCTACTGGTTCCCTTTCAGGATCAATCTGTGGAACCTTAGAGAAATGTTCTCCAATATTATTCTTAGTAGTATCTTCATCAAGAACTGATTGCTTTCCGAGGGTCTGATGATCATCAAGAGGCTCAGATATAGTTGTTCATAATTTAATGTTTTTTTGATTTCTTGGAAACTCCAAAAACATTAAAGTGAACTGTTCAGCCTTTATACTGGAAGGAATGAGTAAGAGATGGTGGTAAATAATGGTGATGTGTAAGAAGCATGAAGTATTATTTTAGAAAGAATATAAGGATTTTTTCACTGACTAGATCTATCTTGATTCGGTAGTGTTGGCCAGAGATATAGTGTTTTTTAAACTTGATAAGGTAGACAGAACCATGAAAGAGTACAAAAACCATTTTACTGAGTTATTGAAGTTTTTTCACCCAAGATAGTTTCAAATTCGAAGATTAATACTTGGAAGTTCAAGTTGGGATTTTGAGTTGATATTTATTCTTAGGAATTCATGATAAAGATTGCTTCTTATGCTGATGTGATGGATAGAGTATTGATGGTCAAAATGGACATGGATGGAATGTGAGTTTTGATGGGGGTTTCAATTTCACACAGTTTTGGTGAATGTTTCCTTAAAGGGAAAAGGAATTAAAATGATTAACATACAGATTTATGAAAAAAGGGACCTTCTAGATTGCCTAATATTCCTTGAATAGGTCTATTTATTTGTTAAAAGTTTGGAAAGATAGGGCATTCAATAAGGGATTTCCTTAAGGAACCAACGGTATGTGATTCCTACAGATGTCTGGGGAACCTAAAAAAGTTTTTAAATATCTTTTTCACTCAACACAGTGGAAAAAGATCCTCACTACCTACAAAACTATGGTGTGATATGATTCTTCATGAGAAAAGGGGTTCCAACCATATGCATTTAGTATGAAGCTTTTTCACGTAGTGGAGGAAGCAGATATGGGTACAATTATTTTGAGAGGTACTATCACTACAACGTCATCACTAGTGACTAATTTATTTGATATCAGTGCATATAATTCATTCATTTGATCCTATTTTGTTAATCTAAAAAATATTCAAACAGAGATATTTTATTATTTGATATATATTACTACACCCCAAGGAATGAAGAAAGAGCATGGCCTCCATAGTTCTGCTAGTGTTTTCTCTCTATTAGATGTTGTGCTTACTTGGAGTAATCTAGTCATCAATATTAAACCTCTTGATGTTATATTGGAGATGGATTTAATCATTTCCTATAATGCCCAGATTGATTGGTATCTTTGACGGGTCTCCTTTACCACACCCGATAATGTATGCAGTGTATTTCACAAGGAGAGGGACTCGAGGTCAAGTAGAGCCGAACCATTTTATCTAGAGTTGGGGAAAGTGATATACATGTTCCCTTTTGATCTAGGGAGATAATTTTTGAGGGCTCATCTCCCTCATATTTTCATTGAGTTTCTAGATGTGTTTCCTGATGACTTCTCTGGTCTACCATCGGTAGGATAGGCAATGTTCTCTATCGATCTAGTATATGGTACACAACTAGTGTTTTTACTCTTTATGGATGGAATCAGCTAAAATGAAAGAATTTAATAACCCATTTGATGATCTTATTAATAAGTGCTTTATTCTCCCATGTGTGACACCTTGGGTGATGCCTGATCTCTTTTCTAGGAAGGCTAATGGTTCTCTTCACCTATGCGTTGATTTCCAAAAACTCAACAGAGTCACGGCAAAGAAAAAGTACTCATTTCCATGGAATGATGGTCTATTTGACCAGTTGAAAATGGCATATTGGTTCTAAAAGAACACATTTTTTTCTGGTTACCATATGTTGAGAATAAAATAATATGACATTTAGAAAAAAATACTTTCAGTGTAGGTATGACCATTAATAGTATATTTTTATGCCTTTTGGTTTAACAAATGTTCTTATAGTTTTTATAGATTTAATTAAAATAATCTTCTAAGAATATCCTGATAATTTTTTCGGTAGTCTATTTGGATGAAATCTTTATTTACCCTATGTCTGAAGAGGATCATGTGTGTGATTCCAGAGTATTTCTAAATTTTTTGAGATATCACCATCTTTATACTCACCTTTTGATATGTTTTTTTTGGATTTAGGAAGTGGAATTTGTGGGACATGTGGGGTCATATCATGGTATATTAGTTAATCGGAAAAAGGTAAAAGATCTTATGTCATGAGAACAACTGCCAAATATTCTTGATTTTTAGAGCCTCTTGGGTCTAGCTAGGTATTTTCATCTGTTTGTTAAAGACTTATCAAAGATGTATTTTCAGATGACTACTCTATCATGGAAGGTAGTAATTATTTATTGGGATAAGAAATGTCAGTGCTCTTTTATTGAACTAAAATATCTTTTGACTAATGGTCTAGTGTCGACTCTCCCAGAGACCAAGCATGACTATGTGGTCTTTTGTGACCCATCGAGATCAAGTTTGGGATGCGTTGTTATACATAGTAATCATGTCGTTTCTTATGGATCTCATTATCTTAGGCCACATGGAATGTATTATATGAATCATTACATTGAACATGCATCTTTGATGCATATTCATATAAGTTGGAAACATTAATTTTATTTAGAAAGGTTAATGTGTTTTCATAACACATGATCATGAGTTATATATTCTCTCCAAAATATTTTAATATCCTATAAAGGCACTAGGTGGGATACCTATAGTCTTTTTTACTTTCAAATAAGCTATACCCATGAAGAAACCGAATGTCATTGTAGATGATTTGAACATGAAATATCTAACCCAAGCAGTTAATGAATCATTGGAACAGAGGAACTTGATTGTTTATTTTGCACAAATGTATATTGGGGTGTGGGAATAACGGGATGAGGTTTCCTTTTCTAGTGTTCATATGACATCCTCACTTCTCGAGATGATTCTTTAGGAACAATAACTTAATAATGTGTTTTGTAGTATTAGAGACTCTCTTAATGGTGGGGAGACCATGGAAAACTTGTCATTCTCCAATAAGGGTATACTATGCTATCCAAATAATTTTGTTATTCCATTAGTGGTACGGAAAGATATGATAGAGTATTTCCATATTTCCCAATGGGATGCCAACCCAAGAACCATGAAAATTTCCTATTACATGCGATGAAAATTATGGAGTTTGGGTATGATTTGGGACATTACTAAGTTTTTATCTCACTATAATACATGCTAATAGGTCATGGTCAGGAACCAAAAACCTTCAGGTTTTCTTTAGACACATACATTTCCTACATGGAAGTGGGATGAGATCTCTATAGTCATTGTGGTTGGGTTTCCAAAAAACTAGAGAAAGAATAATATGATATGGGTTTTGATGGATTGACAGATGAAATAAGATCACTTTTTAGCCATTCATTATATAACCAAAGCTTAGAAGTTGGGAAATCTCTATGTGAAAGAGAATGTTCAGTTCCATGGAGTTCAAAATTATTATAGTTTCAGACATAGATCTCAGTTCAGTTATCGCATTTGCAGAGGCCATCAGGAGGCACTGGGATCTCAAGTTCATTTGAGCACAGTATACTATCCACAGTTAGATGGATATTCCAAAAGAGATATAAAAATTATTGAAAATATGATTCATGATTATGTTATCGACATTGGTGGATCTATTGATGACCATCAGGGGATGATTGATTTTTCATAATAAATTAGATACCAGTCTATGATTATAATGGATCATTTTGAGGCCATGTATGCCCATTCATGAAGATATCTATTGTGTTTATTGGAGAATGATTAAAGTTCCTTAGTTGGACCAAGCCTAGTTTAAGAGATGACTGCAAACATTAATTTGATTTCATAGAGAATGTTGATGGCACTAAGTCCGTACAATCCTTATGCCAATCATTGTCATATACTGTTGGAATTTTCTGGTGGAGACTAGGTGTTCATGAATATTTCACCTCTGTTGGGTCATTGACAGATTGGGAGGCCTGGAAAACTTGCTCCTTGTTTTTTGGGACCCTTTTTAGGTTGATTATATGGTAGGGAAAGTGGACTACCATAAATCACTTCCACCAAAACTGATGTCGATAAATAATGTGATCCAAGTATCGCAACTCCGAATGTATCTATCTGATCTATCTCATATTCGGAGTTGGTGTGACCTTGATGTCAAACTTTTTTTATCTATGACAAAAGGCCAGCTAGGATGTTTTATTATGAACCCAGGGTACTTAATGGGAGGTAGATACCTTGGGTTCAGTTGCTACAAAATCATGGTTTTGAATCTTGTGAGACATTGGAGTGTGAGGCACTGATAAGAGAACAATTCCCTCTCTTTTTTTTGTATAGAAGATTCTTGAATGTATTTCTGGGTATATATTTATTATGATGGGTATGTTGTATCACCCTATTACATTTTTAGGTACATTTCAATCCTTTTAATGGTTTTCCTTTTTCATTTTCTGGGTATGGTAAAGAAAGAATTGGGATGATACATATAATGGTGAAGTAATTGATTTATTGGTTTCTCAGTATAGAACCAACTAGTTGTGCAGCATGCTGGGGATTTACACATCATGTAATGTGGTTATATATCATATAAATTCTACAGTAATAATAAATACTTTTTTAGAAAAAGGAGATGTGTTTTTTTAGAAATTTTGGTACTTTTTTAATTACATGATGTGTAATTAGCTTACACATTGTGTAATGTCTCGAGTGTTGTTTTTAAATAGGAAACACATTTGAATTTTATAATGCCTATTCTATTTTTTTTCTCTTGATCAAAGAGTGATTCCCATGAAAATTTGGTGTCCTCAAACACTTTCGGTTTATTTATTTCAACATATAATCATTGTTGTGGTTGCGGGGTGACTTACATGGTATGTGTTCTCACAAACTTCCCATCCCTTTATCTTTTCATACATGGAGTTTGATACAACATCTTGGTATTAATGGATCTAAAATCCATGTTGTTGGATCTTATTTTTAGGTTTCATTCCTTGATCCATTTCACCTTCACTATTATTGGTGTGTTTCATTATAGACTTGGTTTTTCCATGAGAAAGGTTAGTCATTCTCTTCAAGATGTGTGAATTGATTTAACACTATTTTTCATGGTAAATTATATTCAATTGTTTTATTAAAAACCCATTCCCATGTAACTAACGAATTTGGATTTTATATGGCTAAAAATTGAGAAAATTCCCAATTCAAAAGAATTTGGGATGGTTTGTGAAATTTATTGATTTGTGTGGATTATAAATTATCAAATTTTTATTTTGAAATTAAATAGATGGAATTTAATTCAAGGATGCATTTGAATAAAAGATTTAAAATGATTTTTATATAAAACTGGTGGATTTATCTTATAAAAATGCATGTTTGGATTAAAAACATGTTTTAAGTTTTAAATGGAAAATTGGAACTTTTTAAAAATGGAAAATGGGATGAATTGTATTTTTAAACAGTTTTAAAAATAAAATACCCATTATTTATTTGTTTAGAGAACATGAAAGACAATTAAGTTAGTTATTTATTGGGATACTATGCCTCTGATTATTCTCAACTTAAAAAAACATAGTGCAGCAGGTCACATCCCTGATGAGATGGTGATGAGTCTCATTTGGACAGTGTTTAAGGGATGTGTGTATACTCATATTGTCATGATCACCTTTGAGTGTATGAGGATCCCATAGCTAGGAAATATCATAACTTTTGGAAAATGGCCATGATTCTAAGTTGTATATATTTTATATATAAATTTGTTACAAATTTTGTAAACTATTTTACATTCTTTCGAAATTTATATTAACTATTTTATATAAAAAAAATTACCAAGGATTTTTTAAAGTATTTACATCATTTGAAATGTAATCCTGAATTATTTTAAATATTGTATAAACCACCACACATATTTATTTAATGTTTAAAATCTTATTTTATTAATTAAATGTGGCATCTTATTATGAAATCTTCACTAAAACCATACTGGGCGTTTGTCTCACACCCTACCTGTTTCTCCAGGGGTTTGTAGATAATCTTCTTCTAGGTTCATGCAAGGGTAAGTCACCACTTTTAGGTGGTAGTAGCTATTCATCCTTTGTATAGGAGAGTTGGATCCATTAGGACTTGGAATTTTATCGTGTTTTCTTGTACATCGAGACATACTTTAGGTTATTTTTGTCACTTTGACTTTTGGTACACTTCTCCTTATGGTGTTTTTATTTTACGCATAATGACTTGTTTATCATGATTCTGCTGTGTTTATGATTTTTTTCCCACTATCATCTAGTATTATGCCAGGTACTAGTCAAAAACCCATTGAGATCGAGAACACCCTTCAAGATATGTTAGTTTTGTCTCAGTTATTTGATTACTAGGGTACACAGTCCGGTTTGTGACACACAAATGTATAATAAAACCATGAGACATCATATCTCAGGTAGAAATAATCCTTTTACCATAATAAATTATATTATGGAATATGCCAACCCATCTACGTCTATAGGGAGATCAAGGGAAATGGATAAGTTATCTCTTCATTACCACTCCATCCTAAATTTTTGATAATACACACCAAAACATTTGGGAGTCAGTTTCCCCACTTACAGGGATGGGGTAGATTATGAAATCATAAAATATAGAATGATATCATTCATATCCATAATAAAGGAAAATACCTAGTTGTTGACTCATCTGCTAATATTGGTGAACTAGACCTCCATCTTTCACTATTAAGGTCTAAATACAAAAAAAATGAATACAAAAAGGGATCATTATATATCAGTTAACCATTAATTAATATTAATCCATGATTTACATTTTTAATCATCTTAATCCAAGTGGCATTGAAAATATAAATTTTATTTCTCATTCTCAAGAATATCCTCCATATTTGTGGACACCAAGAAACCACATAATTCATTTAGTTTTTCAATTATCATTTATTAATCATATGGGTACTCTATGATTCCTTCTACGCTTCCTCATAATAATATCCCTCGAATATCATACGAAAAAATTACATCATATACTTTGATACTAAAAATGTAAACATAATCCAACCACCTTGACATCAAGATAAATGATGAAAACATTATCATATCAACAAGAAATACATGATATAAAATCCTAATATCTACATAGTTCCCAACACCATTATAAACTACATATATTTTTCCTTCCATCATTAATATAGACCATCAATGATTCCTGAGATCCAACCCATTTCTTCTCAATAAATCATTAACTCCACAACCCTAGGTTGTGAGCTCATTGATCATCATGGTTCCCAACCACAACAAAGTCCTCAAAAAATAAAATAAGGCTCTAAATACATATAGTACACTTTAATTTTAAAAATATTTTTCACACAAAGGAGAATGTGGTAAGGCTGTACCTTTGAGAAACTTATGAATATCACTCAATAAAATATGATATCTCTTAAGCCCAAACAATTATTATTTAATAAATAAATTTTTTTATTACATATTCAATTAGTTGGTCTAACAATCATTTATTATCCCCACAAGATTCCCATAGTGCTGTAGCTACCATAGATAACCAAAAACCTTTATTCAAGATTTATTTCAAATAACCAAACCAAGATGATCAGTACCCATAATGTACATTACTCATCCATTAATTATCATTATGTTGGATTTACATAGTTATAAGTTACAAAAATTAATAATTATAATGAAAAAAACATTGTGAATCCTATATTAAACTATATTAATGAACGTCAAGAAGAATCATAAAAACATAAACCAAAAGAAATATGAAAATGCAACCACTCATTTAACTCCTCCTTGGGAATTATTTAATACCTTTAAAATTTGGTAATTATAATTTCAATTCATTAACATATGAGGTTGTAAATAATTATCATATGAAAAAAAGGAGATAAAATTACATAATATGATAACATCTTTATTTTCTCAGTTTCCATTTACAATGAAGCCTAACCCTTTACTATATAACATAAAATTCAATTTCTATTTGAATTATACAATTAATGACAACAACATTATTCTCTGGATGGTTATTTACTTCAAAGAGTAAGTTAAACAATTCATACAATGATATCTCTTATTTTTTATAATATTCATAATTATTTTTTAATCACTAAATGTGATATTTATATTCTGTATTCTTATCAATTAAATTTTAGAAAGAAATTGATATGGATATAAATAATTATTAAATAACACATGCACATAAATAAAAAGAGATATAACAGATTTGTAACCTCAATTGGATTCTCAACATTATCCAAGTATGAACAACTAATTGATAAACAACCATCCCTGAAGAATATGCTACCAAAACCAATGAGACTCCATGGGAAAATAATAATGACAGGGGACATCATTACCAACATTATATATATCCCAATACAATATGAAAACCCAAAAGAAAAGATTATGGAATGAAGAACATGGGAACAAAGTGGAGAAGAGAAAAGAGAGTACCACGATCCTTGAAACATTGATTCGGATAAACCAAGGGATTAGATTCTCAAGGAGATGTGTTTGGAGGGATAAGAGGGGAATATGGATATGCTGTTGTTTAGGTGGGGAAAAAATACAAACCAAGGGAGATCATGCCTTCTATATACAAATAGAGCCAAAAATCCTTCACCATGACATGGGTACCTCACAACATGGATATGGTTTCTATGGTCAAAGAGTGATCATGTTTTCAAGGAATCTAATTAATATGGATTGAGCACCATTAAAAATATCATTGACCTATGTTTACTACCACCATTTTCTCCACTATGACATTGTGTCAAAATGAAAGATGTTTTATTCTCTCCAAACCCAACTCTATGGAATGGTGATCCACACACTGTCATTTTCTAACAATGGGACATTTCAATCATAATGCCTCCAAATATTCATTCAAGCCATTTTCATCACCCACATGTCTCATAAGTGAAAAATAACGGCAAGAAAACCTTGTAAATGGATAGGAAATCCATTTCACTAGAATTGTGGTACTCTAAAAATAAATAGCCAACCCCACTTTAACAACCCAGAATTTAACCAATGACATTTCTTGTCTTATAATTTTACCAATATTTGTGTTATAGTATAAATCAAATTCTCCCCATAATGAATCCAAATTCTTAATATTAATTGGAACATTACATTTAGATAAACAAAATGTCCATAATAATGGAAAAAATTATACTGGGATAATATATTTTAAATAAGATAACTAAAATATAAAAATTTGTATATTCTTGATCCACCATAATAACAAAACTGAAATAAATGCTGTATAAATGAAGAAGAATATTAGTAATGAAATATTCCTCAAGGAAATGAGAATAAATATATTATTGATAGAAAATAGAATTTAATAAAGGATAAATAAAATATAACATATTTATAACATGTAGAGAATCCATATGACCATAACAACTCTAAACATTGAAATAATAACCTGACCATTGGAATAGTAACCTGACCATTGGAATAGTAATCTCATCGTTAGGATTACAAACATTACCATTAGAATAGTAACCTAACCTATTGATGCGTAAAATAATATTTTGGTATCTTCTAAGACCTACCACCGCTCATTCCTGGAGATCCCAAGACCCGAAGATGAAACGGTCGAAGGCATCAACTGAGGGCCTCTTCTTGTTGAAGCGAGCCACCAGTGTAAGATTTAACAAGCCCGAAGCTTCAAAAAACTCAGAAGTGGATAGTAAGAAAATTATGATTCGGTTCGAGACAGAGGATGATTTGATTCAGGCATGGGCGAGTGGTCCCCGTGTCTTCAACAGAACTTGTTTCCTTCTGCTCCGGTGGTCCTTTGACCTACACATGAAGTGTGACTCTCCGTCCATGGCAGTTTGGGTAAGTTTTCCGAAACTTCCATTTCCGTTTCAAAACCCCTCGATAGTTCGTATGTTGGGGAATATAGTTGGTCGTTTTCTTTGTTCTGATAGTCGCATGGAGGCTGTCTGTCATCCAGTGAATCCTAGGGTATGTGTTGAGGTTTATTCCTCTCGCGTCCCATTCGATTTTGTATGGATCACGATTTGAGAGGAATACCGTTGCAAGCAACAGGTTATCTACGAGAACTGGACTAACTTCTGCGGCTCCTGCAAGAGGATGGGTCACTCGGATGACCGATCCCGAGGTGGTTACACAACACGGTTGGGAGAGGAACATCGTAGGAAAGGAGCTATTGGGATTCCAGGTCTTAATGTTAGAAGAAAAACTGTGGGGGATGTTTTGGAGATGGACAAGGATGAGAATTTTGCCAATCCTAGTGTAAAAGGGAAGGTCTCATGTGAAGCTGGTTTGGCTGTGGAGAGTAATGCTACAAGGCCTACTAGGGATGTTCTGTAGGATGTTATAAATCCTCCTGGCTCAATGATAGAGCCAGGTTTAGAGCAGGCTGAGGTTGAAGGGGCTGCAAATACAGAAGAAGTGGTTTCCATGGAAGGTGATAGTAATTGTTCCAGCTTGGACCCTTTGGCTACCCATTTTATCTCATTAAGTAACAGGTTTAATGGTCTGTCCGAGGAGTTCTTGGATGAAGAAATTGAGGAGGAGGAGGCTGCAGGGAAGGGGGATGAGTTGGTGGTTTTGGGTAACCAACAATCTTGTGTATTGGTTACTAAATAGGATAGCCAAGGTAAGGAGCTGGAGGAGGTTCAATCAGGGGATGTCTAGGGTCAGAACCATGATGTCCATAGCATCCCCAATTTGGCCAGGACAGACTCTCTGGTGGTAGGTGCAGACCAGAGGTTTGGAAACCCACAGGCTACTGGTTTTAGGACGGAGGAACACTCCATGGACGTGGTGCACACTCCTTTAGAGGATGTGCGGCTACCTTTGAGTGAGAATAGAACGCCAGGTCAAAGGGGGGACTGCATCTTTGAGCATCCTGGAGTGGGAAAGGAGAATTATAAAGGTAAGGAGATCCAGAGTGCTCCAGGTTGTCGGTCTTTCAGTGAGATTGTTAAACAGGGGACTCAGAAAGAATTTGCAGGGGAAACAATGTTGGCTGTAATTACAAATAGGAGATCAAGGAAGGACTATTCCTATCTCCCGCACCCAATGCGGACCCGGTCTGCTTCAAAAAGGGAGAAGAAGGTGACCCTTGCAATCAAGAAAGGCAGCGGGATTAGGAAGACTTTTCCAGACATGGCTGCCCTGGAGAATCTTAGAAATCACATTGACAATACAAGTTTCTGGAGAATCCCGGAGTGGGAATCGGCCACTGGGGAAGAGAAATCGAGTTTGGGATGCGGTGAAGACTTCAGGTACTATGACTTTTAATTTTTTGCTCCTTAGTTGTACTCTTTTATGGTTTGCTGGATCTGTTTTGCTGGGCACCGAACACCCCTAAGCCGGCTTTATAAAATAAATAATAATTTTCTAGTGGTATTTTAAAAAATAAATTTAAAAAATTAATAATTTTTTTTCAAAAAATGGATTTAATTTTTTAATCAAAATGTCTAAGAAATATTCGTGGGAATTTTAAGTATTTTTCTATAATAGATGATTTTTTAGTAAATACTAAAATACAGTAAAATATAGTATTTAACATTATAAGATAAGTACATGAATTTTTTTATCCATGGATAATGTAGGAACCATTTAGTTCAAACTCACATGAACTGTTTTCTATATATATTTTCACAAGAATAAATACTCTTGATAGTCTTGAGAAAATTTAGAAACTAAGGATTATAATATTCAAAACACCCCACCTCCCCTTATAAATTCAATATCTTAAGACCCCTTATCCTCACACATTTTAAGAATTGTATATTTCCAAATTTATACCTAATCCTCTCTCCTATGTCCTTTTACTACTTTTCTAACAAAATACAAATTACAATTTCTTAATAGTGTATTTAAAGGATACAATATTCAAGAGGTGAAGTTGACAATTTACATATTTTAAATTCAATTATTTTTCTAACATATCCTCACTTCCGTCATCCACCATAATATAATGAATAAATTATCATATATATAGTAAAATTTTATTTTATTAAGTTAATATCCATATTATTCCCTCCTTTAATTCTTATATTATATAATTTTTTACAATATTCTTAGTTCATCACCTCTATGAACAATGTACATCGTTTTTCCCCACCACATTCAAGGATTTTTATAGAAATAATATTGTGGTTAATTATGATTATAATAGGTATATTATAACTTATTTAATGTATTAATAATAATTTAATTAAATAAAACAAATATAGTTCGCAAAGGTTGGTAAAACAACCTACATGTACTAAACACACAAATTTAACATTTAAAAAAAAATAAATCATCCAAATATCAGAACACATATGGATAATGGGGACAATTTTCTTTCCAGAATACAATTTCATTGAAATTATGGAGTTGTTTTTAAATTTTATAATATCCTAAACAGTTATCCACAAGTGATCCGACCTTGGATTCTTATAACTAATTCCCTCATAACAATTAAATTAAAAATTATATCTCATTAAATTAGTTATAAATGTAAATAATAAAATAATATTAAATTAATAGATGTTAAAGGTTATGAATTATCTAATTAAGTAATTTAAATTTATTATTTAATAAATTATGTGAATCTAAAAAACAATTATATAACCTAAGGTGAGGGATCACTCAAAACAGACCCTTTTCATTGTCTTATGACATTTATCTCCCTAAATAAAACATAGTATATCTCTTTGACATTATGAAATTATTTCTAATTCTATAAAAATTTCACTTAGATATATACCAAGCTTATTATACATTTATTTGAATATGAAATAAATTCCTTAATTTCAATTCTCAAATTCCTTCTTTAAAATCAAACAATATTGTGGGCATACTTTATATCGCTCAATCATATTCTATAATTCTCATCTATAGTATTTATTTCAATTTTTTATTTCATTAAATAACATAATATTTTAGGTATTACCTTTTTATTTTTTCCTCTAGTTTTCAATGATAATTCATCACTTATTCTTTCTCTAAAAGTCATTATCTGATTCCTGAAAACACAATTTTAAAAGTTCATTTCTATACCCAATTATCTTCACATTATCAAGATGTTTACTTCTAGTTGAATACCAAAATTTCAGCCCTATTATTATATAATTTGTAACATCCTAGGTAAATAAGTAATATTACTTTTTTTTCATTTTTATCCTTTTTTGTGAATAAAAATGTTAATATTAATTTAAAGGGAATGCTATGATCGATGGCGTACCCAATACGCAACAACAAGTTTCTTTGAAATCTTACGTTGCACTCTAATAAAAAAATAATAATATTTTAGGTGGTAGTTAACGCCTAACTGTTGTAATGGCGGGAATGAACGTAACTAACTAAAAAATGATTATATATGTTTTTCAAATATTTTTACTTTTATCCAATAAATGTTAGAGGCTTAAAATGCAAATGAATCCAATTTTAAGCATAAATCTTCTAATATTTTTTCAAAGGTCGATTAAACTTCTTTTGATGGAGAACCCTTTTTAAATATACTTTTGAATATTTTATATGTTATATTTGACAAAATAAAATCCTTCTTTAGAATCTGGACATCAAAATTTACTTTGTGTAAATTTTTGTTATTTTTCCGATAAAGATCAGTTTTAGTGAAAATGTTATATTTTAATTCAAAACCTCTATTTAATATAATTTATTTATATGATTAGATAATATTTTTAATTCGTTTTAAAGTGAAATTAGATTAAATTTTTAGTATTTAATCCAATGGTCGTCATTGGAATTAATTTAACTTTGAAATTGGACTTAAACTAGTGTCAGTATTTTAATAGATATTGTTTCATAAAAACACGCTATTTGTTTTGACAGTGGGAATTAATTATTAAATTTGTTAATGAAACTTTTATGTTTTGAATTTTTTAAAATAGAAATCATTTTTGAATTCGGAATATCAAATATAGCTTAGGGTTTATTTTTGGTATTTTTCTGAAAAACTTCAATTTTTGATGAATAGTGAAACCACTAAGTGGTAGTTAAAGAAACTGATTTTTTGTTTAAATGAAACTTTACCACTTCTGTGATTTGATTTTCAAAAATACAACAGACATGGTTGTCATTAGGAAGTAAAATGTGGTTCAATGAGATTAAAATAATTTTTTGTGAATAGTATCTTTTAAGTTTTATTAATCGCGATTAAAGGTAATTAGTGTAATTTAAGGTAAAGATAATGTCATAATAATATGAAATGATTTTGAAACACGTTCTAACCTTATTGGATGAGTCATGGCCGACCAAAAAAATCCATGGGTCAACTTGGGGACCCCATGGAGCCACTTTGGTTGGAAAATGACCTTAATAACTTTTTATTTAAAGTTAAAATTAAAATGTCACAAACATGTATTTTTTTACTAAAAAACAATTTACATGGGGTTATACAAGTCATATTTTTTACTATAAATATTCATTAGAAATATAAAAATATTTCCTACATCATTATATATTTTTTATAATTTTTAGACATTAAATAAATTAAATTATTTACGACACCATGATGATGCAGTGATTACCTCATTATTTAACAATTTAAATAAAATGAAAAGATAATGTAAAATATAAGAGCTACACTTGTCAAAAACCTATTGGATGGGTGGATTTCGAACTATTATCACCTTATCCTTGAAATATATAATTTTGGGACCTTTAAAATCTGAAAATCATTTTATAATAAAGCAAAAGTTTATAACTTTCCAAGAGTGCCCCTCCTCTCCTCTTATAAAAGCCCCCCCACCTCTAGCACCTTACCCACACCTCTCAAGCCTTTTGCTCGGCCAACCCCTACCCATTTCATCTCTCCACATCTCTCTCTTCATCATTGGAGCCTCACCTTGGGCAGAATGATCTTCAAGAAACCCTTTTGGTTCAAACCAAGAGGAGTTACCCGATTTAAAGGTAATGTCTTCACTTGTGTTCTTTTGTTTTATTTTGATTCTCCAAACCACTAAACTCTTTTTATTACTTTGTTTTGTAACAAAAACAGTTTCTTAAATATACTAGGATTTTGTTATGTGAAGTATTCGATATAAACTTTGGCACACCTCCGTCTAATGGTTAAAGAACATACTGTTTCTGTGGATGACAAATTACTTCCTCACGAAACGATGATTGTTCAATATTCTTTTAACACCTTAAAAGGTGGCCATTAAGATGTCACTATATTTATATATGATATATAATATGTTTATGTTTTCCTTAAGCTTCTGTATTTTTAATTTATGGAATACCTTTATGGTTTCCATTATGGGTAAACACGATATCTTCATTTTAGGAAGTGCGGACTACCGCCCCTCAAAGTGATTTGATTCGTTAATGCCATATGTGGGACGTATAAAAGATGGAATTAATGGTATTACATATGATATCATACTGGAATTATAATATACCTTTATATCATTATTATTTCAATCCATTTAATAAAAAAAATAAATGAAAGTATCATTCATGCATACGTACGGCTTACCGTCTCCATGAACGGTACATTTCATTTCTTATCTCCAAATGTTATGTACTATTATAATTACATATATATAATGGATATATATGTAATATATTACATCTAAATTACAGATATAATTCTGTAATTATAATATATATCTCTCTCATTTAGTTTTAATTACATTAATATGACAAAGAATGAAAGTAGCGTTCATGCGTACGTACGGCCTACCGTCTCCATGAACGGTGCATTTCATTTTTTATCTCCAAATGTTATGGAATAGTATAAAATGAATATATAATGGATATATATTATATTTAAATCATTGATAATATTCTAGAGATGATGTACCTATAACTTCAGGGAAAATTCTTTTCCAACAAGCTCAATTTTGACTCATGTACCGAACATTGACAAAAAATGTTTGATATGAAAACACATTCTTAACCCATTATTATGACATTTTAATATGTGATATGAAATTAATTATAATCCTTAATGTAGGTCCTTGAGAAATTATAAATTGACCAAATTTTATTATTCAGGAATATAAAGAAACGAACAAGACAAGTCGGACTTGAGGTAAGGGATCCTACCTCTCTGTTTCTTTTTAAGTACTCTCTTTTATGTCATTTCTTTTAAGCTAATATTTATTATGTTTGGGGATGTTATTTTATATTACTCATACTTTACTTTTTATGTTCATATTATGAGAGACCCTATTTCATCTCATAAATCCATTTTTGGAAGTTTTAAGTGGCGCTGTTAGGCTGCCGAATTTTCGTAAGGGATTTTTCATCTCATATTTATTCCCGTGACATTTATGCAACATTTTCCACCATTTCCTTTGAGTGGTGTATGTACTGCCCATTATTATAATCTTTTTGTAGTATAATTTCAATTATGGGTATTTACATCTTCATTGTATGACCCTTCTTCCATGGGGTGTACGTTTCGAATGTTACCCAAGTCGGTAAGGGAACCTTTCACCCTCCTCTTTCTAGAAGACTTATTTTGTTATGTCTTTTAATTCACATACTATTATGTTGTGATTTGTTCTTATATATCCTTATTGATGTAAATTTTATGTCCAAGTGATGAGATACCATTTTCTCTCTCATCAACTCATTTTCGGAATTTTAAAGTGACGTCGTTAGGCTGTTGGTTTTCTGTAGGGGAACATCTTAACCCACTTTCAATTCTTTGGGTTAAACCTCTACTTCTTGATTTTATTATTCCAAGATTATTCATGGAATCTCTATGTTGTAATTTCCACAAACCTTTATGTGGATATACTATTTCTACACATAATCATCTCATTGATAAATTCTTACGTCATTTAGACGAACTTGTATGGGAAATCATAACTCAATCACATTTCGTTGAGTTAAATATCTATGTAATTGGTTTTGTTTTTCCAAGATTATGTGTGAATGACCTATGATTGTTTTACACTTAATATCCACTTATATTTGGTGTATTCATATTTGTCACACATAATCATGTAATTGATTTATCCTTAATCTAAGGACACCAACTTTGTAAGGGACTTCGTCTCAATCTCCTTTCATTGAGGAATATTTTGTTTTATACACAGCTTTCTTTTATATGGTGTATAAACCCCTTTGACTTCTAATTTTATTCATAAGGAATATTTTCTATACTAAGTGTTTTACTAAATGACAAAAAGTATATTTCTTTTTAACATACGCGGTGAAAACGACTTTTCCACCACCACGAGTATTATTTGATCTTTAGATTCCTCAACAAGCCGTTATATTATTTTTAAAAGTAAATAAATACCATATACAATTTTATGTATTTTGGTATTGAAAATTGTTTTGATAATGGATTTGTTATGTCAATATATTTATGTGATATATTGTGACTGAAATGTGGAAATGTTTTCTTTCCTTTATAATTGTTATGATTTTACAATGGTACTTGGACATTTGACAGGTGGTTACGTGATAAACCATATGACGGGTGGTGCCGTGAATACCAGGACGGGTGGTTACGTTATAACCTCCAATGCATTGGGTATGGAAGTTGACCGTATGGCTATTCCATTTAGTGATATGTGTGGAAGTCGACTATATGGTTATTCCATTTAAGTATGTTTATGTCCCAAGTTACCATTATATGTTATGTGTTTTTATATGGGTTTTATGGTGATCTTTTGGTTACAAAAGGGTAAGTAATGATCTTTTATTCAGTGAAGAGTTTTTTTACTACTTCATAAATGTGAAAAGTATTACTTTGATAAAGTATTCTTGGTTTACTTGTTGTTTTGAAAAACTAATAGTTATCCTTCTTTGTGAATCCTTTACTGGGATTTTTATGCTCATCCCATGTTTTTGAAATGTTTTCCACAGGGATTAAAGATGAATAGGGTCAAGGATGGGATCAAGGAAAGACATGCTATCTAAAACATGGAACTAGAAATGTTTCTTTTTAAGAGTTTTTATCTTATGGAAACTTAGTAGAAGTGTATCATTGTAATCTTGGAGAAGTAATAGTTATGTACTAATTCCTTAAAACTCTAAACCTGAAAATATCCTCAATGTGAATTATTCATTTAATTCAATAATAAGTAATGTTTAAGGACGGGGCCTTATAGTATGTATCAGAGGTTGGTTTAGATAACTTTAGAGGTTAGGGTATTCTCTAAGCATACATGACATAACCATAATGGTTAGGATTTCAGAAAGAGTCCTAGTTTTAGATAAAGTGAATGAGTAAGTATATCTTAGTGTTTATCTTCCACATTAGTACATGATGGTTTTGTTGAGATAGTCACACAGACATTTCGGTTTTTAGTAAATGGATGGATCTAGAAGGCACCAAAGTGAAAATTGGTTTGAAGGAAACTGTGGTGGTTCTCCGATTAAAAGACTGGATGAAATGGGGGATTTAATGAGGAATATCGTGGGTTTTCTAACCCAACTATCAAGGAGTCATGATCAACCACTTGATCCTTGGTGAGTTCTCTAATGCATCATGTACGATATGACCAACTCTATGTGGAAGTTCAGGTAATAATTATAAAGGTAACCATTATGGTTTATATGATCCTTACTTTTGAGGTAATTATGGGTTACTATATGTTATGATGGAATATGAACGACATGAGATAAGCTTGTGGTTAAATTATGTTATGGTTATTTTTGAAGATTTTATCGTTTTTTGGGGAATGTTATAAGAATTATGTAGTTATGGAAAAAGGAAAACATACAGACTGTGTGACAACTCGTCGCATCGGACAAAGATGTGGGAATCAAACCCATAACCAAAGAGCGACTGGTATTTATCACCTACCACTAGACTACGTGAAGTCCTTGGTTAGTTTGACTAATTCTTTTTAGTTAGATGATTTTAGGAATCAAGAGTAAGTTTATTTTGGGTTATCTATGGAAATGATTAACCTATCATGGAGGATATGTGATTAGGTTAATTACTTTTCAATATGAGACTTTAAGATTATCTAATGTTATTTGGAGATAAATGTTAATTTTTACCTTGGAAGACTATGTGATTAAATCCTTAAAATATTTGGGTTTCAATCTTAGTTTGGTTTACTTTGAATAATTTTATGGACAAATTTTTTATTGAATGGTCTTCGTTGAACTTTGGGTATTGTTTGAAATTTTTTTGAGATTAAGAATAGATTTTTTTATAAAGGATTATCCTTTTTGGGTATTATTTGATCTCATACTAACCTTTTTGGTTTTAGTTTTGGTTAAGGTCTAAAGACATGGGAAGTATATAGTTCTCTTTTGTGGATTAGGTGATTCTCTAGAAGTTGATTATAGCTCTCTTAATGTAAACAAGTCATCCTAAATACTCATCTTTTGGAGAAAATATGAGTTTGTGTAAGAAATCAAGTAAAAGTTGAAAGTCAACATGACAAGTAAGTATGTTTCCTTATGTTTTAGTTATGGTCATAAATAAATTCCTCAATGAAAAGTAACTTAAAACTAAATTTTGTCTGTTAATTTTCCTACTAGGGAATCAAATACCGTTTAACCCATCACATGTTTGTGATTTTCTTGTGGTTAACTTTCTCCTAAACATGTTTTCTATCACTCTCCATCTGAACATGACCCTTTGTTTTCACATCCATGTCCATTTTTTTCTACATGGAATTCTAGTAGGGGTTAACTCAGGTGACCTTTGTACTTCTCTTTCTTTATTTTAAAGTGATATTTTTACTAACTCTTGTTCCGATGTCGGACTTTCAAGGAAGTTTCTGAGCCAAATTTTAAAATTGCGAGGATGCAAATCCCAAAAGGGGGGAAGGATGTAACATCGTAGGTAAATAAAGAAAATTACTTTTTCATATTTATCCTTTTTGTGAATAAAAATGTTAATATTAATTTAAATGGAACGCTATGCTCGATGGCGTACCCAATACGCAACAATGAGTTTCTTTGAAATCTTACGTTGCACTCTAATAATAAAATAAAATTATTTTAAATGGTAGTTAATTTTTAGCCATTGTAATGAAGGGAATGAATGGAACTAACTAAAAAATGATTATATATGTTTGTCAAATATTTTTACTTTTATCCAATAAATGTTAGAGGCCTAAAATGCAAATGAAACCAATTTTAAGCACAAATCTTCTAATATTCTTTAAAAGGTTGATTAACCACTTTTTGATGGAGAACCCTTTTTAAATATACTTTAGAAGATTTTATATGTTATATTTGACAAAATAAAATCCTTCTTTATAATCTGGACATCAAAATTTACTTTGTGTAAATTTTTGTTATTTTTCTGATAAAGATTTGTTTTACTGAAAATGTTGTATTTTAATTCAAAACCTCTTTTTAATATAATTTATTTATATGATTAGATCATATTTTGAATTTTTTTAAAGTGAAATTAGATTATATTTTTACCATTTAATCCAATGGTGGTCATTGGAATTAATTTCACTTTGAAATTGGACTTAAACTAGTGTCAATCTTTTAATAGATATTGGTTCTTAAAAACATGATATTTGTTTTGATAGAGGGAATTAATTATTTAATTTATTAATGAAAATTTTATGTTTTTAGTTCTGTAAAACTAGACAACATTTTTGAATTCGGAATATCAAATATAGCTTAGGGTGAATTTTTGGTATTTTTCTGAAAAACGTCAATTTTTGATTTATAGTGAAACCACTAAGTGGTAGTTAAAGAAACTGATTTTTTTGTTTAAATGGAACTTTACCACTTCTGTGATTTTATTTTAAAAAATCCTACATACATGGTTTCATTAGGAAGTAATATGTGGTTCAATGAGATTAGAATAATTTTTTTGGTGAATAGTAACTTTTAAGTTTTATTAATCGCGATTAATGGCAATTAGTGTAATTTAAGGTAAAGATAATGTCATAATAATATGAAATGACCTTGAAAAATGTCCTACCCATATTGGATGAGTCATGTCCGACCAATAAAATCCATGGGTCAACTTGGGGACCCCATGGAGCCACATTGGTTGGAAAATGACATTAATAACTGTTTATTTAAAGTTAAAATTAAAATGTCACAAACATGTATTGTTTTACTAAAACAATTTTTTCATGGGGTTATACAAGTCATATTTTTGATTATAAATATTAATTAGAAAGCTAAAAAGATTTCCTACATCATGAGAGTTTTTTTATAATTTTTAGACATTATATAAATTAAAATATTTATGACACCATGATGATGAAGTGATTACCTCATTATTTAAGAATTTAAATAAAATGAAAAGATAATGTAAAATATAAGACCTAAACTTTTTAAAAACATATTTTATGGGTGGATTTAGAACACTTATCACCTGATCCTATAAATATATAATTTTGGGACCTTTAAAATCCGAAAAGCTTTTTATAATAAAGTAAAAGTTTATAACTTTCCAAGAGTGCCCCTCTTCTCCTCTTATAAAAAGGCCCCCACCTCTACCACCTTACCCACACCTCTCAAGCCTTTGGCTCGGCCAAACACCTGCCCATTTCATCTCTCCACATATCTCTATTCATCATTGAAGCCTCACCGTTGGCAGAATTCTCTTCAAGAAACCCTTTTGGTTCAAACCGAGAGGAGTTACCCGATTTAAAGGTAATGCCTTCACTTGTGTTCTTTTGTTTTATTTTTCTTCTCCAAACCCCTAAACTCTTTTTTTTTACTTTCTTTTGTAACAAAACCAGTATCTTATGTATAATAGGATGTTGTTATGTGAAGGATTATATCTACACATTCACACACCTCCGTCTAATGGTTAAAGAACATACTGTTTCTGTGGATGACGAATTACTGTACCACGAAACGATGATTGTTCAATATTCTTTTAACACCTTCAAAGGTGACCATTAAGATGTAACTATATTTATATATTATATATAATATGTTTATGTTTTCCTTAGGCTTCTATATTTTTTATTTATGGCATACCTTGATGGTTCCCATTATGGGTAAACGTGATATCTTCATTTTAGGAAGTGCGGACTACCGCCCCTCAAAGTGATTTGATTCGTTAATGCCATATGTGGGATGTATAAAGGATGGAATTAATGGTATTACATATGATATACTACTGGGATTATAATATACCTTTATATAATTATTATTTCATTCCATTTAATATAAATAAAATAAAATAAATTAAAGTATCGTTCATGCGTACGCACATCTTACTGTCTCCATGAACGGTACATTTCATTTCTTATCTCCAAATGTTATGTAATATTAAATGTACATATATATAATGTATATATATGTAATATATTACATCTGAATGATGGATATAATTCTGTAATTATAATATATATATCTATCATTTAGTTTTAATTCCATTAATATGACAAAGAAATGAAAGTAGCGTTCATGCGTACGTACAGCCTACCGTCTCTATGAACGGTGCATTTCATTTTTATCTCCAAATGTTATGTAATAATATAAAATGAATATATACTGGATATATATGAAATTTAAATCAATGATATTATTTTGGAGATGATGTAACTATAACTTCATGGAAAATTCTTTTCCAACAAGCTCAATTTTGACTCATGTACCGAACATCGACAAAAACGTTTGATATGAACTCACATTATTAACCCATTATTATAACATTTTAATACGTGATATGAAATGAATAATAATCTTTAAAGGTGTTACTTAAGAAATTATAAATTGACCAAAGTTTATTATTCAGGAATATAAAGAAACGAACAAGACAAGTCGGACTTGAGGTAAGGGATCCTACCTCTCTCTTTCTTTTTAAGTACTCTCTTTTATATAATTTACTTTAAGATAATATTTATTATGTTTTGGGATGTTATTTTATATTCCTCAAACTGTAATTTTTATGTTCATATTATGAGATACCATATTTGATCTCATAAATCCATTTTTGGAAGTTTTAAGTGGCGCCGTTAGGCTGCCGAATTTTCGTAAGGGATTTTTCATCTCACTTTTATTCCCGTGACATTTATGCTACGTTTGCCACCATTTCCATTGATTGGTGTATGTACCGCCCATTATTATACTCTTTTTGTAGTATAATTTCAATTATGGGTATTTAAATCTTCATTGTATGACCCTTCTTCCATGGGGTGTACGTTTCGAAAGTTACCCAAGTCGGTAAGGGAACCTTTCACCCTCCTCTTTCTAAAAGACTTCTTTTGTTACGTATTTCAATTCACATACTATTATGTTGGGATATGTTCTTATATATCCTTATTGATGTAAATTTGATCTCCAAGTGATTAGATACCATTTTCTCTCTCATCAACTCATTTTCTGAATTTTAAAGTGACGCCGTTAGGCTGTCAGATTTCTGTAAGGGAACTTCTTACCCCACTTTCAATTATTTTGGTTAAACCTATACTTCTTGATTTCATTATGCCAAGATTATGTGTGGAATTTCTATGTTGTAACATCCAAAACCATTTATGTGGATATACTATTTCTACACATAATCATATCATTGATAAATTCTTACGTCATTTAGACGAACTGGAATGGGAAATCATAACTCAATCTCATATCATTGTGTTAAATAACCATGTAATTGGTTTTGTTTTTCCACGATTATGTGTGAATGACCTATGATTGTTTTACACTTAATATCCACTTATATTTTGTGTATTCATATTTGTCACACATAATCAAGTAATTGATTTATCCTTAATCTAAGGATACCAACTTTGTAAGGGACTTCGTCTCAATCTCCTTTCATTGAAGAATATTTTGTTTTATACACAACTTTCTTTTATATGGTGTATAAACCCCTATTACTTCTACTTTTATTCAGAAGGAATCACTTCTATACTAAGCATTTTACTAAATGACAAAAATTATGTTTCTTTTTAACGTAGACGGTGACAATGACCTTTTTGCCGCCGCGAGTATTATTTGATATTTGGCTTCCTCAATAAGACGTTATATTATTTTTAAAAGTAAATAAATACCATATACTCTTTTATGTATTTTGGTATTGGAAATGGTTTTAATAATGGATTTGTTATGTCAATATATTTAAGTGTTATATTTTTATTGAAATGTGGAAATTATTTCGTTTCTTTATAATTGTTATGATTTTATAATGGTACTTGGACATTTGACAGGTGGTTACGTAATAAACCATATGACGGGTGGTGCCGTGAATACCAGGATGGGTGGTTACGTTATAACCTCCAACGCATTGGGTATGGAAGTCGTCCGTATGGCTATTCCATTTACTGATATGTGTGGAAGTCGACTATATGGTTATTCCATTTAAGTATGTTTATGTCCCAAGTTACCTTTATATGTTATGTGTTTTTATATGGGGTTTATGGTGATATTTTGGTTACAAAAGGGTATGTAATGATATTTTATTCAGTGAAGAGTTTTTTTTACTACTTCATAAAGGTGAAAAATATTACTTTGATAAAGTATTCTTGTTTTAATTGTTGTTTTGAAAAACTAACATTTTTCATTCTTTGCGTATCCTTTAGCAGGATTTTTATGCTCATCCCAAGTTTTTGAATTTTTTTCCACAGGACTGAAAGATGAATAGTGTCAGGGATGGGATCAAGGAAAGACATGCTATCTAAAAGAAGGAACTAGGCTTGTTTCTTTTTAAGTGTTTTTATTTTATGGAAACTTAGTATAAGTGTATACTTTGTAATATTTGAGATGTAATAGTTATGTACTAATTCTCAAAAACTCTAAACCTGAAAAGATCCTCAATGTGAATTATTCATTTAATTCAAAAATAAGTAATGTTTAAGGCTGGGACCTTATATAATTAGGTTAAAAATTTTAAGATATATAATTCCTTATTCTCTTTGGTGTCATAATGAAATATCTTTTGATTATGATATGAAGAAAGATTATAATATTCATTTCTTTACATGGGAAATTCTTATGTTTACGACTTCTGACTAATTTACTTTGTTGGGGTACATAATAATTTAAATTTTATGATGGGTGTACCTATGTAGAACTAAAATTATATGGTTAATGTTTTCTCTCATGAGACATTATGTATGGGATTTGGGAGTGATCCTAATCCATGATGCGACTCAGTCTGTCATGTGATGTTATCATAGAAGTTAGCCCTTAATTATGACTATGTCATGTTTAATGTTGCTTCCACATTCCAATATTTCCATGATCTTCTAATAAGATGTTATTTATGTTATTCACCATTGTGATTATTAATTATAGTCCTATTTTATGACATCATGTTATGGTGTTTTACTCATGTGTGATGCTTTAATATTATGTTTATTCACTTACTATGAATCTTAGATTACTCTATTATTTTATAAATTAAAAAAGTTATCATTTTTAGTTTTATGAGATCAAAATAATTTAGGATTTCATTATGGAGATTAAAATAAATAATTTTTTTTAGTTTCATGTTCTTGTTTTTCTGTTCCATGTCTTCCAAACACACTATGCCTCTTGATACTATGGTTGTAATTATTGGATATTTTTTTTAAAAATTATGTAAAATATGTGTAAAAGTATTGGGTTTCTATAGATGGTATCAAAGGAAATGTGTAGTTGTTTTTGAGGATTAGGATAATAATAATTTTTCTAGAACCCTATGGATAAGTCTATATATAAGAAAAAATTCTAAAAAGGTGGTTATGTACAAATATAGTGGTATATATAAAACTAAAACCATGTTGGGATACTACAATTTGATATGGCTCTAGAATAGTTTTTCCTAGTGGTAATAACCTAAAAAAGCATGAATTGTGTTTTGAACCAATCATCACATAGTTCATGAAAAAGAGGTGTTACTGCAAAATATGACAACATTATCTCTAAGGGGAGACATATCAGATATATATAGATCATTAGAGCCAAAAAAATATATTCACATAGAGAAATATTAAATTGATCCAACAATGTTGGTTATAACAGATCATGTAATATGATTTTTTATTCCACTATTATCTTGGAAATGAAGATAACGTTTCAGATGATCTAAGTATAAAAGACCTGACAACCTTATCAAAGATGAGAATTGATAGTGATCCAATCTTCTTACACATATAATAGATGGACTTGGGATCTTAATAGAATGAATATCATCATTCCTTTCTTAAATTTTTTCTCAAACATCACATTTTTAGTGGTTGAAAAATTCATAAAGTGAATATATGAAAATTAAAAAGATAGTGGAATCTATAAGGAAAAGGAAATATCCAAAGTTCTTAATTAGTTAAGGTGTTTTAATATTTGGGTCACGATAATGTGTATCATAATGTTCTGCACTAAAGATGGATTTGTTGAATAATTAATATAGCTCATTCTTAATTTTCCACTTAAGGATCACGAAGATGTATCTAGATCTCTAAGAGCACTATTTATGGAACAATATGAAAAAAGAGATTATAGAATATGCATCAAATTTCCTTGTATATCATCAAGAGAAATTTAAAGGGAACCATTATAAGGTGATGGTACAACCATTACCCATACCTACATATAAATGGGAAAACATAACCATGGAATTTTTCAATAGGCTTACCGGGACATCTAGATGATGTAAGGATATATTGTTTATGGTAGAATGTATTTTAAAGCCCGCTCATATCATTTCTATTCGAGAGGTATTCCCACTTGATCAACATGAAATGATATACATTAGAGAATTATAGAGGCATCTGGTGAAAACACAAATTATTATATCTGATTGAGATCAAAAATTGACCTCCATGTAAAGGATGAGTCCCTAATATGATATAAACATTGATTTGATCTTTACTATGGAAAATCACCCCTAAAATTATGGCAAATCTCCATAGAGTATCTAGAAACTAGAATAAATGTTGAGAGAATGATCATTGGATTTCAATGGTGGATGAGATCAGTTTATTCTAATAGTCAATTACTCATACAATATAATATTATAATCACGATTCCAAATGGTTCCATATGAATTCATTTATAGAAACATATATAGAACAATTTCATTCTGGGATTAAGTTTTAGAACATAAGTTTCTAGGACCTGAAATGGTTGATGTAATTATTGTAATGTTCAAGACCATTTAGTATAAAATCAAGGTTTCTTAGAGTTTATAGAAAAGAAATTCTTACAAACATTGAAAATACTTGGAGTTTGAGATTGGTGTTAAATTGTTCCTTCACATATCTCTATGTTGAATTTTTTTTATGAATATAATGCTATGTTCTTTGTACATTATCCCCTTTGAGATTCTTAATCACATCAGAACCATAACTTATCAATTATCACTCAGAACAAACCTATCGCAAGTAAATAATGTATTCCATATATCCATCTTGAGTAAGTACATAGAAAATCCCACAAATGTACAAAATTTAGATGTTTCACGGTTGGAAACTGATGTCTCTTATGGGGAGAAGCTACTGAATATCTTATATTATAGTGATAATGTTTTAAACAATAATATATCTAACCTATTGAAAGTATTATAGATAATCCATAAGTACGAGGAGGTGAAATGTGAACCAGAGGATTCCATGAAGCATAACTACCCTTACCTTTTTACACTACACAATGAAAAATGAAATTTCGTGGGGGAAATTTCTTAAGCAGGGAAGAATATAATGACCAATAATTTAATTAATGGAATTTACCTGTTTATAATTATGTAGTATTTATTAATGAGGTTTTGAGGAAATGAAATACATAATAAAACCAAACCAATTTTATTATATTTATTTTAACATTAAATTTACAGATTATAAATGGAAATATGAATTGAATTTATTATAAAGGGTTCAAAAATAATAATTTAGATAACTAAAATATGAAAATTATGATCATATCAGTCCACCAGAATAACCAAAATGAAGAAATTAAATTGTAGAAATGAAGATTAAAATTAAAAATGAAGTATTATGAAGGAGATAAAAATATATATAAACTAGAGAGAAAATAGATTCTAGCGAAGAATGAATTAAATATGAGGTATTTATCGGATGTAGCAAATATGTACGACTATTTCAAATTTATCTGTTGGAATAAGATCCTAATAGTTGGAATAGTAATCGAACTGTAATGAATAGTATCCTGACCATTATAATAATAAACCCATATTTAAATGGTTAAATAAAATTTAGATATTTTATAAATTAAAAATATGATTTATTTATACCATGATAAAAGTAAGTAAATGTTTTAATAATGATAGATTATGTGTTTGTATTTTTGTAAAACATAAGAGTTTTAATTGAAATTTTATACTGTATATAAAGATTTAAAATAATGATAATATTCATAGATTCTTTATTAATTTTATTATAATTATAAGATAATTATATGTTACCATATTAAAATTTTCCAAGGTTCATAAAATTGATCATATTATTAAAATTGGTATTTTTTAAATATATGGGGATTTTATTTAAAACATAAATTCATCATATTTAGAAAAATAATTTGTAAAAATTGATATCATATTTTGAATCTACAAATAGAAAAAAATAATTTGGTGACTTTTTTGTATTATTAATTTTTTTTGATTTTTATGAGTAGTGAATTGTGGTAAAATACGGTACTTAACATTATAAGCTAAATACATGAATTTTTGAGTAATAGATAACATAATAACCCATTAATTAAAAATCACATGAACAATTTACTTTATAAATTAACAAAAATAAATATTATTTATAATTTTGATTAATAATAATAAACTAATGAATATAATATTTAAAAACACAACTATTCTCCCCTTATAAATACCAACCCTCAAAACCCCTTATTCTTGCACGTTCCATGCCCTTTATATCAAATAATTTTCTTCTAATTATGTTCCCAATCATCTCGCCCACATACTAGTACTACTTGTCTCACAAATATTTCAATTTCAATTTACTTAAATATTAATTAAAGTAGATGACATTTAGTAAGTAATATTCTCAAATTACATATTTTAAATTCATTTATTCTTATAAATTCTCCTAAAATCCCACATACAACATAAAATAAGGACAAAAATATCATTAATATATTGTTATTTTATTTTTATAATATAAAATCCATCTTATACTCTCCCTTCATTACCTTCTAAAAAGAAAATGTTGGTTAAAATATGGTTGGTTCACCAAATTCATGAACAATATACTTCATTTTTTAAACCATCATAGAGGTTGGTTATTGATAAACTATTGTGGAATAATATTATTATAACAAGAATATTATAAATTATTTTAGTGTCTTTAATGAATTAATATTCTGTTAATTTAATAAAATGAAACTAGTTCATGATGGTAGGTAAAACCACGCAAATAAACTAGGCATACAACCTTTACATTTTTCTAAATGAATCAAACATATATTAGGAAACATAAGGAAATTTTGTACGTTTTAAATTCATATATGTTCATTAATACAATTTCATTTCACTTATAGAGTTTTTTTCCAATTTTATAAGAACCTCAATAATAATTTACATGTGATCTCACATTAGGACCATGAAATGAATTCCCACAGAACAAAATTATTAAAGATAATATCTTAGAGAAATGATTATAAACGAACTTAGTAAATTTTTAGTAAATTAAATATATAAGGAATAGGTTATAAGTAAGGATTATTATTCAATAAATTTAGTGTAAGAGAAGAATGATTATGGAACCATGGGAAAGGGACCTCTCAAAACCACACTTTTTTTGGGTTATCACCTTTCAATCTCTAACACATTCTCTCTATATCTCATTAATGTTGTATAATTATTATAAATTTAATATATAATTATATTACATATATAACTATATTATTCAACATTTCATTAATAGTTTAATAGATACTTTATCTTCATTTTAGAAATTCATTCACGAAAATCATGTTCGATTAAGGAGAACTTTTCTATTCCTTAATTACATTACGTAACACTCATATATGTATTTATTAGAATTCGTGATTTAATTAAATAATGTATTTTTTAATTATAACCATTTTATTAAAACATTGGGTTTCAATAAAAATTACATACCTAATCTTTCCCCAAATGTTTTTAATATATTGCTTAAAAAATTATTTTGAATATTCATTTCTATAACCAATTCACTACCCTTTCTCATGGAGTTTTCATCCCGAGAACACTATATTTTGAGAAAAAATCTTATATACTCAAATAAGAACATCCATATTATTTAATTTCATCTTCTATTTAAAATATTTATTAAATATCCATTGAATAAGATATGATTAAATATTATGCATCCCATTTATTTTCTTTGGTAATTATTATGTTTATTACTTATGATTTATTTTTGTTTATAGAACACCTAATATTGTAGGTATTATTATGTGTGCAACGAGATATAACTCTATTAAAATGGGTAATTTTTAATATCTAACTGGGATGGTATGATTGAGACTGCAAAGTGATCTGAATCCATTATGGGACTATGTACACCATGTTATGTTGACTTTGTAGTTATCTTTTTCTTATGAATATTTCTTATTTTAAACTACTTCCACATTACAATGTTTCCATAATCTTATGGTACCATGTTCTTTATGTTATATTCCCATGTTATTATTCAAGAGAATTTTCATTTATGATATCATATTATATCACTTAACTCACATGTCATACTTTATTTTAAAGTTTATTCCCTTATAGGGATTTAGATAACCGCTCTCATTTATGTACTTACCCGGTTATCCTATGTAGTTTTTGAACCTCAAGTGGATTTAGGAGCTCATTATGGAGATCAAAATAAATAATTTTTATATTAGTTCGATATTATTATTTTATATACCGAGTCTTCCATGGACACTAGAACTCTAGATTATTTGGATGTAATTGTTGGATATTTATGGGTGAAATCATATAAAATATGTATAAGAGACTTAGGTTTATATACCCACATCCAAAAAAACTTCTATCATAAAAAATGATACCCCATTTTCAATCCTCCAACTTAGCTTCAAATTCTAGAAGCATGCCTACCATAATAGTGTGTTGATTATTAAAAGGTAAAAACTAACATCAATCCTTATAAAATCATCTAGACTAAATTAAAACACATCCAATCCATTAAAAAATAAAAATTAATGATCATTTAGAATCTAGGACCCTACATCAGATACATCTAAAACAACTAACATCATTGGGAATTTTAAAAAATATGCATAAAGAAGAGAAACATAGGGTTTAGAAAACCACAAAATGAGATACCTTTAAACGATATTGATATATTGGAAACATAACCCACAAAACATGAGGAAAGGGAATATAAGCATGCACCATTACCACACAATGAAGAAAAAAACTAGGTAACAAAAAAATTTCAAACACATCATCTCAATAATAGATAAAAATAATCAGAACATCTTTGGGTATTGCATGTTCGTATACGAAACCTACTCCCAAATCCTCTATTATAAGACAAAATATTTCTATAGGATATAAACTGAGTGTAAGTTATTCCCACACAACATCTTCTATGAGTCTTAAAACTCAACTGGATACTCCTAAAAGGTCACACCATCATTAACATATAGTTCACCATATTTGATGATGTGGTAATCATCGTTATGATATTAGTGAAGTTATGAAACATGGAAGGTATCATGAATTTAGATAATTTACAGGGGTTGTGTCAATTGATATTCTATTACTCTATCCCAATCCAAAACATTGAACGACCCAATGAACATAAGAGAAATATTACTCCCATAATCAAACCATTTCCACCCATGATGATGGACACCCTCAAGAACACATACTATATAATTTCAAAAACTATGGGCATTATATTATGATTCGAATAAGATGTAAGATGATATTTTTCTATCCTTATTATCTCACATATCACTTGGACCATCTATATCATGCTCTATATAAATTCTGATCTAGGAATAGCTGACACTCCAACCACTATATTGAACAACATATATTTGAATGGTCAACCATACAGAGCTTCAAACAAATTTATTAAAATAGTGGAGTAATAAAAGTTGTAGTATGAATAATCCACCAAGTGTAGGTACGTCATTTTTTCATCTCAAAAATCTATAATTATATAACTAACATTTTCTCAAGAGTTTAGATGGTCCACTCTATGTGAACATACATCTATGGATGAATGTAGGGTTAATCTACAACTGATATTCAAACACACACTCGAGACCTTTCCAAAAATTAGAGGTAAAATTGGGGTAATGATAAATTATAATCATCACTGTAACACCATGAACTCTCATAATCTCTTCATGATATTTCCTTGATAACACTTGCACCAATATCGACTCCTTAATCACTATGAAGTGAGTTGACTTCTTAAATTTATCCATTATTACCCCTATAACATTAGAACCACCCTGAGATTGTGGTAAAATATTGATGATGTCCCTCAGTATTTACATACTATTATACAAGTGAATATCAAGTGGATAAAGAAATCCAATTGGATCATAATGATCAACCTTCACATTCTAACAAGTAAAACACCAAAAGGAAAACTCTATAACCTAATGTTTCAACCTTGACCACAAAAACTAATTCGTAAAAAATGATACATCTTTATAACACCAAGATGTACTATAATGGGAGAAAATTGGAACTTGATAAAGACCAATTTATACATTTTTATGGAACATACTATACTCATTTGGAAAATACTTGATGTTTTCCATCCTCAGACCATAACTCAAGAGCATCACCAAAAATAACTAGACCACATAAAACTCCATCTTTATAATCAACTATATAGGAATCTTCCACCTACTACATTGAGGATAAACTCATAATTATATTATAATGATAATATTCATTTTCCACTTATACCATGTAAATTTTCATCATTTCTAACTCTTCTACCACTCTCCATGATTTTATAAATTCACAAAAAACACCAACTCACAAATTCATGGTCAAGGCTTTTAACACAACATTCCCTTTTGTATATTTAAAGGAAATATCATAGTTTTAGTTCTATAACAAAACCATAAACCATAAATACTTAAAATTCATGTCATACTATGAAAATGTATAGTTTATGATTTTGTGATCTCTAAAGTCAAAAAAATGTTCACCGATAAGATAGTGTCCCCATGACGTTAGAGAAAACCCTACTAAGGGAAAATCAATAAAATGAGCTTCATAATATCATTAAATAGTTCTTAACTGGTGAGGCCAATTAGAGAATACCTAAATTTATTGAATAATCATGAAACATAATCGAATACATGAAAAATCAAATTAAACCTCAAATATCACTCCACCTCTAGTAGATGATGAACTAGAGCACTGACTGATCTTTCCTTCAAATACATGAAAGTAACTCAGTAGTATCTTGTCCAAATGAAGTGTAAAGACCCTAAACCCAATAACCTACATCTAGTGGATACATTACTACAAGCTATAATATATACTATATTTTATCTCAATAGACCAATTAATTTATTTGTCTTGGTAAACTAGATAAAAAATTGATTCCTGAATTACATTTGAAAAAAACAATTTATATATTCTTTAGGAATACCATTATCCCCACTATCAAATCCTTGTATATCATTAACATTACACTTCCTTGACTAATGGGAAAATGAATCCAAGTAATATTAATCTAAAATGGTCTATAAATGTTATGTACATTAGAATCTACCATTAATAATTAATCATAATCCACATTGAAAGGTACACAACTAAACTCTCAATCAATTTCAAAATCCAACAACCAATAATTAATAAGGAATCATTAATATGGAAAGGTAAATGATTGAAAAGACTTTCCATTTAATCAGTAAATAGATAATAAAATGCATGTAAAGATAATATCATTGAGAAATGGGTAATGATTACTAAATTTATAATGAAGGAAATTCTTCATTATTGGATTTCATCATCTTAGTAATCATGATACCTCTAATATTAGAAAATTAACATGGAAGTTATTTTTATGGGTAAATATACATTTCAAGCTAGCTTATTGATTCACCTCATTAGACAACGAATGCAACGAGGGGATTTATAATTTTTAGACCCACCCAACCCTATAATTCCAAATCATTCTTCATAAATTGAATAATTTATTTAATTCATGATTAATATGACTTATCAAAAAATTATTATATTGAGTAAATTACATAGATTTCCCAATATTTATCTAGTTAATCATTTAAAATTTAAAGATAACAGTATTGGTAAAATTTTTATATAGTTTATGAATTAATATATGAATGATACATATATATTTATATTTTAGTCTAATGTAATGTCTAATATGAAATTTATTATAGGAAATTTATTTTTCAATAGAAATTTACCAATCGAACAATTAATCCTGACATGAGTGGTAACTTTTATATTATAACAAATTGAAATAATAATCATATATTAAAACATTTAAAATCATTAATAAATAGTTATTAATGTTATGTAGATCATAGAGACAGTAGATACACCACATACAAGTGGATAGGTTCATATTAAAAAGCATTTCCAAATAAAATAGAAATTAAGATGAAATCCTTTATATTGATTCTACCTTTGAAGTGGGGATTAATCAATGGATTTATTAGGTGTATAAAATGTAAATAAAATTAAAAAATTGTAAATAAAAAATATAACTATCAAAAAAAAAATTACACACATAATCTTATAATATTAATGATTGTGGAGATGTAATATAACCTAATGAAACAAATATAGTTATGAAATTACTTACCACATGGAAACTTTCAAGCTAAATCCCCTTAGATTAAATAATTAAAAATAAAACTCATTTTACCACCAATTATTAAGGACTTAGGATATTAAATTTAAAATGGAAGGAATGTAATATTTACATAAGAATTAGTTTCAAAATAATAAATTATTCATCAATTATGAGAAATTTAGATGGAGTCCCTTACCTCATGATTCCATTTAGTTGAGCACTATTTAACCTCAAGTATAGTAGTTTCATAAATTTTATTAAATTATAAAATAACTATAATAATATTTATAATATCATATATGAACATTTTATAGCATCTTACAACCTGTTTGTTAATAATCATTCATTATCACTATTGCTTCAGGTGGTAATTGCCTTATTTTCTCATCCATGTTTTATCCTGAATGTTCGGTATCTTAAACATATGATATATTTAGTTAAACTCAATAATTATTTTAATATTATAAATATAATTTTTTAATTATAAAATTATTTATAACCATTACTGAAAAATGGATATTTAAAATAAATTGCATCGCTTCCTGGAGACTGTATGATGTATTTACACATGAGCGACAATAACATTTCATAATGAATAAAAGGTTAATGAATTGGGTGATATAAAAAAATATAATAATAATTAAAGTTTCATATATATAAAATTTATTAAATAAATTTATCCTTATCACTTTACATGTAAATTATATCTGAAAAGAGAATCACCCTATTTCCCGAGGTGGTAGTCTGTCCTAAACACAAGCGATATTATCGTATTTTAAATGAAATAAATTGTTATAATTTATATGTGATATTATAAATACATAAGTATAAAAATATAATAAATATCATATAAATGTGTAAGATCTATCATTATATTCATCCTTGAATGATGGTTATGGAACACGAATTAAATCGGTTCATGAGGTGGTAGTCCATCATACACATGAGAGAAAGATTCATTTCCCATTAGATAGAAGTGGTTGTGGACATTGGTAACTAAATTAACAAAAAATAATATAATTGTTTGATATATAATTTTGATATTTTATTATCATATATTAAGAATATTATAAGGAGGTGGAAGAAGAAATTAAATGAAAAGGATTTTTTAAGAACGTTCCCTCTTCTTCAGAGAACTTATTTTTGTTTTCACCAAAATCATTAATAGGATGGATTTATGATACAATCATGGGATATATTATGTCCTTATGGGATTTATTAAGTGTTTTGATTGGTAATGACAAAAAATGGGGTCAGAAGTATGAATAGGGGAAGAGTACGAGTGACCTTTTATAAGTGCGGGAGTGGAAACTCATGGAATATTTTGATAATATTCGATAAAAACCGCATTTTTATCATGTAAAAATTCTAAAAAATGGGTTATTATTGAACAATATAGGTTTTAAGGTCAAAATATATCCATTAAAATGGTATTTTATGAGTTTGAAGGTCATTTTAACCCTTATCTTCTTAGCCTTAACCCCTGGTAGACTAGCTTTTACCTTAACCATGATAACTACTATTTTTGGTTTCATTATTCATAATGATAAAAAGATTAAATTGTCCTTATATTATAATAAAACTTATTATAATTCAAAATATGATATCCATTTATCAAATTAAATCCACATAATGGGAAAAATACAATTTAAAATTATACCCATAGACACGATTAAAAACATGTTTCAAAGTGATACTTCTCATAAGTATGGAAGGTTTTAATAATAAAATTAAATATGAAATTTATTATAGTGACCCAAATTGGTTATATTGAAAAATAATTAAACTAATTACACTTTAAAAACTGTTTAAAATATAATATATCTTTGTGTTTAATTTAAATAAAAGGAATTGTTATATTACAATTTAATATTTTTCACTATTCATCGAAAGTGAAACTTTTCCTTAAAACACCAAAACATCACCCTAATATGATTTATTTGAATTAAAAAATTAATCCCAATTTTTAATTTAAATTTTAAAAATATGGAAAAGACTAATTTTATCAAAGTGAGGACGGCACGATGAAACAAATTTTTAGAAAAAATATCATTTTTGAGAAAACAATTATTTTTATTTTGAATGAATTTTATTTTCATTTATAATAAATTAATAACCATATTGTTTGTTATATACATGTTTAATACAAATAATTTTCATAATTTAGTTATTACAATTCATACCCACAATATTAATGGATATTTTATAATTGTCATGTTAAAATAATAATAATTTAATAGGGTATCACATTTCGTTCAAACCCGGTGTTGAGTGCATCAGAAGCGCTCAAAAAGAATAAAATTATTTCAAAATAAAAATTATTTTTAATTCTAAAGGTGTTACATTCTCATCCATTCATTTTTTTTCATTTCAAATACTCTATCGAATATGATATCCCTCTTTTAAAATCTCAGGGTGTTACATTCTACCCCCTAAAATAAATATTGTCCACACAATTTAATCATGATATCAATAATGAGGGGTTTGAGATTACAGAAAAGATAAATTGAAAACCCATATTATGAGAAGTGTTATTAAAAAAAATCCTCTTTGTATGTGAGAATTATAAATCTAAAGGTTATTAAGAATAATCACATGACTAGGCCACCAAAGTGGAGATCATTGTAGGGAAGTAAAGATATTGAAATGAATGAAAATCGTAAATTATTATAGAGTGTGATAGAGAACATTTATCACAGTAAATTTTATGATATATCGAAATTTTATGAACCTAGAACCCATAATGTTTTTATGATTTAAAAGGCTATTTGATTCAGCAGATATGAAGGTAATAGGAGAACATTTTTCTTTTAAAATCCCTTTCCATGAGTTGTCTAATTTTTTTAATATCAAGATAGAGAACACTAGAAAATGTAATGACATGATTTTTTTATCTCATAATAATTTCTTTTTTTCTTTTGGTGGTGATTTTATTTCTTAGTCAAAGAAATGAATATCCAAGATGAATATTTTTTTATTCCTCACGTACTAAAATTAGCTTTTAAAGGATCATGTAATCCAAAAAATTATAACTTGATATTCCTCAATTGTTACTGAAACCAAAAAGGGTATCCCAATGTAAGGTAATACTGAAAATTAATAAAACATCATAATAATCTCCAAAGAACACGTTAAACATATATCATCGATAATTAACTCTACATCCTGAATACATCAACAATAAATTTTTTAATTATATTCTTCATTATAAATCATATGTTATATCTAAGGGTCAAATATACCTCAACCTAATGAAACATTTCTTAAAATAAAATTAATATTAATCCATTTATTTTTTTGTTAAAAAAATTTCATATTAATCATGACATCACATAAAACAGTGGTCGACATCACACACTTAAAACCCATAGGTTGTCGGTTCAATCCCCACGACCATGTTTATTGTGATGTCTTGTCCCACAATATGTGGGGTTTCCCTGTTCCAAAAATTTATTAATATCATTAATATAACATTCCTCAAAAAAATAATTGATTAAAATTCTTGAAATAAATTTAATAACTAAATAAATCATTCAAAATGTTTTTAAATATAACTTATTTTCCCCAAAGAATAAATATCCTAATATTCTCTTATTAAAATATTAGTAATTATCATATTAACCCTAATTGTTATTAATACCATTAACATTTTTTCCAAAAATTATAAAATGATTATTCCTCATATAAAATTATCACTAAAAAATAGACTATACCTAAGGGTTATATTCAAATATCACTATAGAATATATTAGACCAGTTTATAATATCATAATATATAATTCTAAATATACTATAACACGTAACAGAAGTTGAAAATTTATTAATTTTTAATATTATAATAATGAAATAGGATTCATTAGAAATATCTCTAAATCATAGAAATATTATCATATATTTCGCAATGGTTTTGAATGAAAATGTGAATTTACCAAAGAAGATCCCCTAGGAGCATCAGAATAGTTGCATAGGAAGGCCCATTATCATATACTAGGTAATGATCATGTTAATTCTGATGAACCATTTCCATATTTATGACCCATATCTACATCTTTTGTAGATCCATGTCCACTTGTAGTATCGAGATATGATTTTTTGGAGGAAAAACAACGTAATATCTACCCTAACAAAATGTTAACATTGTTATATATATATATATCCTTTATGTAAATCATATGGTTATGTTCCGTAATATATTTTTCAATAAATCTGGTTTTGATTGTTTATAATAAAATTTCTATGATAGAAACTATAAATACCCCAAACTAGTAACACATAACATGTGGTTACTTTAATACTTTGGTATAAGATACAAAATATTATATCATGAAGGGTCAAATAGTTTAAGAGCCTTGGTAAAATATATACCTACATGATTCCCATATTACATTTTAAAACTAATTTTTTGATAATACCATTATTTACTCTAGAATATACTTTTATATCATTCATATTATAGTTCCTATATTCCTTTGGAAATGAAACAACATAAGATTGAGGTAAATTCTATGTCTCAGTTCTGTATAGTGGAAGGTATCAATATTATATAAGAATAATAAATATAAAAAGTTATATAAATGAATAGGTATTCCATTTAAATAATTTGACTACCATGAATAGAAAAGGAATCCTTAATATGGTAATGTAAATAACTGAACTGATAACCAATTTAATCAATAAACTAAGAACAAAATGCATCTAGAGATATTACCGCTATGTAAATATCATGGATAATAATAAATAGATTCTTAATGAAGGATATTCTTAACTATTAGATTCTACGATCTTTGAAATCATGGTATATCTACTATCAATACAATTCACAAGTGAATTTAAATACTATGGGTAAAAAACACAGTTAATGTTAGCTTACTTATTCACCTCATGAGAATACAAAATCATCGATGGGCTATGTAATTTTGGTCCCCTACCATCAATATAGTTCTATATCATTCCTCATAGAAAAAAATAACATATTTAATTCACATTAATATTCTTTATCAATAAATATCTGCATTGTGTAAAGAGAATGAGTTTATCAATATTTCTCCAGTTAATTAAACAACAATAAAAGAAATAACTATCAATAAAATGAAATATATATTAGGAAATTTTCATATCCTTGATTAAAAATTATGAATTTTTTGTATAAATATAGTTTCTAATAATAAATTCATTATAAGAAAAGATTGTTTCCAAAGAAAGTTAACAGTCACAAAATTAATCTTGAAATGAGAGGTGACTTTCAAATTGTAATACCATTAAATAAAAAACTCGCATTGAATCATTTACCAGAATTAATATATATTTATTAAAGTTAAATACACAAATGGGGTAGTATATAAAAAATATAATAGTGCATAGGTGCATATTAACAAATATGACTCACTGAAATACAGATTGAGATGAAATCCAATATAATTATCATACCTCTCATGCGAGGATTAACCAATGGATTGATTATGTGTATGAAATTTAAATACAAATAAAAAAATTTAAAATAAAAAATATAATAATCAAATTACGTTACATAAATAATCTTATAACATCAAAGACAACAAAGAAGTAATATAACCCATTGAAAAGAATATGGGTTATAAAATTACGCACCACTTTGTAATATTAAATTAAAATGTACTTGGATGAAATAATTATAATTAAAATATGTTTTATAATTAAATAGGATGTATTCATTATCTTCCATGTAAAATATGTTTTTTTACCGCATATATAATAATTGTTTTTTCACAATAAAAATATATGTCTCAATGAAATGAAATTGAGATGTAGTATTTTACCTCACAACTCTATTTAGTTAATAAAACTTTATCCTCCTCTATAATGGGTTTAAAAAGATTATTAACTTATTCCAAAACCATAATAATTTTTAAAATATCAAATATTACCCTTTTATAATATATTAATATCCCTTTGTTTATAATATTTCATTATCAGAATTGTTTTCGTTGTTAATTGCCTCATTTTATCAGTCATTTTTTTCGTGAATTTTTCAGATATTAAACATAGAAAATAATTACATCATATGATCAATTATTTTAATGTTTTATATATAATTTTTTTCATTATATACATATTTTTAACCATTCATGAAAAGTGGACATAGAAAATAAATCGCCTCACATCGTAAAGAGGGTAAGCCAAATGTATGCATGAGTGGTGATATCATTTACTAATGAATGGAAGGGTAAGAATTTATTATATATATTAATATTTAAAAATAAATATCATGTAATCTATATCACATATATTCATTAAATTGTTCCTTATTACTTCCCATGTAAAGCTTAAGGGAAAGAAAATCACATTGCGTCACAAAACGGTAGTCTGCCGTATACATGAGCGACATTATCATATTTCAAAAATAATGGAATATAAGACGATATATTTGATATAGTAAAATTATACTAATAATATAAATTTTTTAAATAAAAATGTTATTTTCATCATTATATCCATCCTACAAATATGGTGATGTAAAATTATATAAATCAATTCGTGATGGGGTAACCGACCCTACAGAGGATCAGTGGTTTCATTTCCCATTTGATGGAAGTGTTGAAGTATATAGGTCATGAAATTGAAATAATAAAATATTATTATACTTGAGATACTAGTGATATAATATTAACATATATGAATAAAATTATAAGACGACATAATTATATATACAATAAAATACAAAGTGTTATCCACCTATTATAAAACGAATATTCATCAAATAAATATTTCAAAAAAACATATAAAAAACCAATTTTTTATCTTACATAGTGTCTATAGAATATACTAAGTTAGATCATTGCATCATAATATATAATTATAAATCATCTCTAATAATTAACATAAATTTAATATTTAACAATTATTAATCATAGAATCATAAACAAGGTTTCTTTAGAAATATCATTAAATTATAGAAATATTATCATATATTTCTTAATGGGTTATAATGGAAATTTGAAATAATATAATCATATCTACTAGTATTTTCAAAACAAGTGTTAAGTAAGATCCATTTTCAAATACAAAGCAACAATCAAGTTAAATACAACCCGCCTTTTTAGAGTTTTTCCCTAGGTTTATTTGGGCGAGAACCATATTCACTGGTAATATCCAACTAAGATATATTTTTAGGAAAATACACATATTATCTACCTTAAAAAAACATTAATATATTATTCTATGAATATCCTCAATGTGTATCATATGGTTATGTTTCATAATATATTTTTTCCTAAATTTTCTTCCCATGGTATCTATTAATCTTCTCCTAATACCAACTATAAAGACCCCATCCCCAGAAACTCATATCTAATGGTTACTTTACTACATTGGCATAAGATACTAGAGGTCCCATATTCAATGAATGAATTGTTTGGTAGTATTGGTAAACATGATACATATATTATTCCCATATTACATTTGAAAACACAGATTACAACATAATATTTTTCCAAGAATATCATTATTCTATAATGAATATCCTTAAATATCATTCATAGTTTACTTCTTAGATTGTTAGGGAATGGAAACAAAACAAAGGTGATCTAAAATGAGTTATAAGGGTTACATATAGTAGAAGCTATCATGAATCAAAAAATATAGTCCATGAGGCATGGTATATAACTGAACAAACATTCTATTTATATAATTTCTCTCTCATGAATAGATTTGAGATTATTAATATAACATGGAAAATAACTAAAAATATATGCTATTTAGTCAGTAAACTGAGAATGTAATTCATCTAGAGATAATATAATTTCAAAAATATCATGGATAATAAAAACTAAATTCTTAATGGGTGAAATTCTAAATTATTTTATTCCCTGATCTCAAGCATCATGAGACCTATACTATCAAGTCCTTTCAAAATATAGTTTAAATATTATAGGTAAAACACCATCTAATTCTAGATAACTGATTTGACTCATGAAAATACTGATCAACCAAGGGGATATATAATTATAGGCCCCACCTATCCCTGTAGGTCCAAATAATTCCTCATATATAGAATAATAAATTTAATTCATGATCAATATGCATTATCAACAAATATCTTATTAACTAAGGGAAAAAAATTACAAATATTTCCCCATTTAATTAATGAAAATTCAAACTTAACACTATATATAAAAATGGTATATAGTTTAGAATAATATCATAAAGGTGATTAAAAATATGTATATTTCATAGAATTATAATGAAAAATAAAAAATCGATCACATGAAATATATTTTTTTAAGATAAAGTTAATAATCACAAATTTAATCACGAAGTTAGAGGTGACATTAAAATTATAACCCCTTGAATGAATAAAATATATAAAACCATTTAAAATAATTATAAATATATATTAATGTTAAATACATAAAAGGGGTAGTATGTACGACAAATAAAATGGAATAAGTTCATATTAACAAATATTCTTCAATTAAATGGAAATTAAGAAAAAACCAATTATAATGATCATACCATTGAAGTGATGATTAATTAATTAATTGATTAAGTATATCAAATGTAAATACACATAATTTTTTTAAATAAGTCAAAGAATAATAAAAATAGAAAACAAACGTAATCATATAATATCAATGGAAATAGAGAAGTAATATAACCTAACAAAATGAAATTGTGTTATGAAATTCCATACCAATGGATAAATTTCATGTAAAATACACTTGGATGAAATAATTATAATTTAAAATCGTATTATAATTATATGTGATGGATTAATTATATTACAAGTAAAAGGGTCATTATTTACACTATATATAAGAAATTAGGTGCACAATAATAAAATATGTCTCAATGAATGAAAATTGAGTCAAAGTCTCTAACCTCATACTTCCATTTATGCGAGAACCCTTTAAACTAATATATAGTGTTTTTAATCATTTTAATTAAAAAATATAATAATGTTAATATTATTTATAATATAATAGACGACCCTTTTATAACATCCTATAACTAGTTCTTTAACAATATTTCATTATCACTATTGTCTGAGGTTTTAATGTCCTTATTTTATATTGCATGCATTTTTGTGAATTTTCTGGACCCCAAATATAGGATATAGTTCCACAATATATATAATAATTTTAATCTTATAAATATTATTTTTTGTAACATATAACTTTATGAACTTTCATGAAATTGGTAGATAGAAAATGAATCACATCGCTTCGTGGAGACGGTAAAATGCACGTCCTCACAAGCGATGATATCATTTCATAATGAATTAAATGGATTGTAAGTGAGAGATATATCAATATTAAAGAATAAATATTATTTATGTATGTCACATATATTCATTAAATATATCTATCTTACTTTAATGTAATGCATAAGTGAGAAACAACTCACATCGTTTCCTGAGGTGGTAGTCTACCGTACATACGAGCAACATTATTATATTTTAAAAAAATGGAAAGTAAGAAGTTTTATGTAAAATTATACTTCAAGATATATAATAATATCATTAATATCATATAAATTTATTAAATAACTCAATATATCCATCATTGAATTGTTCTTATGGAAAATGATTAAAATCAGTTCATGATACTTTATTTCGTTGTACACAAGATTGAGAGTATCATTTACCATTTTATAAAATTTGAGATGGATATAGGTCATGAACCTAGAAAAATAACTTATATGTATTTGAAATATTCCAGTGTTAATATTTTATCCTAGATTAAGAAGATTACAAATATGTGGAATAAGAAATAATATAAAAATATGTGTTTAAGAATGTTATATATTATTTAAGAAACTTTTTTTAGGTTGCACCAAAACCCTTCATAGGATGTATGTATGATCAAACCAAGGGATATAGGATGTTTATATTGGATTAATTAATTTATTTATGTAGGTAATGGCAGAACCAAATGAATTTTTATGTGTGAAAATGGGAGGAGTGGGTGGCCTTTTATAATTAGAGGAGAGGACACACATGGAATATTTTAAAAGATTCAATTAGAACCACGTTTTACCATGTCACCATACCCAAAATGGGTTTCATATTGAAACATAGAGGTAATGTCATAAAAATATTCCCCTAAATTGGGTTTCAGAAAATATGTTATTTCATTTTGAACCCTTATCCTTTTAGTTCATCCTATGATAACTCAATTATTACCTTAACAACGACAATTAATTTTTTATTTTTTCACTATTCATAATGATAAAAAATTAATTTGGACTTATTAGATAATAAATATTATAATTATTAAAAATATGGAATCTATTTTTCTAAATTAAATTAAAAAAATTGTTAGAATCAAATTTAAAATTATACCCACACATGCAATGAAAAAGAAAGTTTTCAAACAAAATCTTTTCGTATGTATGGAATGTATTAATATCAAAATTCAATATCAAATTCATTACAATTAACTAAATTTGGTAAATTGTAAAATAATTAAACTAATTAATATTTAAAATATAATTTTAAAGATAATTTAACTTCATAAATAAATTAAATTAAAATAAAGGGTTTTAATAAAACATAGTTTTTTTTACTATTCGTCAAAAAGAAATTTTTTGAAAAGTCCAAAAAAATCACCCTCATCAGATTTTGATTTAAAAAATGTTGTTAATTTTATCATATAAAGGTTATAAAAATTTCACTAATTAATTTTAACATTAGTGTTAATGTAGGGATGAAATATATTTTGAGGAATAATAATGCTTTTTTAAAAAAATTCTTTTTATTTCGATTGTTTTTTATTTTCATTTATATTCAATTGATAAAAAATGTGTTTATCTTATACATGTGTAATAAATAAAAATTTATCAATTTAATAATTGATATTAATTCTAGTTATATTAACAGAGAGGTTAAAAAATTCATGTTTAAATTATAATATATTAATAGAGTATATTGTTGTGTGCATTTAAAGCTATCAAAGCGATTTAATTTATTTAAAAATAAATATATAATTAAGTATTAGATTATTAAATTATCTTATAATCTAGGAATTTTGTGTCAAATAAACTATCAAATATGATATTCCTTTTCTAAAATACTACTATGTTACATGAACTTCTGATCATTTCTAGTCCACACTGTCCTACGTATCATAATATGGGAGAAGTTTGGATTAAACCAGTTACAATATATTGTACGAAAAATGAAAAATTACACCTTCTAAAAATTATTGGTTTATACTAGATAAAAAACTACCAAAATCATCAATGGTTTAATTACTACTCCTTGTTGAGACATGACATGCCCAATTAAATGGAAGTCACGAGACAAGAACCCAAAGTTCGACTACCTCTGGAACAGCTGATGAAACCAAGGTACTCCTACCATAGAACACATACTATTTGAATGATACTAATATGAAATTGAAAATAAAAGTATTTCATCAATTAATACCACCATGAACTAGTCATTAACAAATGTAACACAATAATGATCAACCCCATGTCATTGGATGGAGTGTTTGTAACTTCAACTGACATCATAATGAACTCCTAATTCCAATAAAACATTTTAACAAATTATTTTGTATATTACAATTATTTACTCTCATTTGATGATACATAGAATAAATTTCGATATTTGAAAACCATCTAAATACTTAAACAAAAAAATTATCAATTTATGAGAGAGGTTATAGCTTCTTCACCATTTCCCTATTTAAACAGAAATAATCGACAAACAACCGTTATTATTTTTCTATGTTCTTTAAAAAGAATACTAGAGCTCTTAATAGAGAAAAATATGTTTAAATAATCCTATTTACGTGATACAATCAATATAAATCTATCTATCTTAGAAATCATAAGGATCTATCCACCTTGGAGACACAAATATCATAGAAACTCTTGATGATAACTATAGTTAAAACTTGATCTTTCTATGAGGGATTATTTCAACAACCTCTACAGGAAATGAATAAAAGTATTATTATATAACCTTCTAAAACACCACTGGATGAACTTACACACCTATATATCCTATAAATATATTGGGACTCAACACACTGTGATCCATCGAATGTCCCCTCTCACAAATGAACACTTCTCAATGTCCATTAACATCATATTATATTACATTTATATAAAACTAAAACATGATATAATGCATTGAATATAGCCAATCCATTTCAAGGATGATGTCGTAAGGATATATACATAATCACATGAAATATCCCCATGAGTGGTGTTTCTCTATAACTGTTTTGTTATCTATAAACACAAAATACATGCAATATTGACCACAAACTGGAAGAGTTTATACCAATGGTCCTTGAAATAACCCCACCTAAAGTCACAAAGAATTAATTATATCAGGTGAATCTAACCAGGAGCACATTAACAGTATCTGCATCCCTGATGGGAACCTCCTCTATAGTTGTGCTCAGTCTACTATTTGTGGGGCTGAGGGATATCCGAGTTCTATTCTCCACCTTTACTATCTTCCCTTATTAGCTTATACCTATACTAGTATAGAGGCAAAAGATTTTCATGAAATTGGCCACGATAAAAAATATGTATACTAAGGAAAGTTAGGTAGATAACCACAACATCCCCATGGGAAAAACTATACCTAGTCCACTGATAGGGGACTGAGAACTACTTTATCTAATGAAATGAGTTGAGGAATGTTAAAATATAATCCCTAATAACTAAAATTTATTCCTCTGGAAATAAAAATGAGATGTCATGGTAAAATCCCTATTCTAGGAAATGGCATGGGGACACACATCTCTTAACGATATAGTCCTTCCCTATATCCACTCACTGACCTCTTCACTCTCAGTACATAAAAATATAACCTCAATATACTTGGGGAAACCTGGAATTGGATGTTTTGGAGAAAACCCTGATAGATATTCCCCACCCATGCCTCATCCTCTTAAAAATGGTTTGAAGCATAAAATATGAGGTTCTTGTAGCTCATATACAAATATAGAATAATAAAACTACAATATCAAAGCGCTAGGAACCCCTATTGACAATCCACCTTAGTGGTCAAATATAGAAACTAGACTAGAAACTGAACCACAAACATGTACTAAGAAACTATTGACTACTCATGATCTTTGAAGATAAAAAGACACAAATACTAATATGATCCACACAACATCGTCACAAATAAAGTAACACAATGATCTTTAGAGTCATATATTAAAATGAAGGCTATATCTGCCTCTTCTAGACAATCCTTAATGTCAGAATCCGAATTGAAGTTCCCTTAATCAAAGTGAATAAAAAAATGAAACTACATCATCAGCTAAAAGAGGTAATAATTGTTTCCCATCCTGAACCATTCTCTCTCACCATATAATGTATAGAAATAAGCCATTCTAGATCTTAATCTGACAAATAGAGTGATATATATATGTGTGTGTGATTGTGTGTGTTGAGTTTTTTCTCCAAGTTATACACTATTTCAACTATCTCAAACCACAACATATACATCCTATGCTATCCCCTCCTATAATAAGTCATCCCTGATGTGAGTTGGGCCTCAAACATACCCACCCTAGTCTCATGAAGGAACGAAGAATTTTTTTTGGCATCAGTACACATGTACACCTCATTATAAAAATCATACCATCTATAAAAAGTGTATTTCTAGAATACATGGATTTATTTTTACTTGAAATAGTCCCCATGACATTATATCCCATTCGAGTACTACCACGGTATGTTGTCACAACCACATCTAGATATAAGTAAGAGCATTACCTCAATATATTAAAAACCACATATAATTGTATAATTAAATTATGATCCATCACATATATTGTATTAATGAACGCTATTCCATAATCCATTATAGCCTTGGATTCTCCTACTCATTAATAACAAGAGGGAGAGTAGGAGATAAGGATAAGTTAGTCGTTAGTTTCCTCACTATCCTAGATGTTTGAGAAAACACCACCTAAAATATTCAAGTGCTGGTTTTCCTATTGATATATATGGGATTTAAAAATCTTAATAATTTATATTCATTTAAATTAATACTATATCTTATAGTGTGGACCCCATTGAAAAAGGATCTTCAATGAACTGTGAAATAATATTATTCAAATACGACGGTTATAACATAGTCGCTAGGTAGTATGATATGAATAGTAATAATTGAATTATGAAATATATTTGGAGAGTATTCCCGTAATTCAAATAATAATTTTAATTGAATTATTTTATATTAATTTAATTTTTGTTACTAGTAAATGTATAATGATAAATTCAATTTTTCCGTAAAAATAAATTCTTTATAAAAATGGTTTATAAGTGTTCTACATGTGACTAATTAGAATTAAAATCATCTATTTTTATAAATTATATATAAAATAATTATCATCATTTTTAAAATTTTATTTTCAAAAAAAGGTTTAGGGTGATTTGGTTTGAGGTATTTGAGATATATTTAATTTTTTGGTGAATAATGAGAAATACTGAATGTTTAAAAATATATCACTTTTGTGAAAAATAAATGACATAAGCATAACATGAAATATTAATAACTATATTTTATAGTCCAAATATACATTTTATAAGTATTATAATTCATATGAGAATATAATTTTGACCATTTAAATATATGAAAAGCATTTTGGGAATCTATGTATTGTTTCTATACAAAAAACCTCTATTTAGTTCATCACACTTCATTATGTATATACAAGGTTCCTTTATGTTTTGGTCTAGTTTGAAAGAAAAATAAGTGTAATTTTATTTATTATAAATCAATTATTTCATTGTGAATCAATATTATACATTATTTCTATATAAAATCACTTTATACATAAAACAAGCACTTTTTAAGAATAGCTCGGATTGCATTTTGTGCATTTATATTAAATTTATTTTATACCACTTATACAAATTTAATATTTAAAAATGGATTCTATATTTTTAATTAGAATAATTTATATTTAAAAATAAGGTCAACTTATCATTTAGTCATAACTAATAGTAAAATAGTAACATTTTCTTTCCATGATTAGGGTTAAAATAGGTTTACCTAGGTTTAATCTACAAGATAAGGGTAAAATGATAGTTAATCATTTTTAGATATTAGGTTTTGAATAATTTTCAATATTTTCTTATCTAACTATCTATTTTTGGGCCATTTTTTGTCACATTCACAATAAAATGAATTTATATTATTTAAAACTTTTATTTAATTCCATTTGTTTTTCTCCCATCAATGTTAAAAGGTAAAATATTCTCCTTTGATATTAACATACATTAATAACTCAATATTATCCAATCCCCACCCAAAATACATATTATCTTCCTTCCCCTATTTCTTTAGACCATCATATGAAGTTTTAAAGTTTATGCCAAATGATGTCTCTCAAAAAAGATTCAATCTTATTTATAGACTCATTAATAATTTATTTATTCTTATACATTATATAAATTTTTTATATAAATATTAATATAATGGGTCCATCATATTTTATATACTAATATGTTATTACGATTATGGGACAACTATATTTTACCTCCGTCTAATCATTTGGGAAATGAATGTAACACTAGTCATTTTACAAAACCATCTCTCATGGATGTTCAAAATGATATATTGATTAAATATATAAGATTTTCATTATATAATAATGATACTATAATGATAAAATATTATCTTAATTCTTTTTTATTTTCTCATTAGAAAATGGAAGCAACGTTCATGCATATGTATGGACTACCATCTCTATGAGAGATATATTTAATTTACAATATTTAACTTTTATAAATGCTTCTAAAATTATATATAATTAATATATAAGACATTAATTAATATTCTAATATACATTTTATGTAATATTAATATTATACATTAGGATGTTATTACCCATTCATTATTTATAACACACTCGTATTTATGTCTTTTTTTTACCACCTAAATGAGTGAGGATACAATTTTTATGACATGAATGATTAAGGAATATTGAAAATTATTAATATTATATAAAAATATGATATACATGAAATGATTAAAATTTTAGATATGATTGACCCTTGATCATAGTTCATGGTTTGGAACCTTCCAAATGAATCAAGCATGAAAAATTTAAACATTTATCTACTGGAACAATGATTTTAAAGAATTATTAATAACATAGTGATATGATGTTATAAATATATCATATATGGTTTATAAATATTTATATTTGAATGTTATAAAATTAAAATAAATTTAATTTTATTATAAATGTGGTTAAATAAACTTATAAGGGAATTTGGACTAGAGGTAATAATCTCTCTTATAAATTTTGTTTCTATGAGACGAATGCCATATTAAACACTTTTTTTCTTTAATGTGGTGTATATAAATCCCCATTGATATTTTATAACTTTATTAACTTTGTATTATTTTTATTTAATGTTTATTTTTATTTTATATATTCATATGAGTTTATGATTCAAAATTTAACAATGTGGTAAGGCTTTTATGTTAAAAGGTCACTTTTTACTGGGATTGATTACACTTAGACTATTGATGATGAAATTATATTTTATATTGATAAAAAATATTATAACATTTTATATAAAATTTTTATTTCAATAATTTAAAATCATTTCTTTCATTTTCTACAATCTAATATATTAAAATTTCTGAAATAATATTTTTTAAGGAATATAGACTTTGTTTTTATATTTAGTCATGAATATTTTTCATCCATGTCCATAATTTATTTGAAATATATTCAATATGTTTATTAATATTATTTTAGTATTGGTTATATTAATTTTTACCAATGATGGAATTTTTAAGAAAATGATTAAAATGATTTTTCATTTCATTTTTTGGATGAGGTACATTTTATCAAAGGTGTGAAAAAATCATTGTTTTAACATTAACCGCATGAAGGTATTTTCCCACCACTATGAATATTCATTGATTAAAATACTTATTTATAGCTTCACAAGGTTATTTTAATAGAAAATAGTTTTCCTTATATTCTGTAATTTTTTAGATTTTATATAATTTATATTAAAATAAAATGGGTAATTTCCTCAGGAAATGTTTATGTGGTATTTTAAATCAATTTTCATCCATGTAAATAAACATTGATGAATATTATGATTTATAGTGGATATACTCTAATGATAACATACAATAAATTTAAATGGATGGCTGATGATCATGTTGTTCTATTGATTAACATGGAATGATATTAACATTTCCTATGCTAGTTTCTTAATAGTAAATTTTAAGTTGATTATATATTGATTTGGTGTTGAATTAATTTATATAATGAAATAATTTTACTTCTTATGTGATGGTATGGTTATGTTTTACCCCATTGGTGCATTGGAAAGACTCATTAGAAATATTATTTTGGCTATTCAGTGTACTCCTAACTTATATATATATATATATTCTGTATTGAAACATGATCTTGATGATAATATTATAATTTATGAAATGATGTGACCTATAATTATGAAACTAGATATTATTATCCATATGATTATTTATATTGTTATGTCATCTGTATGTGTATTTAAATTTTATGATACAATTTATATGGAATAATTTATTTGTTATATATCTACTCTATAGTATTCATGCTTTATTTTTTAGATGATAGATAATATTATTGATCTTCCCTTACTATAAATCAAATCTCACTCTTTATTATTTTTCTATTCCCTATGAGACCATGAAGGGATCCATGAATGATTCAAGGGATACAATAGAAAAAACAATATAAATCTTTCTAGAATATTTTGTTTCAGGTTTAAAAATTTAATGACAGAATCATGTATGTTTATAGTCTCAAAATACATATAAAAAATTTGATATTTTACGATTCAATATATTTTATCGTATTCCAACATAGAAATATTACAATCGGCTCAAGGTTACTAGAGTCTGGGTTTCACAGTTGTTATTAAATGAATTTTAGTATAAGACTTGGGAACTATATTTGGGAATACATTGATTGAAATTAGCAATAAATTATATATATAAATTTTTCTTATGAATATAGAAGTGTGTCATAAAAGGTAATATTTATGATGAAAACTTATTTCTTCTTATAATTAATACAGAAGATAATGTTTTTATAGATATATCTCAGGCATTAAAATGAAATTTTAAACAATTGTTTTTATTGAGTTTGAAGAATGTGTATATAAAACTAATTTTTTCACTTATATAAGATGAATAAAATTAAATAAATTACATATTAGGATTCATCATATTAAAATGTTCTTGGGATTAATTATTTTTTATAAAATATTTTATTTTATAGGAAGAATAGTGAAAAATATTGTTTTTACCAATTTTATTGATATTTTTCAAAGACAATATTCAGATAATAATTTATAAAATATCATGATTTATTGAAGGAAAACAAATTATGAATTATAAAATATTTTTTTGAACTAATAAATTTCATGCTTAGTATTTTTTATTCATTAATATTTAGTCATAATAAAAAATGGTTTTGGTCTTTACTATAAATTAAACATCAACTCAGTAAAAAAATGTTTTTAATTGATCTGAAATAGAATAAAAAGTCTTTGTCTTATATTTTTTTCATGAAAATCTAATACATTGATTTTATTTTCCACAATTAGAATTTATTCATAAAATGAGTAAATTATAAGAAAGTATTTTTATGCGTTTGAAGTGCTAATATGAATATTAATTTATCTAAATATTAGAAAATTTATATTATAAAATGATTTCCATATTTGAAATAATCAGGTTAAAATTAGAAAATAATTTTTAATATTAACATTTTCCATTAAATTTAGTTACCAAGGTTAAATTAAAAGTCTCTATGAGAAAGGTAAATTTGGGTAAATGTGGTCCAATATTATGAAGAATAAAAAAATATAAGAATTTTTTATGATAATGAATATTTGTAGGAGGAATGAACAGATATAATTCCACAGACTATTATTGGCCATTTTAAATCCTTTTACCATGAATAATGTAATGCCATTATGGAAAATTAAAGATATTTTACAAAAATGTCACTCTCTTTACTTATAAAATGATCTCACACCCTCCTTGTTTTCTAACCCATTCAACAGATTTGGGAGAACCAAAACTCTAACCTAGAATCTTCTTAACACCATCCCCAAAATCTTTAATCCACGGTCTCACCCAATTACCATGGTTAGGGGCCTTAAGAATTACCCGAGGGAGAAATTTCAAGGGAGATATAATACTATCAACCTATATTTTCTAAATGATCTTATTCTTCTACACCTCTCAAGTACCCCATATAAATGAATGTATAATTACCCCATAATTATTACTTTTATGTAGTGTTATTATACTAATGTAATAACCATTTTATACCTTCATAAAAAACCACTAAAAAAATGAAAATGTTGTCATACATGTGTGCAGACTATCACCTCCATAGACGACATGTTCAATTATTCAGCAACACCTTAAATGGCATGTTAATTTTTTTATATAATTATCTAACTTAATTAATATAGTATTATTATATGTTAAAAATTATAAATTTTCTATTTGCTACTCTCATTCATTATATGGATGATGAAAGGGTTGTCTTTGTATATATTTGGAAAATCGCCACCTTGAAATGATATAAATTTTACATGATAAACTAGAATAAATGAATTTAATAATATATTTACATTGTAAAAAATTTTGGTTACAACATTAATATTTTATAAGAATAATATTGTGCATTCAATTTGTGTGAATAATAATAAATGGTTGAAGTATCTCTAAGCACATTAATGATCTTATCAAGAAACCTTTCTTCATTTGGGAATATATTGGAGTAACCTTTTCATCTGTAAATATATTTATCTAATGGAATAATAAATATCATAAATCTAAAACAAATTTATGTTCGTGATGTTTTTTTTCAACAATGTTTACCAAATTTTAAAAACCAAATGTGTTATGAAAAAATAAACCGAACTCCCCTAAGTAAATGACATAATCAAAAAACTATATAAAAATTAAGTAAATAATGAAATAAATAGAACTTATATAAGTATATGTAAATGAAAAAGGTTATTCTACATATTTTTAATGAAAATAATTTAAATATTTAGGAATTTAAGTGCAAGTGTAGAGAATATTCAGACACGTGGTATGAGATGGTTTGTACCATCGTCGTCATTTGTACAGTACACATTCAGTTTCATTTTATCTCTCAAACACAAAATTATTCTCATGAGACTATTTTATTTTTGCACATATATTTCAAATATATATACCTATTAAAATATCCTTTTCATTTCTAGGGTTGTGAATATTTATAGTTCCCATGTAATTTCCCACTTTTAAGAAAAAATGACTTAAGGCAACTTTCCTCTTATTTGTATCATGTCTAGAATCCCCCACCTCAAATTTTTTAAACCAAGAATAGTATTTAAAACCCCCCAGTTATTCCGGGGTAACCCTCTTGGTTTAATTTTATTTTTATAGAAAAAAACGTTTTATCCATTGTAATAATAATCAATTTTTTTATACAGCTACACCCAAGTGGTAAATTTTTATTGTTTATTCCCTAGGTATTTTTTCAGAAATTTTCATCAATGGAAATCCTTGATAAAGTGATAAATTCATTTTAAAATTTTGAAATTCCAAAATAATTTAATACACTTATCTTGTGAGATTTCTTAGTTATCCATCGATTGTTCCTTGAATCAATATTATGAAACCCACTTCCTTCTAATGGGTTTGATCATACTTATGATTTATGTATGATTTTTTTTCCAATTATTGAAATCATATATATTATTTCCATTATGTGATTCGTGGTACTAGGATAATATATCCCTCCAATTCATTGTTTAATGATTTGTATCTCATGATATGTTATGTAGGGGATTTGGTGGTGTCCCTAATCCACTATAGAACTTTGTCCACATTATGATAATGACCTGGAACATGATCCTTGACTTATATTTATAATGTCATGTATTGTGTTATGTCAATATATTCTATGATTCTATGATATTATTATTTAATTTATTTATTCCTTGTCTCTATTCTTATGTTATTTTGATTTATGATATTATGTTATGCATCTTTACTCTCATGTTATGTTTGATTTATATGTTTATTCCATTTTTGGGAATTATAGCTCCCAAATTTCCTTCTATATTTTCCCAAATGTATCCAATATAGTTTTTTAAGATCTATGGTTTTTAGGATTATTATTTGGAGTTTTAAATGATGAAATTGTTTTTATATTTAAGATGATGTATTTATGTATCTAATCATCCAAATACATTGGACTTGAAGATCCTTGATTTTTATTTATCGAAAGTCAATGAACAAATTTATGAAATAAAATGTTTTTAAGGATTCATTCACTTATTAGGTATTAGAGGAAGATATTACTATTTTTTGGGATTCATATGAAATATAATCCGTGAAAACATTACAATATAATCCTATATATAAAAGAACATCCTACAATTTTGAAAAATTTGATATTTGATGGTTTACAATGATATAAATACTCTGTATGGATATAATAAATTTTATGTGGAAATGGTGTAGATACACCAAAGGGTAGTAACCCTAAAGAGGATGTAGTATGTATTGACACAACTACCACTTAGTTCATAAAGAGTGGTCATAAGATACTAAACTCAGATTGACACTCTTGGGGGATATTCTTTAATTATTAACATCCCATTTACAACCTATTATGATGTATTTAAACATATTCAGGCTAGAGAACATGATATGAAAATTTCCATGGATAATATTTATTGAATACAAGGAATTTTTATGTTAGTTTTTCACATCATGTTTGAGATAATTCATATATGATTATGCTTTACCTTTTATATGTTTATTAATCAAAAAACTCTCATCCTTAAATATTGTTTATTTTTGAAACTTCATAAACATAATTATAATAATGTATAATTCATGATAGAATGGAAAAATGCTGTATAACATAATTAAATTCATAACAAGAAGGTACTAAAATCATAGAACCTCATGGAAGTTATCACATAACTGAATCACATTGTGAATAATAACTTCAGCCATTTTAAACAACCTCTAAGAGGGAAATTTGTTGGTGAGTCCTTTATTCATCAGTGACCATCCAATTTTGGGGGAACTTATGATCCCTTAATCCTAAAACAATAGATTAAATCAATTGAGAATAAATTCTTTATCCTTCAATGCTCAAATAAAGAGAATGTCATTCTAAATGTTTACCATTCTGATGGAGAAAGAGATCAATTGTGGAAAACGACCATGAATACGAATCCCATTGAATATATGAAATCTATAGAGTGGCATGAATTCAAGTGGATATATATCCATAAATAGTTACCTCATAGTCTCCCCCATAAAATTGAGAGGGATTTAATTACACTAAATAAAAATAAGGATGCATCCATTCGATCTTATGAGGTGGAATTCATAAGGATTTCATGATCCACATATATTTTTTTTTCGTTTACCCCAATTTTAAAATAAACCTCATTTTATTGGGCTAATGATGGGTCTACAATGCGCTATATTAATTAAGGTACATGATAGATATAAATAATTTTATAAATTTTTATAGTAAATGATATGGACGTGGTTGATTCTTAGTGGTCTTATTGGATTAGTGATATGAATTAGAAAATGGATTTTATTGCTAGTGGAACACCTGATAAAAATCATGGAAGTAGGAATATACAACACCACACAGGTCAACAGAGTATAAAGAATAAACTTTTTATTTTTTTTAATGGAACCAAAAGTGTTTCGATTCTATAAATGAGGAAGATCAATCCAACATATGTAAATGCGAGATGGACAAGCCCAAAGACGGGACTAATGATTAAAATAGCTTGATAAATAACCTTTCATTCATCCCATGATTCAACAACATGGAATGTGGGGACTATAAAAGCTATTTCACAAAGCCAATGGTTGTAAGAGATAATTATGGTAAAACCCCCAAGGCTATGTGAGAAATAACAATCAAATGAAATTACTACCATAGAGGTGGATTATTATTGAAATGTGGTGATAGGTACACTAGTTATTAATTAGTGAATAATGAATATACTAGTTGATTTAGGTTATATTTATTCTTTTATGTCTTGAAATATTAGTATAACTATTCCAGAACCACTGCAAAATATAGAGGTTCGATTATCGGTATTGAAGATAAATAATGAAATCATTTCAACTCAAGTATATATATCGCCCAAATTAAATCTGTATTGGATGAGTCTTAGCATAATAATTTCCATACTACCTAAAGTATAATTCTATTTTATATTATAATAGTCTCAAAATCTTTCTATTGATCCCACATCCAAATTAGAGAGAAAAGAAATACTTTTCATAACTCGAATCATTCTCTGATTCAAAAAAACTTTAATGAGGAAGATGAACATTCATTAAAAACATATTCAGAACCATGGATATGTTTTACTTATGATCAATAATATCTTGGTCAAATGATTGAAGATAAGTAGAGGAAATTTTTTTATGACATTCTCATTGTAAGCTGTTATACTAATTTATTCTTTGATGAATCATATGGACTTTCTCTTGATCAAGTGTATTGACAGAAAATTTTATAAATTAAATTATCTTTTTGAATTAACATATTCGTTATTATTTAATACAGTTACAAAGAAAACACAAACTACTTTTGTTTTTTGGATGGAAATAGCTTATTAGATTTTAAATACCATTAAGAAGCTTACCCATTATTAATATATCCATTATAAAATAGAATTTAATATTAGTATATAAAAAAGTTTAATATAAATTATGACTAAAATAAATAGAAGTAGAGATGTCCTCCAATAGTAGGATCATACCCTATGAAGCCCATTTATTGGTTCTTTTAAGAAAGATTTAATAACTAGGATTTTCCCTTGACTAATATCAAATTTAGATTCAACAATTTAAACATGAACAAAAACACTTAATGTTTATGATAATGATTATTGAGATCATGACCCAAAACATGTGCGCCTAACCACCATAATAAAGTACCATCAACACACACCATACCCTTAGGATAACATACACTGGAATGATAAGGTGTTTTTTATATAGACCCTTGATGTTTCCAATTATATATTCTCATTTTCTATAAATTAAATATTATATTTACCCACTTCATTACTTATTTTGGAATATAATTTAATTCGAGTAAATAAAAAATATCTTTTTATTAAATGAAACCAAAAATGTATTTTTGGATAGTATATGGTTTTAATTGAAACACCATTTTGGATAAATTGAAGAATTTTGAAATAGATTATAATTTTATTAAATATTCTTGTTGAATAATATTTTTTTAAATACGAATGATAATATAATTTAATGATGTCCAATTTAATCATTATTAGGGTAAGGAAATTGTTGTTGTCCTAAAAACCTATATTTTTTTCAACTAAATATATTTTTTATAAAAGATAAAATTATCATAATTAGAGCATTATTTTGATAAAATAAATATTATCATTGAAATAATAATTTAAAAATTATCTAGTGGTGATTTTTTAACAATTTTCTCATATAGATTATTATTTAAGAAAAAATTAAATACACTATCAACATACTATCTGTATTATGAAATTAAATTGACACAAATGTCATGTAACAAAATATATAAATTGAATCAATTAAAAAATATATTTTTACACTTTAAAATAATATTTTTTATATTATTTGATAAATTTTATAATGAATTAATGAATCCTATAAAACTAAAATTATAATTTTAGATTTGAAAATAAATTCCTTTTGAACATGACTCACATCCACATCACCAATGGTATTATTTTAATATGTTCATTTCTTGGAAGTAAAAAAAATGCTATTTGGGAAAAAATATGAGAATATTTTTGGTTTTTATTGTTTTTTCACATAGATCCCAAAAAATAATTTTAAAAATTAATAAAAAATTTCACTATATTTTGTTTTAAATACCCACCAAACCTCCTCATCCTCTCCTATAAAAATCCATTGATTTATAACGTCCTGGTTCCAAAATCCACACAGAGATTCCCCATACCCTGTTGTTCACATGGACTCAAGCACATTTCCCCAAATTGCTGAGGTTGCTGACTAGTAGTGAGGGCCTTGGGTGTGATAGTAGAGAAACTATTCCCTCATTGGTTGAGTAACACAGTAGAAGTAAAACACAAAGTAATAGCAAAAGTAGTAACAATACCATACTAAAGTAAACAATGGAAGACTAAAGAAATAACCACTATAGAACATATATATAAATATAAATGTTGCTTGATATATATGTATAGGAAAGAAGCCAAACAAGTCACAATGCCGAAATACAGTACTAAACCAAAGTACAATGGAAAGTAATAAATAGATCCGCAACATCATATGCCTAATCTTGGTCCCATGATCCCCATATCTAATGTAATAGAATACCTAAAGTAGAAGGGAGATTTACCTTATCTATACCTACAAAAATATAATCTGTTTGGGACCAAAAGAATGGCCCAAATAGGGTGTGAGACTTAATACCAGTAGGCAACCACTAAAAGATTTGTGCCTAACAGTTAGTGAATATATATGGCAGGAAATAAACAAAAAAAATCAGTAAACAAGGAAGTACTAAAAAATAAACAATTCCATAGTTTCAAAGCATTCAGTTCCACATAAAAAGTAAAAATATTATCACAAATATGTAACCCTATGGGATGTACTCAGATCCTAATCCCCTCTGGTCCTACCTATCAAACACAAGCAACCCTCTGGGAAGTACACACAATCTAACCCCTCTGGTTCACCTTTAGCATACACTCTCTGGGGAAGAACTCATAGTCAATTCCACCTATAGTCATGTATCGGTAACTAAAAGGAGCTCTAGGGAAGCACTTGCGTCTCATTCCCCTTGTGACCCACATTGAGGAACTACAAACACACTAAAGAAGTAGTTACGTCAATTCCCCCTATGTTCTCGTATCATAACAATAATAACGAACAATCTGGAGAAGCCCTTATGTCCATTATACTTATTGTCCCCTACACCAGGTTCTCACGACCCCGTGTAAGTGATACAAGCATAGAAATGCAAAGTGGCCAAATAAAACCTCTAGAACTACTTGAATAACTAGTCTATTGCATAACAACAAGACATATAATTTTCACTCTATCCTAATAATACTAGGCATGGAAATAAAAATAGCTACGTAACATGAAAAACTAGACCAAATGGTCAAAACATGCTAAAATGGAAAAAACCCTCATATGATGGAAAAATAATCCCTAATTGCAACATATAACCTCTATCCAATCAACCAAGGCATAGAAGGTAAACGTTATGGCTAAAAACATAAACACATAATACCCCGGTCAAGGGTATTAGACACTTTTTCACATATAACTCAATGAATAACTACAAAAAGGCACAAACCACCTACCTCGGTGTTGTAGGGTCATTATACATCACCCTCAATCCTTGAATCTCCTAAATGAACTGTAGATCTAAAAAAATGCTAGAAATGCTCGACTGAATATAATTTGAGAAAGATGAGGAATCAGGATACAAAGCTCTAGGATAAGTAAGAGTTTACGGAGGTGATCCCAACGAAATTGACGGTGGTCGAATCGGAGAACAGATGCTCGGTCGGGGGCTCAGATATGTTATGCAGTGGTACGGTCTCTCGCGGTCGAACCAAATCTTGAAGGAGACAGTTCAATCCAACAGAAACGACCCCGATACGTTAATGAAAAAAAAGAATGTACACAACGTGTACTTTAGAAGTACATGCTGGGTACTTTCCCTTACCGTCCCCCACATTAGGCTGTCTCCAGGTCACCATACACGGCCGTGTGTATGGTCATTACACGACCAGTACACAAATACCCCCAGTAACTGAGTACACAGCTTGTACTTAAGAAATTTCCAGAAAACCCTCTTTTCATAAAAAATGACCATAAATGAAAGACATACAAGAAAGAAGATCCGAGTTCATAAAAACTTCCCCCCTTAAATAAATTCATCCCAGAATTTCCCTAGCAAGGCAGCGTAGAAGAAGAATACTCAAACATCTCCAACCACTGTGATCATACATCGACCTCCCTCTCCCAAGTCTCGTCCTGTACTCACCTGTGCTTTCATATCACTCGTACCAGAGGAACAAACCTATCACGGAGAACCTTTGTACTATGATCAAAAATCCAGATAGGATGCTCCTAAAATGAGGTGTCCGCCTCTTACTCAACCTCCTAGTCTTGGAAAACATGAGAAGGGTCTGAGAAGTAACGTCGAATCTGAGAAACATGAAAGATTTAGTACATAGCCCGGTACATCTGAGGTATCTTAAACCAATATTCCACTGACCCGACTCTCTCCAAAGCCTCAAACGGCTCGACATACCTCAATGAAAGATTAACCTATCTCTTAATCCTCTTGTGCCCCATCCTTAGTGTGACACACATGAAAACCTGATCTCCGAACTCGAACTCCAAAGGTCATCTCCGACGATCAGCATAAGACATCTCTCGAGACAGTGTAGTATCCATCCTCTTCCGAATCAATGCTATCTGCTCTGTGGTATCCTAGATAAAATGAGGTCCCATCATAGCGGCCTCTCCTATCTCCATCCAACATAAGGGTGATCGACATGGCCTACGGTAAAAAGCCTCATATGGTGCCATCTGAATAGTTTCATGAAAACTATTGTTGTAGGAAAACTCCACAAGAGGTATGTGCTTCTCCCAAGAACCTCCAAAATCTAGGATGCATGCACGAAGCATGTCCTCAAGAACCTGAATCATACACTCAGACTGGCCATCTATTTGGGGACAGTAAGCTGTACTCAATAGTACCTATGTTCCCAATGCCTTCGGTTTCCCCTACCATACCCGAGAAGTAAAACATGCATCCCTGTCTGAAAAATTGGAGTGTAAAACTCCATGTAAATGTGAAATCTCACGGATGTACAACCGTCATAGATCATCAACACTGAAGGTCTTCTTGATTAGCAAGAAGTGATAAACATTCATGATTCTGTCAATGAGAACCCATAAAACATCATTCCCTCGAGGGGACCTCGGTAAACCTATCACAAAATGCATCAAGAAATCATTCAACTTCTACTAGAAAATTGGTAATTGATGAAAAAGCCTTGATGTACGCTGATGCTTCTCCTTCACCAGCTGATAGCCAAAACACCTCATGAAGAACCCATCAACTTATTTCTTCATACCTGGCCACCAATACTAATGGTGTAGATCACGATACATCATGGTGACAATAGGATGAACTGCCCAAATAGAGGAATGAAAATCCCACATCAATTCCTCATGTTTGTCTGTTAACACCCATACACGACCCTAGAAATGAATGATCTCATCCTCGCCTATGGTCGAACCTGGAATAGGGTCCTCTCCTGACACACTTTTCCGTAGAACTAGGCCTTCAGAATCTGATAGCTTCCTCATTTACACTCAGTCAAGAAGAGTAGAGTTAACAGCTATAGAAGAAAGAACTGTCTTCCCCATTCTGTCATGAACCTCCACATGCATCTCATAGAATAGATCCATAAGCTGACACTCACTACTGGTCTCTTGAACTATCTATATCTGATTCCTCATGCTCAGCGCATCTCCCCCATTATTTCCATCCCAAGCATGTAGGCAAGCTCAAAGTCAACAGAATGAAGGTTCTCAACCAACCTTCGCAGTCTCGAATTCAGGTCACACTGAGTGAAAATTTTCTTGAGACTTTTGTGGTCAGAGAAAACCATGAAATTGTCTCCTAGAAGATAATGTCTCTAACAACATAAATCATGAACAACTTCTTCCAACTCAAGATCATGCGTTGGGTAATTCCTCTCATGTGGCCTGAACCACCGAGAACTGTACACAACGACTCCTTCTCCCTGCATATGAACTGCTCCTTGCTCAATACCTCAAGCATCACAATACACCATATAGCTATTTCCTAGCTCTCAAAAGACTAGTATGAGTGCTGATGTAAACCTCACTTTCAGCTCTTGAAATGATGACTCACAATAATCTGACCACAAGAACATTGCACCCTTCTTAGTCAGGCCCTTCAATGGCACTACAAAGCATGAGTAGTCCTATATAAAACACCTATAGAATCTAGCTAGCCCTAGAAAACATTGTACCTCAATGTTATTCTTTGGATGCTCCCAGGAATCTACTTCTCTTAGTTTCTCTGGGTCTACTGATACTCTTGTCTCTGAGATAACATGACCCAAGAAGTGAATATGGTCCATCCAAAATTGGCATTTTGAGAGATTCACATATAACTGATGCTCTCTCAATGAACTCAAAGAGATATCAAGATAGGTATCCAGGTTTTTTTGAGTGTGTGAGTATACCAAGCTATCATCCATGATGACCACCATGAAGGAATCCAAGTATTGATGGAACACTCAGTACATCTTTTCCATGAAGACTCTAGGTGCATTCGTGAGACTGAACAACGTAACCACATACTCGTATAGACCATACCTCCTCCAAAATGCTATAATAGGTACATCTTATAGTCTAACGTGTAACTAATGATAACCAGATCTCAAGTTAATCTTCAAGAACACCCGGGATCCTTGAATTTGATCAAAGTGGTCATGAATCCTTGGCAAGGGATATCAATTCTTAACCATCAACTGGTTCAACTTTTGATAATCCACACAACGTATAAGGTTATTGTTTGCCTTCTTCTCAAATAGGACATGAGAACCCCAAGGAGAAGTACTGGGTTAGATGAAACCCTTTTCATTCAACTCCTCCAACTGCTTCTTGAGCTACCGTAACTCTAGTGTAGCCATCCTATAAGGAGGAATGGACACCAGTGCTTCTTATGGCACAATATATATAGAAAATTCAACCTCTCAATCCAGAGGAAAACCTGAAAAGTTCCCTGGAATGACATCTTTGAAAGAATTCACCACTACAAGAATGTATATATATGAAGTCCCCTGGTCTTCCAGATATAGACTAGAAATTTGGGCTGTAACTCCTCCCAACCCTTGATGCTCGGGTCCCGCTCTGCTTGCATGGACATTCCATTCAACCTTATAAAGAAACAATTTTCCTTTTGGTGATGTAAAACTCACCCTATGTTGATAACAGTCATCAACAACCTGGAAGTGAACTAACCAAACCATTCTGAGAATCACATCATAGTATGTCATCTCTAAGACATAAAGGTCCCAAAAGAAGTGACACCCATCAACCTCAAGAGGGAACATCTAGCACTGACATACACCATCCATTCTTCCTCCAACAGTGTGTCTAGCATCAAGATATTACCAGAAGAAAAGACACAGAGCCCAAGGATCACCACTATAGGAACATATATAAAGCTATGGGAAGCCCCTTTATCGAAAAGAGAAAAATCTAAAACTGAGGCAACTAGGATCGTACCTCGAACTGTAGAGGGTCTGAGATCCTCCTCCTACTGGGTCTGCTCCCCTACAAAAGTCTGACCAGCATCGCGGCCCTGTGACCCCGCCTAACCACTCTGAGCTGATCAACCCTATTGTCGTAGACAACCTGGTGACTGAATACCATGTCCTCGACCTCCACGCCGGCCTGAACGACCAAAATAACTCTAGTTCCCAGACTAATGAAAAACTGGTGGCACAACTCTTGTATGAGGAGTCATAAAAGTACCTCTATCACCAGCTTCTGGTGAGAATAACTGACAGAAATACTGAATATGACCCATCTTTCCACAAGATCGGCACTCCACTGGGTCTCTCAGGCAATGGGGCCTCATATTTCCGCTCTTCCCACACTGGTAGCACACCACCCGGCTACTAGAGGAAGTGTCTCACCTCCTTGGATCACCGTGAAAAGACCCCCTGCAGAACTTTTTGCTATTAGTAGGAGGGATACTAACTCCAGATGTCAAAATTCCCTAGCTCACAACTCTAGAATACCTCAGAATGTGCTCCGTGATGTATGCCTGATTGACTATAGAAGTGATGGAAGTCAACCAGAAGATATTTACCTACGATCATATGTCGTGCCTCATACCATCCTCAAAATTACTTGTTCGGAATAACTCATCACCTCCTATAATAGGCATGAAGCGCTGTAGCTTAGTGAAGCAAGAATAACACTCCATGACTGAAAGAGTACCCTGCTCCAGACTCATAAACAATCAAGCTCGATCGGCCCTCAAAGTCTCCTGATAGAAGTAATCATAGAAGTTATGCTGAAAATCATCCCAGGTCATATCCTGTTGGTGTCTTGCCTGTGAGATCACATCCCACCATATCTTGGCGGAGTACCAAAGCATATACGTAGTGAGCTTAACCCTCCTCTCTGGAGATGTCTCCAGATGATTGATGATGGATAGCATGGATTCTAACCAAGACTCTACATCCTGAGGCCCTTCTTCCACTGTGATGGTTGGAGTATGATGCTGCTGGAAAACTCATGTTAACTCTGCCATAGAAGGGGCAGGATGTGGTACTCCTTAGAAGGTATGTATAAACCTCATAAATCTTGCATGGAACTCTGCCTCATCACCTGTGTCCTGAATGAAGGCTGGTGCCAAGACTGGCACAACTAGTGGATCTGGTGGAAGTCAATGATCAACCATGTCCAATGTATGATAGTTGCCCTATAACTATCGTACAACCGGAGGACGTCTCTGTGGCATGAATCTGCATGGTCAAGTGCACACCTTAGATCCGGATTATTAAGGACTGAAAACTAGAAGGGTAAGAAGGGAACAGTATAAAGAAAGCATTCATGTCTTAAAAAACATTGATACATGGCATGTATACTTAACTACACGATGTGTTCCCTTATTCCTTTCACATGGAGCTATACTTCTTCCAAAACTGGTCTTGTAACAACCCAAACACATGACGTGTTGTCATAACACATGGTGTGTACTTGAATCTTATTCCCCTACCCAAGTCCGTCTACAAGACTAAGCTACATGTTTCTCTTAGAATAAGACTACACAGCGTGTTAGTTCTAAACACAATGTTTACTAGAAAAAATACACCAACCTATATTGTTAGCTACATGAATGGTTACATGGCTCAAACTACATGGCGTGTTCAAGATGAACAAGGCATTTACGAAAGGATTTCACTAACCCGCATTGTTAGTTACACAGATGGATTCCATGGATTACACTGCATGGAGTGTTCAAGACTAACATGGTGTGTATTGATATATTTTTTATCCACCTGTGTCATTAGTCACATGAGAAGACACATGATCTAAACACACGATGTGTACGTCCGGTACAAAGCGTGTTCCACCAAGTTTTTCCCCCAACCCCGTGTATCTACCCACACGGCCAGTTAGATGGAAAAACACTACATGGCATGTGCATAGATTATATGGGGTGTACTTAAAAAATGTTTCTTCCAGAACAGAAGAACACATGGGGTGTATTCAAAACTTCACAGCTTGTATTCTAGGCTTTTCCAGATAGTAAGCCTCAGAAACTACTCTGGAAGCCCAGAAAACACTGAAACGAACATTAAAGTGCCAAATTCCGATCCGTGAGGGACCACTCTCACTATGAATCAAATCATGTCATATCTTACATGTCATATACATTAAAAACAAGGCAATGATCAAAGAAATTCCAATCCTTGAGGGCCCATAACACCTCAAGAACCAAAGTTTGGGGTTCATTCAAACAAAATCGTATACAAATCAAAACCCTATCAAAGAGCAGGTACTTTATCAAGGCATCTATTACAACATCATGCACATCTATACCTACATCGATCACAACAACATGCAATTTCTAATTCACCCTAAATGGCATGGAAAGAATGCATGACATGTGATTTCTAGCAAGTTCCTATATGATGAATGAGATGGCATACCCTTATTTAATCTGGTTACAATAGAAAAATAACCTCAATGAAATCAACAATAACAACAGAAAAAATTTGAATCACGCAATGGTGAAATCAGATCAGTTTTAATATTTGAAAACCTGAAAATTGCAACAAACGAGGTAAATTGGCTTTTTCCTTGTACACGGGTAGCTACTCCAGGGCACAGTTTATTACCAAGTACTTATTTCCATCATATCCCTGACTATAGGCTCCAAATAGTAAGTTAAGAAGAAAATAATTCATCTAATACCGCTTTGTAACATCCTGATTTTGAAATATTCCCAGAGACGCCCAATACCTGGTTGGTCACATGGACTCAAGCGCATTTCTGTAAATGCTAGAGGCCGCCGACTAGCAGCGAGGGCCTTGGGTGTGATAGTGGGGAAACCATTCTCTCATTGGCGGAGTAACACAGTAGAAGTAAAACACAAAGCAATAGCAAAAGCAGTAATAATACCATATGAATATAAACAACGGAAGACTGAAGAAATTACCACCAGAGCACATATATATAAATGATGCATGATACTTATGTCAAAGAAATTAAACAAACAAGTCACAATGCTGAAAGACAGTACTAGAACAATGTACAATGGAAAGCAATAAACAGCTCCGCAAAATCGCAAGCCTATGCTTGGTCCCGTGCTCCCCAGCTCCAATGCAGTCAAATACCAGAGGAAGGGCACTTTCCCTTATCTATACCTACAACAATATAAATGTTTGGGGCCAAAAGCATGTCCCAAACAGGGTGTGAGACTAAATCCTAGTAGGAAACCACCAAAGGATTTATTCCTAACAGTCAGTGAATATATATGGCAAGCAATAAACCAAAGAAGCAGTAAACAAGGAAGTAGTCAACAGTAAACAATTCTACAATTTTAAAGCATTCAGTTCCACATAGCAAGTAAAAATATAATCACAAACAGGTAACCCTCTGGGATGTACTCACAACCTAATCCCCTCTAGTCCTACATAGAAAACAGAAGCAACCCTATGGAAAGTACACAAAGTATAACCCCTCTGGTTCAGCTTTAGTATAGACTCTCTGGGGAAGCACTCGCCATCAATTCCCCCTATAGTCTCATATCAGTAACAAAAAGGCACTTTGGGGAAGCACTTATGTCTCATTACCCCTATGGCTCACGTGAAGGAACTACATACACTCTAAAGAAGAACTTACCTAAATTCCCCCAATGGTCTTGCATCGTAACAATAATAATGGATTGTCTGGAGAATACTTTACGTCCATTCTCCCAATGGTCCACTACACTAGGTTCTCACAACCCTATGTAAGTAAAACAAGAATAGAAATGAAAAGAGGCCAATATAAACCTAAAGAACTAATTGGATAACCAGTATATAGCATAAGAACAAGACATATAATAATCACTATATCCAAACAATACTTGGAATGGAAAACAAAGTAGTAGGCAAAACAAGACCAAATGGTCAAAATAAGAAAACATGGGAAAAATCTCCATAACATGAAAAAATAAACCATATTTTCCACATATAACCTCTATCCAATCAACCAGGGTATACCAGGTAAACATTAGGGCGAAAAACATAAACACGTAATAACCTTTTCAAGTGTATTGGGCTCTTTTGCACATATAACTAAAAGACTAACTACAGAAAGGCACAAACCACCTACCTCAGTGTTTTAGGATCATTATACATGAGATTTAAGCCTTGAATCTCCCAAAAACACCATAGATCTACAAAAACACTATAAATGATCAACTGAAGATTACTTGAGAAAGATGAGGAATCGGGTAACGATGCTCTCAGAGAAATAAGAGCATTCATATGATATCCCAATGAAATCGATGATAGTCAAATTAGAGAACAAATGCTCAATTGGGGGATCATAGAATTTTTGTAGCTTTACGGTCTCTCTTGGTCGAACCAGACCTAGAAGGATATAGTTTTGTCTGTCAGATGTGACCCCAGTACATATAATGGAAAAAAAGATAGTACATGATGTGTACATTAGATGTACATGGTCTGTGATTTCCCTTACCGGCCTCTACATTAGGCGGTCTCCATGTCACCGTACAAGGCTATGTGTATAGACGTTATACGGCTAGCACACGACTACCTGCGATAACCAAGTACATAGTGTGTACTCATAAAGTACATGGCGTGTACTTAAAATTCTAGAAAAACCACTTTTCCTCAAGAATGACCAGAAAAGATAAACATTCTTGAAAAGAAGATTCAGGTTCATATAGACTGTTGGATATAAATATAATTTATATTGATATTAAGATGTAACAAATATGTTCTCGATGGCACAATTATAAGAGGGGGGGGGGGGTTGATGTATTTTAAAAAACCTTATTTAGAACAATTGAACTAAACCAATTTACAATCCTTTTTGGGAAAAAGACTAGATTCATACATGTAACATAGTATGATTGAATTAAAGAATCATAATTAGTATTATTCTAATAATATCTAATAATAAATATTGTAATTAGAATATATACATTTATATAAAAGTAAATTAATCATCATTAATAATGATTCAATTATATCAAAGTAAATAGATTAGATACATAGAAGATCTGAATAAATGATTAATCTTTTTCATATTCAGATATGTTATGATAAAACAATTAGCAACAAGAACAACAGAATAAAAAACATATAAGGAACAAGTAGTGAAATAGATAACAAAGTAAGAATGACATAGAACTATTAAAATTAATATAAATATTTTATCCTTAAGAGTAAAGTAGCCAAAAACATTGGCTAAATCTATCCCATGTTTTATACTTATAATAAATTGTGTCTTTCATTAGAAAGGGAATACCTTGATACCAATATTAGATTCTCTATCTACCTAGCCTCGGTATCCCTTGATCTGATCAGTCAGCTCTAACTTTCTATCCCTGCAATACCTCAATCAACAGATCAGATTCTCTATCTTTCTATCCCTGAAAGACCTCGATCATAATCACAACAATCAAATTCACTATTAAAATGAAAAATTATTCTTATGGGGACAACTTGAGAAGGTTCCCTTAAGAATTTAAAAAACTAAAAAAATTAAACAAGATTAAGAACAAGAAATTCATTCTTTATAATCTTTAGAGTTTTCACACAATGAGAAACTAGAAAATTAAATTAATCAGAAAAACACCCATTGAATGACTAGGTATCTATAGGAATTTCCCCTAACACCATATTGATATTCCAACAGTAATTTCATCTATGATTTGGTTGAAATGACATGGAAGCCTGTCTCTTACAACAGAATGTCCAAGGTCATATTTTTTTCATCTTTATAGTGTAAAATGGTTTCATTATATCAGAAACTTGTATACCATATTATGTTTGTAAACATAAGTAATTCTGATTAACTTACTTACTATATTCAATTAAATTATCATAATCAGGGTTAACCCAAATTAATTAGTATTGATAACCACCCGATGATGAAGACCTTTGGGAGTACAAAGAGAAGAAAAATTTCTTCAACTCTCTGATAAAAATTGAGTATAATAAATTAGATCCAAGATCATTATAATTCCTATAATGAAGAAACAAAAATAATAAAATGGAACTTATTATATATATTGTAAAAATAATTGTTTCATATAAAATCATTCTAAAATTATTTGTGCAAAAAAATTTATTAATGTAATTATGAAGAATATTTTTGTGATTTCCAAGATAAAAGGAATGGAAATGATTGAAGACAAACATCTGACTCAAATATATCCCACTTTTTGGGAATAAAAAACACAATAATAGAGACAAAATACATATTATAAAAACTTATAGTCCTTGTATTTTTTAGGAACATCATATTCATAATTTTACTTTTTATCCTTAACTCCCCTATGATTATAAATATTATGAATACGATGGGGAGATTGTTGAATATTATCAATTCACATAAAGTTCCATCGGCCCCAGAGGAATATATTCACCCCCTTTGTGAAATCATCTCACATTTCTATGAGAAATATCCCTTTTTATATTCATCTCCCCCTTTGTGACTTACAAAAAGAACTGGGGACTCAATTTTAATGTACGTGAAAATTTTGTGAATAAAAAATTATATGAAACAATTTAGTGAATTAACTAGTCATCCAAAAAATTATTAAAGGATATCAAACCAATCATATTATAGAAATATTCAAAAAATCCTACTTGAATGGTGGATCAATTCATTCCTGAACATAAATTTCAGATGTTTATCAAGATAAAGATTATAACAGGATTTAAAAAACTAATCTTTCACCATAAGGGTTTTTATGAATGACTTTATGTTGTTGAATTGTTTTTTATCTTTTTTTAGCTTTACTATTTGATCTTTTGGGCTCTAATTATTAACATTAAATTTCATTACATCATCAATAAGATCCTTGTTCTTTTATTTGAGAAGGGAAACATTATCTTTGCAAAAATTTATTCTAAACATTTCCAACATTACATCTTGGACACTGATTTGTATTGTATCGACTTATTTAGTATGGTTGTTATCCTGGTCTTTGAACGCTTCGACAAATTTTACCATATCAGCTCTATCCTTAGATAAACGATTAAAATATTATATTGATTCAATCATGAACTTCATTATCTATTATATCAGATCATCACAAGATAAATGATTTGGAAAAAAATGATTTGACCATTTTACCGTTGAATAAGTTTACTTTTATTTATGGGAAATAGAACATTCTTAAATGGTTTTCCAAATCTTTCTCAATATGGATTACATATTCAATCATCATTTTAATAGAGAATATTTTTTGAGAAACACTCTCCTAATGTAATTAATATCTTTCTTATATTCTTGGTAAGAAATGTATAGTCCCTTAAAACTATTTGAAAGAATAAATGAGGTAATCAGAAACCATTTGTAAAATGGTTCTTATGGATTTTGATAACTATGGATCAGGAAGAGGAGGTCTTGATCAGCTTGTACTAACAATATCAACTTTTCTTTTACTGTTATTAACTTTTGTCACTTGATTTTCAACAGTGTCATATTTCTTGAGAATATCTTCTTCATCTGATATTTCCAAAATAGTCAATATTTTCAATGTCCTATTTTGAATTTGAATCTTTATCATCCTCATACTTCTTATATAAAGACTCTTCTTCTTCTATTGATGAGGATTATTCATTTGAACTTTCAAATTCTTCATCATGTTTTTTGAAAAGAATGTTTTATGAGGATGAAGTTGATGAGGATTACCTCAAAAAACAATTACTGAGTTTCTACATCATCCATTTATTCTATATATTTTTGTTCCTCGTCCTTTTTATTATCCTCTTAACTCACTTCAACATCAACTTATTATTCAATATATTTATATTCTGATACTTCTTGTTCACCTTATTTTATTCTTGTAATTCTTTCTATTCTACCTCATTACTATTGTTTACATATAACTGATTCCCATAATCCTTAACAGAAATTTCATTATGATGACCTTCATCTAAATCAATTACTTCTTCATCAAGTTTATTTTAAATTTGGAAAGTAGTTCTACATATTTCTTTTCCTACTAAAACTTGTGTCGATTCTGTCTCTACTGTGGTTCATGCCAGTAGACTTGTTGTTAGAAAACTGCGACCAATTATTTTTATTTTGATGGTGAATCCATTAATTCAGTATTTTTTGTTCTTTTTCATTTTTTTACTAGAGGGTATACTAGAAAAAAAAATAAAGCTTCTTGAAAGGCTAACACTGAAACCATATTTTATTTTCTAATCCTATCAGAGGAAAATTATACTCCTTTGAATGGTTTTTGAGATAAATAGGAATCCCATAGTTTTTATTTTGAGTCATATTTTTATCTTCATCCTCCTGAATTTTGGTAGAATTAATCCTTATGGCCTTATCCTTAGTAGGGTCTAATCCGATTTTAGGAAGAATGTGATTCTTATTAGCTTTTAGCCTCATACATTCCTCATAGACATCACCAGAGAATTTATTTTTAATCTTTTCATTATTATTTTCTTTAAAAGGTGTTGTTTCAACCTTTATTTTTTTCTTTATCTTATTTGACTTCGTTGATGGATCATATTTTGATTCAGTAACCCTAGGTCTGTTAATAATCTTTTTAGATTTTTCATCAAATATCAGTTTCATTATTTTTACTATATATACAATAATAAAAGAAACATTTTCACTCATTTCAAACGGTATGTTATCAATGTTGATAAATATCAAACACTAAAAATGATATAACTCAAAAAGTACAAAAATTTTATATATATTTGAATTGATGGAATTATTTTTGATGTTCTGTATGATTATAAGAATAAAAATTTCAAGTAAAATATTTCTCATGTTAACCAAATAGTCCAATACAAAGATATCTATTACTTCGAGTGTATCTTAGGCTGCTTTCTTGGGTATTTAAAAATCATGCATCCTTAAAGAAATGAGTGTATTTTTTAGGGTTTGATGAGAAAATTTTGGGTATTTTTCTTCGTGAGAAAAACAAAAATCCTGAGTTATTCCTTTTCCAAATGTTCCAAGATTATAAAGATGTTTGTGTGACAGACAATATAATCCACCTTCAGGAGGTACTTCATGTCACATCAATGTCTTATTTTAAAGGTAAATTTCATTTAATTTCCATTCTTTTGTTTTTGTGGGAGCTTCCCATGAATTTTTGGATGGAATGGTGAGTTTAAATGACTTGGGCCAAACTGTGATCCCATTTACAGATTTAGAAGCCAATGTTGTTTCATATATTACCTTTTCATTTTTCATCATTTTGCACCCATTCCACTTCCAAAATTTCCTCCCCTGGCCTATTAACACAAAAATATTAATATGGACCCTTCTGGAATCCTTACTCACAGAGGTTTTGGGTTTTAAATTAAGGAATTGTGCATTCCTGAAATCCCATTTCTAGTTTTAAAAAAATTGTTTTTTTAATATCACATTCCATTTTTATGATTTTTTTGTGATTCTAAGTCTTACCAGAGCCCAATTTACCTATGAATGCCCCCATTATCTTTTACCCCACATTGGTGTTTATATGCATCACGAAATAGGTTAGAACTTGTTAGGCTTTCTCAAATCGTCCACATTTGAAGATGTAACTTGTTTTATTCATCACTCATTTAATTTTTACTCTTCTCCTCCATTATAATTATCACTTAACCTTATAAGACTTATTAGAATCTCACTATCATTTTTGGTTGTTTGGAAACTCATCCACTAGTGTATTTTGGGTGATTACTTCAAGATCCCTCAAGTAAGTGGTTCTATATTCCTTCTTCTTTCAATTTTCATAGAGTTCCTTCCTTTATCATGGGGTTTCGTCAATTATTAATGCATTTTATTTTGTCCAAAAAGTAGGGTTTCAAACATTGGGTTTGATCTTGGGTTTCTTGTTATATTATTCTGGTTTTAGTCTTGATCTAAGTCCCTTGTGGTGTGGCAGTGATGGAGTTGAATTTTTTCACAAGTATTTGAGGGTTTTGATACTTATAGTAGCCAATTCCAGGGATAAGCAATGCTAGATGTGTTAGTTTTTATGAATTTCTATTTTTATCACACTTCTCCTTCATTATCATTGCTACGAAATCTGGTTTTGGTGATGTCTATTAGACAAATGATTTTTAGTTACCCATTTTGGGTTAAATTGGGTGTTTTACATGTCTATTTTATGTTATGCCTATTGGGGTTGTTTTATAACTCATGTATTGAGTTTATGGAAATGTCTTGGGTGCTAAAAATTCTGTTTTGGTAAATATGGGTATGAACATAGAGTTTAAGTGGGGTTTTAAGGGATTTTGTGTGCACAACACTGTGAAATTTTGTGAGGTTATTTTATTGAAATCGTAAAGGTTTTATATGGTGGTGTAAGTGGTGAAAATCATGTGAAGATACTATTTAGATTTTATTATGATGATAACTAATTTTTTTATGGTATGAAAGCTTTTTTTATCATGTGTGAGTGGTTTGAGTACAATCGGGGAAGCTTGAGAATTAAAGAGGGTGGATATGTACTAGTACGCTAGTGATTTAGAGATGCATTTTCCCTATTTCACTGAGAAAAATAGATAAAAACAATAATAAATAAGGTATATTGATGATGTTTTGGGACCCCAAGGTTATGGGTATGCTATCTACTACTATCTTGTGCAGAATAATAGGTTTTTTCAATGGTTACTTTACACCGAGGTACCTAGGACCCGAGACTAACTATTGCCTAGAGTTGTTCACGAGATTAGTGCCAATTGAATATTTTGTAATTATATTTTGAATATGTTGGTTTTCCAGGAAATTAAACTAGATTACATGTTTTACGTAAATGTGCTTACTCTAGGATAATTCCCCTTGTAAACTATTTACATTTAAAATTTTCATTCTTTAGAAATTATTTCCACCACTTTCCACTAATCAAAACTGGAATGCTTTTTGTCTTGTATTGTGTACTATATGGAATATATTGGTAGTATCCTATTGTAATTAGGATCACACTTTACTTACACCCCTTGGGTGTAAGTATACCTGATCATGTTTGATAAAGGTGAAGGCCAGACCTTGGGTGATGGCAGTTTGTGTGGTTAGCTCCCTTCGATGGTGCGATGTTGTTGAGACGTCTTGTGGGTGATGTACCCTTGTTGTGTGGAGTCCTTGGGGATATTTTTATTCTACCTTTACGTGTCATTGGACCTCTTGTTTTATGCTTAAACCTATGTATTCTGTTCTGTATTTTGTTTAATTCTTGTTTGGTATGAATTTTTAGATTCGGTTTATTGATTGTTTTGGATGTTTTATGTATCCACACATGGGTAAATAACTCCCAAACCAAAATCTATGATACCTAGAAACTTGTTCCAGCTTGTGGGGACAGAGAACGCCCATTGGGCCTTGTCATGGGCTATGTTTGGTGATGGTTTTTATGGTTACTGGATTCAGTTCATTACACTCCAACCAAATATGATTGTTTTCTAGGAGAGAATTTATATTCATTTCCATACATATTAAAATAAAACTTATATATTTTTGATAAAATTTAGAGAATCATAAAATTAATGAATAAGTTTGGGGTAATACTTATCATATTCATGATCTTATTTTTCTTCTAAAATTGATGCACAACCATGAAAATTAATAGCCTTCTTAAGAGTAGAATCATATTTGAAAAATAAATCCATTTCTACTAACCCTTATTTGAAAATAAAGCAATATTCATAATCTTGTTTTGTAGTCATCATAATGAGAAAGAATATGACTAATCAGACTAAAAGAAATAATTTTATATAGATCAACATGTAGAAAGTATTAGGTCGATACAAAAACTCTTGATAAACCAATATTGAACCGGTAGTCCCTTATTTATATAGGTGATCGAGTAGATCAACTTCCAAACTAGATCTACTATATGGGAAGAAAATGATCCCATCTAAAGGCTAATAATGACATGAAGAAAGTTATATGGTATTTTTTAACTCTTGAGGCTTTATAAAAAACATTTATAGTATTAAAATTGTATATGTTAATAAAATTTATGAAATCTAAAATAATTGTAACAACAACAAAGAAAAACAATTGTAATGAAATAATAAAATATTAAAAGATAAGAAGAATAACGTTCAGAGTAAAAAGTATCATTGGAATGAATATAATTTTCTTATCGAAAATTTCAAACAAATTTGATTTAATTAGTTTTGTGAAAAAAATATTATAGGTTTAAAAAAAATATAAATACAATGATTTTAAAAGAACATATAAAGTATTTTCATAAGGAAAAAATGAATATGATATTTTGTAAATAAAATATCCTTATGGTTTTTTTTAAATTTTAAAATTTTATGAAAACTTGAGTCTAGAATGTTTATATCACTTTATGAGTCTGATTTTTCTTTTGAGAACATTGACTTAAAAAATTTTATAATGAAATATGAGTTTGGGACATCATTATGAAATTTTATAGAAAACAAAAAACCTAGAAAAACTATTTTTTAAAAAACCCAAAAACATATGTACTACCATTATGATGAGGCATAACATAATTTAAGGATATAGTTAAAAATTAAATAGATATGACGAGTCATTTTACATTGATTATTCATAGAATCTATTTAATATATTCAAATCTACATAAAGATAATTATTTTGTAAAAATATCAGCAAGTTTCTCTTGTATTATAATGAACTGTAAAATGATACACCCTTTAAGTGTGTGATACTTAAGAAAGTTATGCTTAATATGCATCTGTTTTTAATGGGAGTGATGTTAAGGGTTATTAATTAGAGAAATAGAAGTAGTATTATCCCATAATATTTCAAAATTTTTAAAAAATATTACCTTAGCCCGTGAGTGTGTGTTGCATCCACAACACATGAGCAAAAAAACCACCAAAAGCTAGTTATTAAGCTTTAGAAGTGAAAAGTTTAACTATGTTCTGTTTATTACATGAAAAATAAACTAGTGAATCTCTTAATAAATGAAATTTCATAGATGTTCTTTTTCTATCCATTTTACAACCACAAAATTCATCATTCGAATACATGTTTAGTTCAAAAACATTTCTAGAAGAAAAAAAAGACCTAAATCTATAGTTCCGTAAGATAATGAAATTTTTTTTAACAGCTTTAAGGTGTGACTCTTTGGGATTCTATTGATAAAATTCACCCAAGAATACTAACTAAATTAAATATGAATGACTGGTTTTCAACTAATGTTAAATTTCAATCATACATCTAAGAATATTTTGTTCAACTAGTTGCTCTTCCTCATCAAGATCTAAAGTATTGGTTGTACAAATAAGAATACTAATACTTTTAGGGTCATCATATCTAAACTCTGTTAGATGATATTATATATACTTATATTGAGATATTAAATTTCCTTCCGGTTTTTGAGAAATTAGAAAACCAAGAAATTATGTTAACTCACCCATCATAATCATCTCAAACTCAGATTTCATAGGATATGTAGTGGAATTTGTTAAATTTTTGTGATTTGACCTAAATATAATTTCATCACAAAATATTTTTACAATAATAATGTTTTTTTATTAATTAATTTTAAAAAATAGTTAGATAAGAAGCTCCCTTAACATAATAATTTTGTAACAAAAATCCTGTTAATCTATCATACCAAACTCTTGGGGCTTGTTTATGTCCGTATAAAGTTTTAGTGAGTTTATACATGTATTCAAGATGTTTTAAATTTTCAAAACTGGGGTTCTGATCAACATAAACATCCTCTTGAACATATTCATTAAGAGGAAAACAATTCAAATCCATTTGGAAAATATTGAAATCAAAGAATACAGCAAATGCTAATAGAATACGAATAACTTATGGTCTTGCTACCAGAACATAGGTCTCATCATATTCTATAGCTTTTTTTTGGTTATAACCGTAGGAAATTGGTATTTCATTATTTTTAGAAATTATTCTATTTTAATCTTTTTTTTAAAATCCAGTTACCCAATTATTGACGTTTCATTAAGTTGTTCAACTAGGGTCTATAATTAGTTCTTATGAAACTTATTTTTCTAATAATCAATATCCTTGATCCAATCCCCGTTACCTAAATCCAAATAAGGATTCTTATGTTCAAATTGGTAAAGTAATACAAGATGTGTTATTTCATTTCATAATAAAAATCTAGTCCTAACAGGTTGATCATCATCACAAATGATAATACCACAATGAAGATTCAAAAGAAACAAATCACTTATTTTGTTTTTGAAAATATTGTTCATTAACATAAGATTAAAAATATTCTTGAATAAATAATTCAAAATCTATTTCTTGGGTACTTTACTTATAAGAATAATTTTTTAAAAAAGGATGAAAATCAATTTTTGAAATAACACCCTTGGATGTTGGTTGAGGTATTTTTAAAACCAAAAGATAAATTTCATAAAATTTAACATGTACTGCATTCTCAGAAGTAAATGAATTTTTGTTTAAAACTGTACATTCCCGAGATATAGTGTAAGTACCCAAAAATATTCCTTCATCAATTTTTTTTGTAAATTTATATATGTTATCTTTTTTATTCAAGATGAATACATTACATCCAAAAACCATAAAGTAAGAAACATTCGGTTTTTAGCCAATACACAAATCATAATGATTTTTATTAATAAAGGTCCTAATTAAAACATGATTTATAGTATAATAGGAAGTAATAACCTCTTTATCCAAAAAATTTTTAGCAATTGAGTATTCAATCAATAGTGTTCCTGTTATTTCTTGACAAATATGATTTCTTCGTTCAATAATATGGTTTTTTGAGGGTTTCTAGGAGCTGAAATGTTGTGTCCTATACAATTCTTATTATAAAAAAGTTTCAAAACCAGAATTCAAAAATTCTCCATCGTTATCACTATGAATAGTTATCAAGGTAAGGTTTTTATTATTTTAACTTTGGATGAAAATAATTTAAAATAAAAGAGAATTACATTTCATTGGTAGAAAATAAACCGAAGTGTGTCTCATGTAATCATCAACCATGAAATATACATAGTATTTCCCTCCAATACTCCAAATTTTTGTAGAACCCAATATTTCCATGTACACTAACTATAAATAATTAGTATTTGAGACATCACTATTAGATTTATATCTAGACTTATGTTGCTTACTGTATTGATAATAGTCAAAAAACATTTGAAAATCACACCTAAGTACCGATTGACCCTTAACAATTATATTCATAGTCAATTTACATAAGTTTATAAGGATACAATGTCTTAACCTTATATGACATAACCATGATTGATATTGCATTGATCCAAGGAAAGGTTAGTCATGGATCCTAAGGTATTTTATGTTAAGTGTGTAAAAATTCTCATGGTGATTGGTAGAAATAATACATTGATCATTTATATTGTGTGATTCACAATTATCATTTCTAAAATGCACAAGGTTACCTTAATAGTATAAATTATTTATTCATATAAGGTTATAATTCAGGCCTTTATCAAATAAAATATTATAAATTAATACTTTATGTAGAATAATAATATTACCAAATTCAGATAACATCTCCTTGAACATTATCTCTTAATGTAACCTTTACACCTTTAATCTTGATAATATTTTCAAAAACATACTTGTTAATAGTCATATTCCTAGAAAATACACTATTATTGTACTAATTATTCTTGTTGTTGGTACTTTCATTATTCTCTTGAAATAACAAAATATTAGAATTTGGGAACCCAAACTATCTCAGACTCGGTAATGCCAGAAAACAAAAATTTACGAATCCAATTTTGGTTTGAAAGATAGGCATATTGGAAACCTATGAATTGAAAATTATTAGTTGAATAATTATTTTTCCAATGCCCATGACTTTGGAATTTGTTGAAAAAGAGATCCCTTTTAGGAATAAATTAATTTTTACTAAAATCTAGTTTTTTATAATAATTGACCATTATAGATCTTGTACAAGGAGAATTAATTTTTTATACATATTATCAATGTTTTCATTATTAGTAGTAAAGTTTGATAATATTTTACTCAAAGAATAAATTTCAAAAATTAGATTTATAACTAAATTCTCATCCCCTTTTTTAATTGTTTTGGAATTGAGTTCTTCAAAACTTACCTATAAAATATATTTTTTAGAAATTAATTTTTTTAATTATTAAGAAATATTATCCTTTTTAAAATATTACATATCATGATCTTAATAGATATTTGATATTTATTTTTTATTAAGAAACATATCCTAGAGTTTTACTTATAATGTTTTTTGTTAACTTTATGAATGTCATTTACATGGATTTTATAAAAATGAGATACATAATTATAATTGTAATGAACTGAAATTTCCATGTAATTTGTTTAAAAATATTGGAATTTTATGAGTCCGCGAAAATTAACGGCACGTGATTCCGAGGTCTGATGTGCCCAGAATGAATTTCTGAACTTTTTTTCAGGTACATTAAGTAAACGTACAAGTGGGTTTTTGAAACTTTTAAACCGGTTCTTGGAATTGAAATCTGAGGACACCATTGAACTCGAAGTGCATGTATTCTCTTAAAGAGACCGTCACCTAGACCGCAGTGGTTCGAGAGTGAAAGATAGTTTTTGTATTTTTCGTGAAAGAATTAAATAAATTAAAATGTTAACATTTTTATTTTATTTGTTGAAACCCCTCAACATGCGTTATGGTTGTGGGGACCTCCCGAGCCTAAACCTCCCATGTGGATGTTAAGATGTGGGGACCACCTGAACTAACCCCCATTTTAAATTTGGAGGTAGGGACCACCCGAATCCCTTTAATGGGAGGAAACCTTTCAACCCCCTCTTTAATGAGGGGGTGGGGTGGGGGGTGATCCTAGGTTTCCTCTTAATTAATTATTCCAACCTCGTTGTAATTAATGATGCGAATTTAATTTTGTGCCAACAATTAAATTGATGGAACACATCATATTGGCGACTTTTAATTTTGGGATGAATTTGGAGAAAGGATTGGAAGGAGAGAGATTTTGGAGGAATTCTTCTTCTCTAATGAAGAACGCATTCTCCAGTGAAGAAAGCGCTCCCCAATGAAATGCTCTCTCTAACAAGGAACATCTTCAACGACAACGATCCGACGATCGAGGAAAAGCCGACGTCACCAACGTCCGCCTATCCCCAATGACATCATCACCTTCCTCACGACCACCATCAACAAATGAACGTGGTAGGGGTCTATTTTAAATTGATCAAAGTTAATTTCACTCTAAAATTGAATCATTTCCCATTGAGCTTCTTGCTATCAACCTAACACGAAGGGTACAAGTCAAACAAACATGGCCCGACCCCTTTGCAAACCTTATAGTTCTTTTTTTTCGTGAAGGTGACGGTGACCAGTGCCAGCGTTTCACACCGGTGGAACTCAAGAACCATGACCAGCACCACAGTCGGCCACGACGAAGGTGACCAACGGAGGGCGGGCGGTCACGCCAACCCCTGGTGAAGGCACGTCCCATGACCGCACCGCACTGCCCGCCACGGCAGACCACCGCATCGTGGCCTCCCCTTCCCTGCGGCTTCAACACTTCACGACCCTCCGCGGCCCCGTGGACTCGCCACCCCGCAGCCCTATGTGGCCCCTATGGCTTCGGCATCCCACGGCCTCGCGACACCCATGGCCTCACGGCCCCCACTGCCTCGCCGTCCCGCTACCCACCACGGCCCCGCGGCCTCGCCGCCCTCACGGAATCCATGACGCCCTCGCGCCCCCGCGTCCTCACTGTCCTGCGGCCACGCGGCCCCCATGGCCATGCCATCCAGCAGACTCATGGCCCCCATAGCCTCGCAATTCTGCGGCCTCATAGCCCCCGTGGCCTCGCCACCCTCGCAGCCTCCGTGCCGCCCTCACGGCCTCACGCCGCTCTGTGGCCCCTACGGCCTAACCGCCCTCGCGGCCTCTACGCCACCCTCATGGCCTCACGCCGCTCCGTGGCCCCCGCGCCACCCAGCATGGGCTGGGCTAGACTCAGTAGGTTAGGTCAGACCCAAAATTGGCTGGGCTGACCCAAAACCGGTCGGGTTGGCCCAGGCTGGGTTGGACCGGGTCGGTCGGACTGGGTCGGACCAAACCCAGACCAGCTACTAGGTTTTCTCTCTATTGGTCATTACTTTGGCACCAGGTGCCCGTTTAACAAACCTTTAAGGATGATTCAAACCTTGGAGCGAGATGGTCTCTTTGGTATACCCCACTTGAGATTTGGATAAGGTTGGGATATGGTCGGGTTGGATCGAGCACGAATCCAACCGAGCCCTTAGGACTAAAAAGCTAATAACTTACAGAACGGTCATTCGATTGACGCATTGTCTATTACATTAATACCCTTATTACGTGGAGGACATTTGGGTTAATTCTTTGTGACAGTTCATGGAATTTTTAGTATCGACCAGTGGCTTGAGGTGCGGACCCTCCCGGAGACGAGAAATCATAGTGCGGGAACCCAGAAGCTGGTTGTGACGTGAAGAATGAATAACGATCCTTTGTACATCAACACCAAGAGATCCTGTTTGGGTGAGCACCTAGATATCCTATGTAGGTCAGCACTGAGGGATCCTGTGTGGGTCAGCACCTAGGGATCCTTTGTGGGTTAGCACCGAGCGATTTTATGTGGGTCAGTAGCTAGAGATCCTGTGTTGGTCACTACAGAGCGATCCTGTGTGGGTCAGCACATAGCAATTATATGTGGGTCAACACCGAGCAATCCAGTGTGGGTCAGCACCTTGTGATCCTATGTGGGTCAGCACTGACCGATTCGGTGTGGGTCAGCACCAAGCGATCCTATGTGGGTCAGCGCCAATAGATCTAGTGTGGGTCAACACCTAGAGATCCTATGTAGGTCTAATGATGATTAGGGATCCTTCGTGGGTCTTCCTATTTATAGAGTCATATGACTAAATAGTTATATCTAATCATGTCTACTACTGTACCTAAGAAATACCAGGTATGAGCTGAGTTCGTACCTGAGTGGTACTTCCTTTCGTGGTAATACCTTGGTGGGATTCTTCTGTGTGACGTACTATGTGGTACTTGCCTTCGTGGTATTCCTTCATTTGTGGAACAGTTGAGCTTTGGGATTTTGGGTTGGACCCTGTGTTTTATCATGATTGAGATGGGTATACTTGATAACTTAGGTATATGTATGGGCATATAACTATGTAGGGTTGTCAGTTGATTTCAGGCCACGGGGTTTATCCTTGGTGGATTTTGTGAGACCTTGAGGGTCTAAGGGTCCCTACTGAGTATCGTTATACTCACCCCTGCAAAGGCTATACCTACACGATGTTGTGTTTGGTGCTGACGAAGAACAATTTTGATCGAGGATGAGGGTACCAGGGCTAGACAGGGCCCAGAGGTGGACCATACTGCGTGACAGTATGCAGAGGAGACGGGCGGACGTGGAGTGCTAAGGAGGAGATTTGTACCTACCCTTTAGGTAGGAACCTTGGAGGATGACCCGGTAGCTTTTTTTATTTTTCTTTAGGTGTATTGTATTTCAGTTGTACTTATACTATTACTGTTTGGCTTGTTTTCCATCCCCCTTTTTACTTTTAACAATCTTTTTGCTACACAGTTGACTTGTGTTCGTAACTTACTGTGTGCTTGGTCGCCTGTGTTTATAGGTTATAAATGCAATGCCTTCTCGGTTATATGGAATATGCCTTTTGGTGCTAGTCACTAGCCCCTGGCCTATGGAAGGCAGGCTTGGGGTAGTCACGACACGGGTCTTAGGGGACGAGTCTTGACAATAATGTTGTAAGATATTATCTTCAAATGGATAATATTATTCATCAATAGAAATATAATCCTCATCATTAGGATAATTAAAATTTATGATAAGTTTGTAAGGTTCTCAGAAGTGTCAACCTTAGCCACAAAACAATGTTATTTTTAGGTACCATGGAATGAATACCACTATTCCTCTCTCTAGAGAATTCATTGTATGAAGATTTATCAAATGAAATTCCTCCACATTCACTCCATGAATAATAATATTTAATCACATTCATTTCTTTTGAATTAAAAAAATTTTATGATTCCTATCAGAATTTCTTTCTTTTCTATATTTCCTTTTTAGCTTTGGAAAATTTGGTCTGATGTGTCCATCTTTCTTACACTCATAATAGGTAACTTCAGAATATTTTGATCACTTCTTTCCTTTCTAAGATTATTATATCGATGTCGAAAATCTTTCTTATGAACAATCTTGTTCATCCTTTTAGAAATATTATCTAATCCATCTTCATAAAATTTTTATGAACTTGATTAATATTTTATTACTAATATTTTATTTATAGATGATTTCACTACATTCTCAGCAGATTGAACTTTAGGTGGGGTAAGGTAGATGTCATAGAAAAGTGAACACCACCATTTTAATTTTTCTATTCTTTGTAATCTATTTTCATTCTTCCCTCATACAAAATTATAGTTCCAATAAGATCATCAAGAGCATGATTTTTTAACTACATTGTATCATTATCAACTTTCCTCTTAGACTCCCATTCACTAGGAATGATATATATTATCTTCTCTATAAAAATATCATCACATAATAATTTTTATCCATGATATAATATACTATATATAATATTTATAAACCATTGGTGCATCTTGGAAACATATTATTTAGGTAAAAATTCAAAGGCTTGATAATCAATTCTCAACATAGCTCCTTTTTTATACAACATTTCAAGTTCCAAAATGTGTAACCTCAATAATCTTCAAGAAACTATTTCTTACTTCTTAGGAAGAAATATGAATATAGAAAATTCTAGTAATTGATCATTGATAAGTTTCTTTGACACTATAATTAAGTAGATACATTTTCTTTTCTTGATTATTGAAATATGTAATTATCTAATCAAGAAAAATTTTATTTCTAGTGAGTATCATGAAATTTTCAACTCATTTGTTGATTATAAAAGTATTCATTATGTCATTCAAATATTCATAGTCAGCACCACAAAAAATTGGCGGTCTATGATTATTGTTATTTTCAATGGATACAACATTTAATCATTAAATCATAAAGATAATATTTCTTTTCCATAAACATTTAAGTGTAATAAAATTATATAAAAAAAGATTTATAATAAAACTAAACAAACATGAAATAATAACGATAGTAAAAAAACACGGCATATATATGTGTAGAGAAACCATTATATGATACCAATTGTGGGATATAAATATGATTTATATTGTTATTTGGATAAAAATATTATATCCATGATTGATTAATTACAAGAGGTTGGTGTGAATTGTAGTTTGAAAACATTAGTTTGAAAAAATTATACTAAACCGACGTACAAACCTATTTATGTAAGAAGATTGGATTAAAAAATGGACTTTAATTTGATTGAGTTAATGATTCTTAATTAGTATGATTCCAATAATATCAAGGTACATAGATTTTAATAAGAATAGTTAAGATTATTTCTGATTAAAATAATCATAATCATAAAAGATTCAATTATATCAAATTAAAAAGATCAGATTTATAGAAGATTCGATTACCAAATTAATTTTTATCATATTCAGATATATTATGATAAAACACATAAAAACAAGAAAACTTGGATTAAAAATTTGTAATAAACAATTAATGAAATAGAAAAAATTAAGAATTACGTATAGATATTAAAATGAATTGATCTCTTTTATCCTTAAGTGTATGGTAGTTGTAATTCATAAATAACGGTATCCCTAGTTTTATACTTACAAGAAAATTTATCTTTCTTTAGTAAAGAAATCCATCGATACCATTATTAGATTCTTTGTCTACCTAGCCTCAATAGCTCTCAATCTGATAGTTTATCTCTGAATTTCAATCCCCACATGCCCTTGATCTAAATCAAAACAATCAAAAATGTGATTACAATGAAAATTTATTCTTACTGGGACAACTTAATAAGGTTACCTTAAGAAAAATATCTATAATAATTAAAAAATATTAAGAATAAGATGTTCATGATTTGTAATCATTATAGATTAGGAAAAATGAGAAACTAAATAAAGAAATTGATCAATAGAAAACTATTAAAATGGATTAGTATTTATAGGAATTTCACCAATGATCATCTTGATCTTGCAACGATCACGTCTTCCCAGAGTATTTTGCATTGACTTGGACACATAAAACTTATAATAGAATGTTCTATGTCGTATTTATCTACTCCTTTATAGTGTAAAAAGTTTTACTTACATTAGAAACAAGTATACCCTATTCTGGTTATAAACATAAGTCAGTCCAACGAACATTCTTAATATAGCCAATATGATAATTATACTCAGGGTTAATTTGATTTTATCAGTATTGATATTAGTCCAATGATGAAGAACATTGGAAGTACAAAGAAACAACAAATTCTTTCATCTATCAGATAAAAGTTGAGTTTGAGGAATCTGATCCAATATCATTATGATTCCTGTAATGAATAAATAAAAGTTTATAAAAACTTTATAACTTATTCAAAGTATGGTAATAAGTAATTTCATCTATAAAAAACATTATAAAATCCATCAGAGATAAAAAGTTAGTAAAGTTAGTATAATAAAAGTGTTTATGATTTCCAAAATAAAAGGAATGTGAATGTTTAAAGTGGAACATATGATTCAACAATATCCCCATTTTGTGAAATCACAAAACCCAAAACATAAAAGAAATTCACATAAAGATTCATATGTACCATTTATTTTAAAAGAACTTTATATTAAGAGTTTTACTTTTGATACTTAGGTCCCTTGTATTTATAAGTATTTTGATTACGATGGAAGGAATGATGAATATGATAAATTCCCTTACTGTATCATCTCCCCCTAAGGAATATATTCACCCCCTTTGTGAAAAAATCTAACACTTTCTATAAGAAATCCCCTTTGGTAAAATTATCTTCCTCATTGTGATTTATAAAAAGAATTGGTGGAAAAATGTTAATATACCTGAAATGTTAGTGAATGGAAAATTATATGTAAAAAATTAATAAATTAAATAATAATCCAAATGTTTTTAAAAGAACATTAAATCAGTAATATTGTAGAAATATTTAAACAATCATATTGGGATAGGAGAGTAATTAGTTCATGAAAAGAAATTTCAGAAGTGTATCAAGGTAATGTTTAAAACACTAGTTCTAAAATAATTATTATTTCTTTATAAGGGCATTTACAACCAACTTTATCTTCATGAATTCTTTTTGAACTTGTTTCAACTTCACCATTTTTTAATTCAGAATTTTATTCTTAGCTTTGTGTTTCTTTACTCCCTCGATAAGATCACTGTTCAAATCTTTGCAAAATGAATCATTATTTTCACAAAAAATATACTATGGAAATTTCCACCATTATGTATCAAAATTTAATTTGGAGTACATTCACTTATTTAGTGCGGTTGTAAGTCTAGTCTTTGAACTAATCAATATATTTTCCCCTATCAACCATATTCATAGATAACTAATTAAAAAATTTAGCTAATTCAATCATAAAATTCCTTATTTCTTGAATATGATCATCATGAGACCAAAAAATGACATCAACATTATTTGACCACTTTACCATTGAATTAGAAGACTTTCTATGGGAATTATAACTTTATTTTAAGGGAAACAATCTTCCTAAATATGTATTTATTATTAAATCATCATTTTAATAACATATATTTTTTGAGAAAGACAATCCTAAACAAATTGAAATATTCCTTCCAATCTTTAGAAGAAATGTATTATCCCTTCCAGCCATTTCAAAGATGATATGATGTAATCAGAACCTATCTATGCAACATTTCTAGTGGATTATGATAACTCAGGATTGATATGAGGTGGTTTTTATTGGATTGTACAAAAAATACCAACTTTAATTTTCTTCGTATTAACTTTTTTAACTTTCTTTTAAACCTTTTCTTATTTTATGGGAAATATGATTTCATCAGATATTTAAATTATGTCAATAAATTAGGTGTAAGTTTTTAACATTTAAAGATGATCATCCTCATCATTCTTAGATGAAGACTATTAAACTTTTTCAGATTCTCCTTCTTCTTCTTATTAACATTATGAATCTTCATCATTATCTTTTGGTTGAATGTTTTATAAGGGTGATGTTGATGAGAATGACATCAACGATTTTTTAGATTTTTTTCTTCCTCAAGAATTTCCCCTTTTTCTTTTTCCCCTCATATATTTTATTAGCTTCTCCACTCTCTCCAAATTTAACTTATTATTTAAAATTTTCATATTATGATTCTCCTTGTTCACCTTATTTTAATTCATGGAGATCTTTATCTTCATTCTCATTACAATATTTACTTATAACTGATTGTTAACATATTTATCATTAATTTTATTTTTATTTAACTCAAATAACTCAATGATTTATTATCCATGTTTGTTATCAATTTTCCTAGTAGTTCTATGTATTTATTTCCATGAAGAAATTGGTTTCAATTCTTTCTCCGCTGAAGCTTGTGAAAATTGGATTTGTACTGAGGCAACTGGGGCCAATTATTTTTCTTTTTAAGGTGAATTTGTTTGTTTAATATTTTATTTTTTCCCTTGTCTTCAATGGAGGAAAAATTAGCAAGAATGACCAAATTTTCATAAGAGAGTAACCTTATCAAAGAAAAATTCTTATCCGTACAATTAATTTTGAGATAAAGCATCATCTCAGAGTCTCTTCTTCTGCTTCTTCTTTTTTATATTCTTCCTCGTGATTTTTGATAGCATGAATCTCTATGTCTTATCCTCTGCATGGTATAATACAATTTTAGGATGACCAGGATTATTATCATATGTCAGTTTCTTCCATTCCTCATAAACATCAATAAAGACCTTCTTTGTCTTATTTTCTTTAGGAGGTGAGGTTTTATCTTTTTTATTCTTTTTTTTCTTCTTCTGTGTCTTCTTTGACAGATCATGTTTAGATAATTCAACCCCATGTTTTTTAATTTTTTTTATTTTTCATCAATGATCACCTTCATTACTTTCAATGTATCTTTACCAATGAAATAAACCTATTCTCTCATTGAATACGAGTAGTTACCAAATTTGATAAACATAAAATATTCAAAAAAATATTACTCAATAATTCTAGAAACATTATAATCATTGACATGATGGAATTATTTTTGATGTTATATATGGTTAGAAGAATAAAATTTACAAGCTCGATCTATCTCATGTTAATCAAATAGTCTAATATGAATATATATATTATATTGAGACTTTCTTAGTCTCATTTTATAGGAATTAAAAATACATCGCTTACAAAAATCAATGAGATGATTCTCTAGTGATATATGAGAAACATTTATGTATTTTTTATCACGAGAAAATAATTAACCTTTAAATCCTATTTTATAAAATGTTCCAGGATTATCAATATGTTTGTGTGATGGACAATGCGCAATAAATCAGGAAGGTACTCCAACCAATTATGATAGTTTTCTAGGAGATAATTTATAACATTTTCCAAACATCATGAATGAAAAATTATCCCATTGTTTGATAGATTTCATAGATGACTAAAATTCATGAACAAGTTTGAGATAATACTTGTCAATATCATGATCTTTATATTCTACACAAATTGATTGAAATCCTTGTAATTTGGTATCTTTTTTTGGAGTAGTATTATATTTGAAAAATAAATCTCGTCCTTGGAACCTTCATCTGAAAACAATTAAATATTTGTAATATTGTTTTTTCTATCATCAGAAAGAGAATGAATATGATAAGTTATTCTAAAAGAAATAATTTTAGATTGATCAACTTGTAGGGAGTAGCGGGTCAGTGAAAAAATATCAAGAAACAGATGTTGGATTGGGGGTACCACCTTTATATAGGAGATCATGGGCATTATTCATCTTCCAAAGTTTATCAAATGGTTGGGAATAAAGTGATCCAATCTAATGGCTGATAATACCCCCAAGAAAGTTCTAGGGGAATTTTAACTCTCGAAGCTTTAAGAAAATAATTTATCATATTGAAAGTGAATATGATTAACTTTAATATTAAAAAGAAGTTAATTTTATAAATAACAATGATAAATAATTATAATTAAATAGTATAAAAATTCAATGATAATAATAATACATTTTTGAGTAAGAAGTGTCATTAGTGTGAATGAAATTTTCTTCTTTAATTTTGAGAACTTATTATATTTATCTAGTTTTACGAAACTAAATATGATAGTATTAATCCAAAAAATAAATAAAATGTTTAAAAAACAAAAAAAAAATAATTTTAAGGTGTAAAACTGAATATGATATTTCAGAAACAAATGGTCAATATAATTTTTTTTTTAATTTGTATATTTTATGAAACCTTGTGTCTGAAATATTTGGAACAGTTTATTATTCTAATTATCCTTTTTAGAATAATGGATTTGACAATTTTATAAATAAATATGATTCCAGAACATAATTATGAGAATTTTAAAAAACTAAAAAATTTGAAGAACTTAAAGTACTAAAAAAATATATGTACTCCCCCTATGAAGAGGTCTAACATAATATAATACGATAGCTAAAAATTAAGTACATATGATGTATCAATTTAAAATTATCATTCCATGATTCGGTTTAATATAATCAAATATATTGGAAGGTTATAGTTTTGTAAAAATATCAAATTGTTGACATTGTGTTTCGATAAATTGAATAATGATATCTACTTTTAGTTTGTAATCCCAAAAAAACTGATGCCTTATATCTATTTGTTTTTCATGGTAGTGATGTGTATCATTCTTACTTAAAGAAAGTAGACTATTATTATCACATAGTATTTGAGTTTTTGTAAAACTCATACAACAATTAGTGCGTGTGTTGCATCCACAACAATTGATCCCAATAAGTTCCATATACTTTATATTTGGATGAAATAGTGGAAATTGCTATGGGTATTGATTCAAACATGAAAAAGAAACTAGTGAATCTCCTAAAAAGATATATGTTTTGGATGTAAATTTTCTATCCATTTTATAACCACTAATGTGAGAATCTAAAAAAAATATGTTCAAAAACATTTATAGAAGAATAATAAACTCTTAAATCTATAGTTACCTTAACATAACTAAATATTTGTTTAATATATTTATGGTGGGAATCTTTTGTATTTTCTTTATATATTTCACATAAGTGTTACACAATCATTAAATCTAGATGACTTGCTATAAGGTAACGTAAACATCCTATCGTACCTCTAAAAATATTTAGTTCAACTGGTTTCCTAGACCAATCAAGATCTAAAGTATTGGAGGTAAGAATAGGAGTACCAATACATTTCATGTTATCATATCTACTTTTTTTAAAAATATTTTTTATATACATATCTAGATATATAAAAGTACCTTTTGGGTTTTGAGAAATTTAAAAACCAAGAAAATATGTTAACTAGCCCAATATAAACATCTCTATCTCAAATTTCATAAGATACACAAAGTACTCTATTAAAGATTATTGATTTAAAGATAATATAATTTTAAAAACGTAAATTTTTACAATCATAATGTTTTTTTCAACATTATTTATAAAAATATTGGGATTTCAAGTTCCCATAATGAAATTGTTTTGTAACAAAAACCCTGTTATTCTGTAACTCCATGTTCTAGGTCCATGTTTATGTTTAAGTAAATATTTGGTATGTTTATAAATGTATTTAAGATGTTTTTGAATTTCTAAACCAAGATGTTTTTTCAACATAAAATTTCTCTTAAATATATTTGTTACAAATAGAAAACTTCACATAAAATTAGAAAATATTATAATTAATGAATGCTAAAAAGGTAATAAAATAGAAATAAATTATAATTTAGCTACCAGTGTATAGTGTAAGCCTTCTTGTTGGTAATAACCATTATAAAAATGTATTCCTTTATTTCTAACAATTGTTCGATTTTCATCACATGTGTTTCTAAAAAAACATTTTACAACGATTATTGATGTATGTTTAGGTCATTCAACCAAGGTCCAAACATTGTTCCCCATGAATTAATTTTTCACATATTGCATAGCCTTGATCCAATGATCATCACAAAAATCCACACCATTATTCCTAATATAAATTTAGATAGGGAAGATAAAGATGCTCAATTTATTTTATAATGAAATTCTTGTCCTAACTGGTTGATCAACTTCACCAACAACACGATAACTAGGGTGATTCTGATGAAACAACATTATTCATGGGTTCTTGTAAACTATATTCATCAATAAAATATTGAAAATATTCTATATTTAAAACATCATGAACTATTTATTTGGTACATTACAGGTAAGATAAATTTTCAAACAAAGTTTGAAAAACATTTTTTTAAATAACATCTGAGGATGTTGGTTGAGGTTGTGTATAAAATAATGGATTAGTTTCATAAAATTTAACACATACAGTTTCCTTAACAATATATAATTTTTTTAAAACTCTATATGCGTTATAAATAGTTTAATAACCTAATAAAATTCAATCATATAATTTTTGTGCAAATCTAGGTAATTTATCATTCGTCTTCAAGTTTTATACATTACATCCAAAAACTCTAAAGTATGAAAATTTTTATTTTCAGCATGTCAAAAACTCATGAAGATTTTTATTAAGAAAGGGTGTAACTAAGACTCGATCTATAGTATACCAGGAAGAACTAACCACTTGAGCCCAAAAATATTTAGTAACTTATTACTCACTCAACATGGTTCTTGTTATTTCTTGAATAATGTGATTTCTTATTTAAACAACACCAATTTCTAAGGGGTCATAGGAGGTGAAAATTTATGTTATAGAGCTTTCTTAATACCAAACGTTAAAAAATTATAATTTATAAAATATCCATTAGGATCATTATGAACTGTTATGATGGGAATTTTTTTCTCATTTTTTACATTGGCTACAAATATTTTAAATTAAAAAAAAGGTTCATATTTTGGTGATTACTTAATTTACAATACTGGTAGAAGTGGTCATTGTTGTGTAGGTATAGATCAAATCTGCATGGTTCTAAAAAGTAACCAAAGGAAACTCAAATTTGATTGGAGGATTGGCTATTAAGTAGGAAACTTGGGGGCTGATTTTAATTGAATAATTAATTTTTTAATTTAATGTTATATAAAAACCACAATTACCTACAAAAAATATTTAATATGATGTGTTGATCCTTGGTTTCTACTACTGTTATATTGGATGTATTTGATTTCTTTTAATGTTTTTTATCACTAATTCAAGATGTATCGAAAAAACTAGATAATTACACAAAATAATTCAAGAATTTTATCCTTAAAAAATTCCATGGATAAGAATCAATTCACTTAGACAATAACTTTAATGATAAATCAATGTAATTAGATTATACTACAACTCAAAATTTGTCATCGTTAAAGTCCACAAATACAGAGAAGAAAGTAAATCATAGAATGGAAATCATAAAAAAATTAACTTTTTAAAATATTAATGAACTGGAAGTAACATTAAATCCATAGAATTTCTACTCAATTTGATTATTACCTAATGGGTTTATAAATCAATTAATTCTATTCTATCAATGGAAGGAGGAAGTAGGCTCATAGAGTTAAACTGAAGAAGAAAAACATTAAAATAACGCTCACTACATGGTTGTTTGACGGATTTAAAATCATATTATGTTAATATCTTCAATACCTAACGAAATAGTATCAAAATGATATGAATAATAATAGAAAAGGTGAATAAGAGGAAAATTTATTGAGAAAGAAAATTTATATTAACAACTCACATGAAAGAAACTGATGAAGCAATTACCAAAAAGACAGTGTAACGTTACAATTGAAAAAAACATGCATCTCGAAATAACTTCACCACCATCTCTTTGAATAGGAATAATATGGTAATTGGGTCAAGTAACTATTAGTAAATTCTTTATCCATTAATTAGTATAGTCAAAATGTGGGTGATAAATCAATGGAAATTTGTCTTTTCAATGTTGACCAAAAAATTCAGACCAGATTTATGCCCATTGTTTGCATGCAAATATGGAATTGAATATGGTTGAATAATTGATGGTAGTATCATATAAATATCTTCATACATGTATCACATAATTTATATAAAACGTTCATGAAAATTGGATTATCCATTTGGATGTTATTCTTGAAGTGGTGGTCTGATTTATTGGGCCTTCAAATATTGCCCACAAATTAATTGTGAACATGGGCTCCCTAGATCTCCATAAAAAAATCAGAAGTTTCTCTAGCTACATTTTATTAAAATGATCCCTAAAATTTTATATTATTATATTTTAAATTTGATCAACATTAGGCTTGAATTGTGGTCTCCTCTTTTATTTTACGGGACTAAGGCCCATTATGCTTTATCAATAAATTTTTTTATTCGTTGAAAAAATATTCTTTTTCTATTAAAATTCAACAATTGATTATAAAAGTAAATTTTTTCCAATAAATGTTATCAATCATATCCAAAAATATCAAATTCAAATAATGAATATAATATTTTTCCACAAATAGATGATGTATTTGGCCCAAAATTACACATTTAACATGAATTCCACATGTGATGAGAAAAGAAGTTTAATTTATATAATGTATCATAAATAGTGTTTATTAATATTAAAAAACATCAATATTAAAATACAATTAGTTCATATTTTCCTCTTTTAGTGGATAATAACACCCCCAACATGAGTTTTTATAGTCACGATAAAAAAGTTTCTAAAATATATAAAAATCAAATTACCTTTTCCCAAAAAATTATAATACAATAATAACCAAAATAAATCATGCAAATAATCATTGAACCCCTACAAATCTTATCAGAAAATCTAAATTCATAATCATATCCCAATCCCAATATTATTCCATTTTTTAAATTCATCTCCACATTTTATCTAGTTTCAATTAAACATGGTGATGTGTTGTGTATCTCAAATGACATGGGGCCCAGTTTCTTATTCAAGGGGAAAAATGGAAGTGCATGGGGAGAATCACATTAAACCTTGTGATGAGTATCCAAATTTGACTTATATATTTTTTCATTTTTTTTCTTTTTAATGTTTTCTTTTTTAAACCAAAATAGATATGAAAAGACTAAATCAAGGTATGGAAACCATGGTGTAAAAATCCCCAAGTGTTGAAAACCACACATATTGTCAATTCCATACTCCAGAAATAGATATATAAATCCTTATTTTAGGCAAGGAAACTCTGGAATCATGATCCCCAAGGGCTGAATGACAAAAATTAGTACAAAATATTTATATAGACATCCATTTTTTAAATTTCTTTTGCTGGATACTGAAATTATAATGAATTTAGGATTAAAACCTAAGGTATAACGAAAGGGACCTAATAACTGAAGCATACAAACCAAATGAAATGGATGCAAATTATGGCATTTTTATTAAGAGGATAAAAATAAAAACACTAAAAAATAAAATTGTACATCCATAATTTCAAAAAACTATGTTCATGAACTTAAATGTTCATTAACATCACAATCAATGCATTTAGAATAATTTGATATTAAATTTCAACATCTCAAAATTTAAATTAACGATTGTAAGGATAATGAATTGAATTTTTTCATATATTTTAAGCTTCATTATAAAATAAAAAAATCAATCAAAATTATAGATTTTCACATCCCCCAAAATAGAATGAATCTTCCATCTACTTGGAAAAATAAGTGAAGAAAGATATTAGAATTGGGGTCAAATAGGGGGAGTTGTGATTTGAAAGGATATCAAGAAAAAAACACCATATTTTGATGTTTAAGACCCATCAATAATAAATTCATCATTTTTTCTTCAATTCACATGTAGACTCCTTGGGGATGATTGATGAATGGGTTTGTAAAATAGAATGCATGGGTTTTATTTAGAAAAATTAATATGTTTCAACTAATCAATGTCACATGAAAGAGACATTTGAACACAATGGAAACCCCAAGGGGTTCCCTTAATAAAAAACAAAAACACACAAAATAAAATTTTAAATAATTTTTTTTGAAATCCAGGTTGCCTACTAGAAAGTGCTCAATATAAATTCATCAGAACGACGTGGAGCCCAATCTAATCCAATAAATATTTTTTAAATTTTAATGAAACTATTTTTCTCCACTTTTACTAGATTGAGATCGATTATTGTTTTAGAATTTTTTTATGTGCTATCCTTTGTTCAATAACTAATGGAAAATCAATGGAGTATAAAAAATAGTTTATCAATTTGAATTTTTTTTCATTCATAATACATTAAAGATCATTCTAATTTTATTTGTTTAATTAGAGGATTGAATGAATAACACAAGGGATTTTTTATCAACAATGGAAATATTTTTACATGGGGATGGAAGGAAAATAATTTTCAGTTCTCATTGATTTAAATTTCATAAATAAGATTGGAAATTTGAATAATAAAAAATTTATTATCCAAAAAAAATTATAAAGAATTAGTTCCTTTTGAAAATATTATTCCTACCCAAAATTGTCAATTTGAATTTATATATTTTTATGGACATAATTCTTGTGATTTACCCCAATGGATTATTGATCGATTGTCTTAAAAAAATAAATAATGGAAAAATATTTGGCAAAATAAATCCATTATCCTAACTTACCCTCTTTTGAATACATAAAATAAATTTCATGATTACTTAAAGACCCTTGAAAAATTAATTGATCTTCTTCAGCTATCCCAATTATAATGGTAAACACTTTAATAAATTAATTGGAGAAATATTGGAGACAAGATTATTTAATTAGTGATGAGGAAGGGACATCCGGTGTGGGAATGGGTTTCATAACTATTTCAATATTTTTTAGTTCCAAAATCAATGATGAAACTTCCAAATTCATTTTATACATTTGTTCATCAAATTGTTAAAGTTACCAGGTGTGTGGTAATCAATCAGGTTCGATCAAAGAAAATTCTAAAGATAGGGTCCTCTAAATATTTATTACCAATTTTACTAAATCCCATGTTTAATTTGAGGTAATGTAAAATGTACACTATTTGAGTATTTAGAAATTTGTATTTGATATTTCAGGATAAATAAATACTAAAAATATAAGTGATAAGATAAATTGGGATGAGAAAAGGGATTTTTTAGAATGAAAAGAAGGTGACTGCCTGAGATACTTACCTAGGTCCCCCTAAGCAGCTCTCAAATTTGGTGACTCCCAAATTTATGCTATTGGTTGAAGTATTCAATATGGTACAAGTAGGGATTGAAACCACAGGGATCAAAGAAGTAATCTATGGACACTCAAATTTGAGGGGAGGATTTCCTACTAGGTGGCCAACTTGGGGGTTGATTAGAATTGAACAAATAATTATTTAATTTAAATAAAATAAAATAATCACTATGAATTAAAATAATAATGAATGATGATGGGTTGATCCTTGGTTGTTTCGAGGGTTAGAATAGATGTATTTGTTCCCATTGAATGTTTTGGATCACAAATTCTAGATGTATCCAAAAAATGAGATAATTCGAGAAAATAATTCACCTATTTAATCATTAAAAAATTCAATGGATAATCACAGATTCACATAGGGGATCAATTAAATTATCTCTCCAAGTAATTTGATCATACTAGCATTTAGAATGTGTCATCGTTAAAGTTAATGGAGATGAAGAAAAAAATAACTCATAGAATGGAAATAAAAAAAATAATGAACTGATTAAAATATTGAATGAAATAAAATAAAATCCAATTAATACCATACATACTCCCTTAGATCAACCCATAAGATATTTATCACTCCATTTATGCTACTATATAAACTAAATAGGGAAGTATACTCATTGGGGGATAATTGATAAATGGAATCATTAAAATGTTGATCACTCCATCGTTGTGTGAAGAATTTCAAAAATGATTATGTGAATAGATTCACCTCCTAAAGAAATTTTATCCATATTATATGAATAATTATATAAATGGTGAATAAGAATAACATTTATAATCAAAAAATTATTTTAAAAACATACAATAATGAAACTAAAGAAGCGATTACAAAAAGACAGCTTACCATTACCATTGAAAGATAAACATCCATATAGAAATACCATCATCACTAGGTCATTAAAAAGAAATATTAGGGGCCAAGGGTAAAGAAATATTAAATAAATTCCTTACACAATAATTTTGAGATTAAAATTGATGGTTAGAAATCAAAAGAAGTAAGACTTTTCAAAATTGACCAGAAAATTCTAAGTAAATTCATTGCACTTTTTGGTGAGAAAATATGGAATTGTATAAAACCAAATCATTGATTGTTGTAGAAATGAAAAATCATAACCCTTGTGTCATCTAATATCTGAAAACATTTTTTTATAATTGTATTATCCATTCAGATGATATCCTTGATATGGTGGGATGATTCTTTGGGCCATCAAATCTGGCCCAAATATAAAATGTGAACTTGGGATCCATGAATCTCCTTGATAACTTCAGAATTATACCTTTAAAAAGATTATTGATATGATCCCCATGATTGTATCTTTCTACAGATAACATTTTAGAATCATTAAGCATCAATTTTGGGGTCCAATTTTATTTGATGGGCCAAAGGACCATTATGTTTTTTCCTGAAATTTCGGAGTTCATTGAAAAGAAATATCTATATTCCCATGTGATTTAAACATTGATATTAAAAGATAATATGTTTCGATCAATATTATCAATCATATCACCTCATATAAATTTGAAATAATTAATATAATGTCTTAAAATATAGATGATTGTTCGGTCTTAACTATGAATTTTAAATAAGAATCACACATGTGATGAGAAACGATGTTTAATTTATTTAGTGCAAGAAAATTTGTATTTATGGACTTTTAGATGCATGAATATAAAAAAATAATCAATGGATATTAGCAACTCTCTGTGAATAATCATTTTTTATTTATGAGAAAATAAATAGAAGTGTATCCAGTGTAATTATCAATTGTGACATATACATAGAATTTCCCTCCAATAATCACAGTTTATGTAAGACTAAATAAGTCTATGTGATCTAACATTAACAAATATGTAGTTATAACTTCACTAATAGATTAAAAACATGACTTATGTTTTTATTCTGTACTGACATGGGTTATACACATTTTTAGAATCAAACCTATGTTCTAGTAGATCCTTAAAAAGATTTTTCTTAGTCAATTTACATTAGTTTATAGGGTTATAGTGTCATACCCTTCTATTCCATAACCATGATTGATCATCCATTGCACTACGGAATGGTTTGTATTGACACCTATGGCCTTCTATGTTACGTGTGTAAACATTCTCATACTGATTGAGAGAAAGAATGTATTCACCTTAGGAATTATGTACTACACATTTATCATTTCTAAAATACTCAAGGTACCCTTCATCACATAGTTTAATTTTAAATATAATGTTGTGCTTATGGCATTTAACTTGCAAAACATTAGAAATTAAAACTTAACCATGAAGAACAATATTAACTATTCTGATAATCATTCCTTGATCATTATCTTTGAAGGTAACATTTCCACATTTCATCTTGATAGACTTTTCAAAAATATAATTATTACCAGTCATATACATATAATAACCACTATCCATGTCCCAAATTTTCATATTAATTATAATTTAATTTTCTTCAGAAAGCGAAAACATTATACTTTAGTAACCCAAAACGTTTTGGGTTTGGTAATGTCAAAGAATAAAATTTTAGGAATCCACATTTAGTTTGAAAAAATAGGCCTTTTGAAAATGTATGTATTGAACTTTATTAAGTGAACAATTATATTTCCAATTCCCACTAATTTTTCATTTGGTGCCACAAGGTTCATTTTTAGGAATAATGTAATTTCTACTAAAAAATGGTTTTTTATAAGTGTAGCCCATTCCAGAACTAGTACCATGAGAATGAATTTTCTTATACATCTTATGAATGTTTTATTTACCAGTAGTAATGTTTGATAATAGTTTTGTCCAAGATGAAAATTCAGACAATACTTTTACAACTAAATTCTTATCCCCTTTAGTAATAGTTTCAGATTTTTTTTTACCAAAAATGGTTTGTAAAATAAATTTTTCAGAAATTACAATTTTTAAATTCTTAAAGTTGTTTATTTTTAAAAAGTTTTTATATCAAGAATTTTAGATATACTTGATATTTTTTATGATAAAACACATAGCCTTGAATTAGCCTTATCACATTTTTATTAAATTTTGAATTCATATTCTAAATGAGTTTAGAAAGAAGGAAAAAATAATTATGAGAAGGTAAGATATTATATTTATCTAAGGAAAATTATTTATTATAGGATATATAATCCTTCTCATCAAGATAATTAAAAATTAAGGATAGGTTTTCATGGTTTTCAGTAGTGCGTACCATAGCCACCAAACAAATATTTTCTTTAGGTACCCTTTCAATAAGACCAATGTTTCTTTATATGGAACTTACATCATAAAATGTCTTATCTGAGTAATATCCTCCACTTTCACCCCAATAATCATTATATTTAATCAATTTGATTCTTTTGACTTGTAAAAACTTTTATAATTCTTGTCATAATTTCATTCTTTTCTATGTTTCCTTTTTTTGCTTGGGATAATCTAGCCTGATGTTCCTAGTTTTCATACAATCATTACAAGTAACATAGTTTGAATACCTATAACATAAAATTGAATGTCTTCCCATCAATAGACATGGATGGCTATGTTGCTCCCTGATATGTGTGCATGAAATGAATGAATCCCTTGTGGAACTAGGACTTAGTACCCATGTTTGGAACAACAGTTTGTTCCATACCACTATTAGAAATCCATCCTATACCAACACATATATACCAACTATTTTAAAAAACAATTGGGATATGGGTCTTATGCCATCTCTTCTTTATAACTATTTCATTAGGGCATGTGATATATTGTTATCCCAAATTCTCTATAAAACTTTTGGGATAGATCAAAATAATTTGGGTCCCTATCCAATTAATAAGAAAAAACTATTGGAATATGGGGTCCTATCCCAATGGTTAATAATAATTGTTGGGATAGGACATGTGGTATAAGGCTATCTCAAAAGTTTTGTAAAATTATTTTGATAGATAGAAACAATTTGGGTCCCTATCCCAATGGTTTGAAAAAATCATTGGAATAGGGGGTCATATCCCAATGGTTCATCATAATTGCTAGGATAGAACAGGTGATATAAAGCTATCCAAATGGGTTCATAAAACTATTTGGATATATGGTCTTGAAATTTCAGGTGCCAATCCCAGTAGTTCTCAAAACCATTGGGATAGAAACCATTATTTTATTGTGAAATAGTTTTTCAAATATCATTAAATAAATAACTATATAAATTATACCTATATATATTTTTCCAAATATACTCACCATGATAATTACAACATAGTGGTTTTGTATTTGATATATAAGGTGGATGTCATGGTCATGATTTCAAACTTCAGTTATGTATTTTATTTTACATTACCTTTTGGAACGGTTTTGGGAAAACCATTGGGATACACATATTCAATGGTTTGAACTATTGGGTTAGACAAGTCCCAAAGATTTGAAAACCATTGGTACAGACCTACTTCAACAGAAAATCAACCCAAAACCCTCTAAACTAGTGGTAAAGTCTATAGGGAATATTTGGGATGTATACCAATGATTCTAAACTATTAGTATAGGGTATTTTACTAGTAGTGGAAGCTATCACTTAAAAAGGATATGTTGAGATCCTATATCCCACCACCTCTAGAGTGTGGTCGTCACCACCTTCCTAACACATGACCAGAAGTGATCAATTTTTCATGCCTCTGGAATGAAAAACACAAACATCATAAGAAAATGATATCAAGATTCACACATCAAAAGCACGAGATTACTCAAAATACTCCTATAACCATGCCATAACCCATAGCATACTCCTGAAGAGAGGACTATAATAAGAACAATCGAAAAAGTACCTACCTCTGGAGTGTGGGATTTCGTGATTTTTCTATTGTTATTGTAAAATTTTATCTTTAAGATTGGATTATGGGTTGTGATGTGGTTTTAGAAGGTTTTTACCTATCCTATTCGTTTGAGTAGCGAATCCTGATATCATTATCTTATGATGTGTTTGTTTTTAAATCTAGAAAAATGCCAAAATGATGAATTCTAGTCATATGCCAAGAGGGAGGCGATGACCAGCCTCCAAAGGCGGTGGGCTATGGGTACAGGAAGATCCTCCTTTTGTGTCAACTGCCACTACTAGAATAATGGCCTATATTAACTTTTTAGAATCATTGGTATAGGTCTCCTAATTTTTGGTATATCCTTTTCCAATGGTATGGTGGGTTATTGGTTGATTTTGTGTTGGAATAGGTCTATCCCAATGGCTTTCAAACCTTTTGTATTTGCCTAACCCAACAACTAAAACCGTTGGGAGAGGTCGGTCCCAATGGTTTTCCCAAAACCATTGGGATAGGTAATGTAAAATAAAATACATAGCTGAATTTTGAACCCATGACCACGACCTCCACATTATATATCAAAGACCAAACCACTATGTTGTAATTATATTTGTGTATATATTTGGATATATATATATATATATTATTTATATATTGATTTATTAAATGCTATATGAAAATATAATTCCTAAAAAATAAGGGTTCCTATCTCAATTTAATTGTGAACTGTTGGTATTGGCACCCAAATTTTCGGGACCATCCATCAAAATGAATTTACAAACCCATTGGGATAGCCTTACATGACATGTTCTCTCCTAGTGATTATGATGAACCATTGTGATATGGACCAAATTTTTTTGATCTATCCAAATTGTTTTAAAAAACTATTGGGATAAACATATACCACATGTTCTATCCCATCTATTTTGATGCACCATTGAGATAGAACCTCATATCCCAATAGTTTTTTGTCCTTTTGGATAGGGACCTAATTTTTTTAGGATCTATCCCAAAGGTTTTACAAAACCTTTTAGATAACTGTATATAACATGCCCTATCCGAACAATTATGAAGAAGAGTTGGGATAAGACCCCAAGCTAATGTTTTTTTCAAACCATTGGTATAGGGGTATCGGTAAAGATAGGATTTACAATAGTGCTATGACACCAACTATTGTTCCATACACAGTTACTGAGGCATAGTTCCACAAGGGATTCTTACATTTCATGTACACCTATCTGGGAGCACTGCAACCTACCATGTCTACAGATGAGATGACATGTGTTTTCGAGCTCCAACATCTTCCAATTTTTTTATATATGGAGGTACATAGGTAGTTGAGATGTCGGTTCAGACAACTCCAGTGATATTCACGAACCATGAGACTGATCCTAAGAGGGAGCTGAAGCTCCAAACTTTTATCCTCTATGGGGAAGCAAAGCACTAGTAGGATGTTCTGAACTAGGTGAAAGGCAACAGGATATGGTCTAGGATGATTTTTAAACTACTCTCTATGATTATTTCAAAAATGAGACTCTACTGAGAGAGTGTGCTAGTGAATTCATGCAACTGGAGTAGGTCACAATGATGGTTAGGGAATACAAATCATGCTTTACAAAGTTGAAATGTTTTTCATCAACATACTTTTATGACAAGCAATAAAGGGTGAGAAACATATAGGAAGGTCTCTGAGATGCTATCAGATCTCAGTTCAACGTGTTAGGATGGCCTCTATCACTGGAAGTTTGAATCTTGATATGATTACAGAGCAGAATCGGAGAGAAGATTGGGGTCCATAGAAAGTCAATGTTGTTTCTCAACACATTTTTTCAATGAATTTAGTTTGGAATAATTCTTTGAGACATACCATGATATGAGTATCTATTGGGCTATGTGTATTGGTAGCTCAGTGTTCTTTTATCGGTGTGGAATATGAGGCCACACAATGAACCAGTACAACCGTGACCCAGTCGAGTGTGGAGCTTGCAGCCAGATGGGCCACATGCAATGTTTTTTCCAGAAAGTTCCTCCACCGATGAGTTTTTGGGGCACAAATCATATGTTAGTATTATTATAAGGTTCATTAGATTATCATTAGAAATGTAGTTGGATATGTCCTAGTCAATTATCCTGAGGTAGTGGTGGTCATGGCTATGGAATCCAATCACTAGTTACAATGAGGCATCAGAGTGGGAGTACTTCATGTAGTGATGTTTTTTCACATGGTTGTGGTATAGGATAGATATATTTTGTAATAACTTAACCAAGGATAATGGTGTTATAATATCTATGGTGAGAGGTACAATCTTGTTATCCGATAATATTTCATATGGTTGTTTTTATATATTTTCATCACATAGTATTAAATCTTCACTAGTGTTGAAAACACTTAGGTTCGTTATACTATTTGCTAAGAGTGTTATGACGCTAGCCACTCTATTGGTAATTATAATATAAGGTGTACTCTAGTAAAGGGAGTTCCTCTAGAGGTTGGTGGGTGTCATTTCATTTGGGATCTTTATATCCTTGAGAAAACTGGCCTTGGAATCATACTCGAGATGGACTGGCTAGTGGATTATTGAGACTATGTTGACTACTATCACTAAGGGTGACATTTCATCACAAAGGGGTGTAGTTCATACTCAAAAGGGTGAATGAGATGTATAAGCATGCCGAGATGGAAGATACCATTGTGTGCTAGGAAGGATGAAAACCCAAATCGCTAGTCTGCATCTATATGATTGGGGGAAACATTATATGGATTTGCCTCTATTGGTTGATTGCTTCAGGGACATGTTCATGAACGACATTACTAGTTTACCTTCAGAGAGAGAGAGATAGAGGTTGAGTTCTCCTTTTATCTATCTCTAGGATATGCACCATTATACATTCCACTTTATTTGATGGCTAAGATGAATTTGTAGGAGCTCAAGAGTCCATTGGAGGACTTCGAATCAAATGGGTTTATCCGACCCAGTACTTCTCCATGGGTTTCACCAATATTTTTTTTGTTAAAAAGGAAGATAGAGATATTACATTATGCTTGGATTATTGGAAGTACAACTAGTTTACAATTATGAACTAACATCCCTTTCCACATATAGATGACCTGTTTGATTATCTTTATGGATCTCAAGTTTTCTCAAAAATTCATTTGAAGTCAATATTTCCCCAGGAACCTGTTCGACCTAAATTCATACCTTGTACAACTTCTCATAGAATGTATGGTCAAAATGTGTATCTATTCATGCCATTCGTTCTCAAAAACACACCATCAATTTTTATGGCCCTGAAGAACCGATGTTTCCATCATTTGTTGGATTCATTTGTAGTGGTTTTCATGCATAATATATTAGTGTATTCTCACAATCAACATGACCATTACAAACACCATGAGATCATATTGGATACAATGAGTGAACATATTTTATATGATATGATCAAAAAGTTCCAATTTTGGATGGTTCATATTCACTTTCTAGGTTACATCATATTAGAGACATGAGTATTAGTCGACCTAGAGAAGGTAAGAGCTATTTTTTCTACGGAAAGAAATGAAATTGTATTTTATATATGGATTTTCATAGGGATTGATGGATTTTACATGCATTTTATAAAGGTATTCTCAAACATACAAGTGTCGTTGATGGGTTTTTTCTAATAAGGGAGTGATGTATGTATGGTCATATTCCTATGAGACATCCTTCTAGGAGATGAAAGGGGGATTAACTTCAACACCCATCTTGATACAACCAGAGAGGGGTATGAGCTACACAATGTATTGTTATGCATCTTGTATTTTTATTGGTGTATTACTAATGTATGGGGATAAATTCATGGAATACGGGTCTCAGGAGCTAATGCCACATGAGAGGAATTACCCAAAGAAGAATCTCTATCAAGCAGCAGTTGCTCACACATTGCATAGTTTGGGACACAATTTATTGGGAGAGAGTTTTGCAGTGTACACTATCAACCAATGCATCATGAATGTATTTACACATGGTGATCTAAATCTGAGGCAATTAAGGTGGGTGGAGCACATATATTCCTTTGACTTTGAGCTTGCCTACATTCTTGGTAAAGACAAGGATCTTGCCAATGCACTGAGTAGGAGGACTCAAATATAGGAAGTTTAGTTGTCCAGTAGTGAGTGGATGATCAGGGATTTGTTCAAGAAGATGAACTCAGATGTGCATAAAAGACTAGGAAAAACTTATCTATCATCCTTTGTTGTTACCACTACCATAATTAATAGAGTGAGGATGAGGAAACTATCAGATTAAAAAGGGATAAGTCTTAAAAAAGAGTGTTGTAGGAAAGGATCCAACTCCTAGTTGAACCATTATCAAGTATGAGATTCTACATATCCATGATCGAATTTGGGTTCTAGTGGACATACATGAGGACCTAATGAAGGAGTTTCATGCCTCATCTTGGGTACTGAATCCTAATGTCACAAAAAATTACTATGACTTACGCTATAAGTACTAGTGGTTGGGTATGAAAAGAGAGGTAGATAGTTTTGTCATGAGGTGTTCCACCTCTCGGTAATTGAAGGTAGAAAATTAGTGTCCTGCTAGACATTCATAACAACGACCTACTATTGAGTTGAAATGTTATGATATGTTGATTGATTTTGTGGGACTTTTGTTAAGGTTGCATCAAGGAAATAATACTATGTGGGTTTTTTCTGACCGACTAATTAAGGATTATCATTTCTTGGTGATCAAAAAGACCTTTAGTTTCGATGATGTTGAATTGTTGTACATCTATGAGATAATATAACATCACTGGGTCCCACAAAAAATCATTTCAAAGAGGGGAAGACACATTACACATTGTTTCATGTAGATGTTTTAGAGGCCACTGGGTATATAGGTGCTTCGGAGTAGAGTATACTACCCTTCGACTGATGGCCATTTAGCGTGTATGATACAGGTGCTTGAGGACATGCTGCAAGCACGTGTCCTAGATTTTGGTGGATCTTAGGAGAAGCATATACCACTTGCTGGGTTTTCCTACAAAATATCTAACATGAGACTTTATATATGTCAGTTTATGAGTCATTATATTTTAGGTCATACCGATCACCTATGTGAGGGTTAGATGTAGGTGGTACAACTTTTCCAGGACCACGTCTTTTACTGCAGGAAATATCTGAATAGTTCGAGTTGATTCAGAAATGTATGGCTACCAAACGGTATCAACAAGAGTCAAAAAATGATCATCGTAGATGAACTCTAGAACTTGAGGTAAGGGATTGGGTTTTATAACATGTTTAAATGTGGAGAGGACACATGAGAGTCAAGATACATTATAATATTTATCCATGATAAGTCAGGTTGTTTGAGATTCTAGAGAGAGTCAAGTCAGTAGCACATCAATTTTAGTTAACTCAGAGGTCATGTGACATGCATTATGTCTTACACATATCTCACCTATTTCTATTTCATTTGGACCCATCTCATGCTTTTTTTCCTGATATGGTTCAGCTATAGGTTTATGCATCATATGAGGAGCATCCGATTCGAATCATTGACAGAAGAACAAAAGTTCATTAATGATGGTCAATTCCTCTAGTACATGTGTTATAAAAGAACATTAATTTAAAGGATAAGACTAAGGATCAGGAGGTTGAGGTACAAGCTCATTGGATAGAGTTGTTCTTAGATGAACCTTGACCACCATTCAGAAGGTAATTCGGTGAAAAATTTCCTTATGGAGGGATAATTTTAATAACCTGAGTTTTCATACATTGTAACGATATATTATTTTGAGTTTAAATGTTTAATAATGAATTAATTTGAATTCCATTTTAGGTTATAGAGGTTTTGAGGGGTGTTTGGGGCTTGTTCTGTGCCCGGTACCCTGGTTTTGGTGTGATTTAAGCCGAGCACACTATTAATGAAAACCATGCATACAGGGATAGCTGCAAGGTTTAACCAAACCATGTGAGGATTGATTTAGGGGAGATATATGACACAACATTTGAGAAAACTACGAGGAAAAGGCTGAAAAAATATGTGACTTTGTATGAAACTATTATAGAGGACTTTTTTGTGGTTTCTACACCATTAGTCGAACTGTGTAAGGAAACTGTGTGGGTGCCCTTGGCCTACAACTAACAATGCACCTAAACCATGACACCACTGATATTTTATGAAATATTATAAATTTTAATTAAATGTAAATCCTTTTAAAACATAAAAACAGTTTCCATTTAACTATCACAACAACATCAACATTTGGGGATCTTCCTATACTACTATTTCTATATTTCAGATATCATCAACATTTGATCACCAAATAAAATTCTATTCATCTCCTTGGATCCATAATTGTAATACCTCAATTACTTTTTATCCATTCTCTATTATTATAGATATGATTTTACCTATTTAGGTGCAAGATTATTTTCCATAATTTTTTTTATTCATCTATTCTTAATATTTCCCTCTATTTGACTTGAATTAGTTTTTGATGCTTTACAATCACTCCCCTACTATTCTAATGTATGTTGTCTAAAAAACTTCTTCATGTCTTGGTGCTTTATTAAGATACCTACCATTATACCTCCTGACTAAATTTCTATTTTTGGCCTGAAATTTATCATATTAATTGATTTAGATGTAACTAGACATGTTTATGGATTCTCAGAGCTTTCGCGATGTTGTGTAGGTAGTGGTTGTTAGAACCAATGTCACCCATGGGATTGACCGATGGAATGAAATTATTTTGATGTAGTTGACCTACACAAATGGGTGAATTTTCAGGCTTTCCTATATATAGGAGGCCCAATTATAATTAATTGGAATTGAATAGCTTATTTAGGAGTTGTCATGCCTCCTTGATTAATGATGTTTTGAAATTCCACTCTTGAATTGGTTATATAGCTCAAATGGATTTAGGTATAAATGAGTGGGTATAATCATTTGGTTTTTATTAATTGATTTACTGGTCAAATTGGAAAATGAGATATATGTTTTGGTATAGTCATGTGATTATTTAAATGTGAAATCTCTATGTGAGTGGGTATAATCATATGGTTTGAAGTGATAAATGGTACGAATTTAAAATGTATGAATTGTTGCCTTGGACATGTTCCTTGGATTTAAAACACAACATTGGACATGTTGGATTGAAAATATCCATGGGTCTTGATTCCCTAAGATACCATGGGCCTTGCTAACCCTTTTATATGGCTTAGTTGGACTTATGTTGGACATGTCCGTTATGACATGGTCCTAGGAATCCAAACAGTTCCAAACTGAGTTTCCTTCGATATGCCCCTAGACTCCACGATGATTCCTTAGTCTTCAACACCATGTATATCTCACTTTGTGGTTTGACTCTTTGACATATGGCATGTCCATGATAATTATGGCTTGTTTGGTTGAATGTCTTGTCCATGGATGTTTCTGAATCTTCAGGTTGTACACAAAGGTCGGGGTTGTTATAGGAAAATGATTTTACATTAACGCCATGAAACTAAATTTATTTTACTTTTAGATTACTTATAGATGATACTGACCATATTTTGTAGGGATCTTGGAGAGGACATTTAGTTATATTGGTTTAGTTGTAACATTCCATGGGAATCTTTACAGTTCTCTGTACCTTACCTGATTTACGTATAATCTGTTTAGATTACCATATTGTAAAAAATTATATTTAATATATAATGGGTGATTTCCTATTGGGATGTTATATCCCATCATATTTGGGCCTCCCTTGGGGACAATAATAGATTATTTGTTTTCTAGTATTTTTAACGGAAAGCACCCAAATACATGTTTTCATTTTCTACTTAGGAGCATGGGAGCTTGTGATAAATCCGAGGCTTGCAATTTTGATATGGAACTTTTTTTTGGATCTTTATATTGTAATATACTTTCATATACCTATTTTTCTTACATTATAGATACTTTTTTCATCATCATCACTATATATCACACATTTCTGGATTGGTTATATATTCATTTCTTATTTATTTATCGATTTTATACCTATTGTATCTTCTCTCACTATATGTATGTTATTGATATTACATTGTGTATACTCTAGTGATGAGAAAATAGTACCCCCCCACTGAATCTTCTAGGCCCTCACTACTAGTCTTTTCCCTCCTTCATTTTGGGGAGATGTGCTTGAGGCCATATGACCATCCAAGCTCGGGGAACTTTTGAGTGGAATCCAGGTCTTGGACGTTACACCCATAATCCTTAATTGTGGGATTAAAAGTGATTAAATTCCCTCTTATGTTTTGAAATATATGGTCCATAAAAATTCATGTACAGGATATGAATATGATCAGTGGGCCAAGAATTATATTTCCCTCTAATGCATTGGGTAATGTTTTTATCTCTAGAGATACCTGTATTGGGAAAGGGAGGTCATCATAATCCCACTATGTTATGATATCTTGTTGGTCAACCATGAATTATGTTTATGATGTCATGTTTTATTTTGTTTCAATATTATTTATATTTCCATGATTTTATTATCTTAATCCATGATTATTTGATCATAATTATGATTAACAACATTCTATGTCATTATGTTTTTCGTAGTAACTAAAACAAATTGCTTTACCTTATGACATTCATTAACTATTCCATTACAAGGATTTATTGATCACCTCTTTATTATGTATTTCCCTTGGTTATCTCAAATATTTTTAGAATATCAATGCAATATAAGGGTATGTTTTGGTGTTTTTAAATAACTTTGGTGTACCCATTTTTATAGTTATTGTTATATTTATCTAATTACCCAAATATACTTTCCCTCATGATCTTATATGATTGTATTTTGTGTATCATTATTTAATAAATAATTACATAAGATTTATTAAAAATATGGATTTTCATAGTTCATATCAGAGTTAAGAAATGTTATAATTTTTGAATTAGGATTAGAAACCCTTTTTATAAGACATAAAAAAAGAACCAAACATAATAAAACATCCCTAAAGTTTGGTAATGTATATAATTAGTGATTTTATACAAATAAAATTCATGTCTAGATATATCGTGTTTATGTGGATCAAGAATAATTGTACTGAGGAGTAATAAAACAGAAATTTTCTATTGGATATTGAAGTTATCAGCACCAAGTAGAAAAAAATGATGCCATATTGCACACTTGGATTGACACTCCCAGGGGATGTGATTTTGTAAATTTATCATTACATTATGACAAATCAAGAAGGGAATAAAAATTCCAATAATATTATATGTTAAGAAATATATTATGGAAAGAATATACCAAAACATAAAAATTTATATTTTAAGGAATATATTTGACGTATGAGTTATCCCTTCAATGTTCATAGTTTCACTTTTATATGTTTAATATATTTAAAATTCTCATCCATAATTTTCACATTATTTTAGTCAATTACTATAAATAAGATGAATTGAATTGACAACCATTGTGATGGGAAATGTGATGAATTCCTAAATTCGAAGTCCAAACTAATGGGATCCAGAGTCATGCATTTCATGAATATACAATTGTCATTAACTATGTTTTTGAATATAAACTTATATTAGGGTGAAAACCCATATCCACGTAAAAATTACAATGTTTCAATTATGGACTTTATGTGAAAAATGCCTCTGAATTTTAGTGTATCATTTGATCCCATAATCATGGAACTATGTATTAACAACATTGAAAAGATCTTTAGTTTCCTCCAATGGTCTATGAAATATATGGTTTTGTTAAATATTTATTGTATAGAGGGAGAATATGAAAAATACTGTATGTTAAAAAATGGATCCAAGGGAAAAGGTCAAAGTGGTGGAGTGGATTTTTTTTTGAAAAATGGCTTTTGAGAAATATTTTTGTCAAATCGGATGACTTAAAATGGAGTGGGATTTCCTTATCCCCAGGAAAAGGAAACAAAATCCATTACGGTTTACGAGGGTATCTTCAAAAGATTTTTAATATACACCATAATAATTTTTATTGAACTTTAAAGTAATTTTGAAGTCTTCAATGGTGTGCTAGTGTCATGTTTGTGAAAGGATGTTGGGATTAGAGACTTTAATTTCTCTGAGAAAATTTTATAATGTTCCCCTAAAGTAAAAATGTAGATTAGTTAATCTCAGAGTTCTCATGGGATAGAATAAAGGAAGAATATAATGTGTGTTAATTATAGAAATATTATAAAGAAGTATCAGGGGAAAATAAATTCCAACATCACACTATTCAAAATTAGGGAAGAAGAATCCTAGAATTTACCAAAATAGATTTAGGAAATAATAATGGTTCTAGAAGGAAGGGTATATGTCTAGAGATTTTCAATGTGAGAAACCCACCAATGTGATAGAATAAGGTAATTCTATTGGCAAAACACATATTACTTTCCAATTGTTCAACTACAAGGAACATGGAAACAATGTGAATCAATAGACTAAGATAATGGTTTTTGATGATAACCAATGATAAAAACCTCCACAGACTAGATAGAAAGGGCATGGTTATTCTATCATAACTACTAAAGTGGACCCCCAAAATGATGTGGTAACTTATACACCACTTATTCATTCATGGAAAATGAACATACTATTTAATTATTTTTCTATGCATTATTTTATGTCATGGATGTTTAGTAAAACTATTCAAACACCACTACACAATAGGGAAGTGGAGATTTATGTGAAAATCAAAAATATAATTTTTTTATCCAAAGTATATATCTTCTTGATTGTCCTTATTTTCGTAATAAATTTTCTAGTGAACCTTAGGTTACACCCTTTAGAAGATATTAAATTATGGGTATGGATTGAAATTCCTTAAATATGTCATACATAAATTTTCATGAGAAGGAAATCACCTTATGTATTATGAATTTCTCTCTGATTCAATCTAAGGGAACAGATGAGGATATATATCCTTTGAAAAAATCATATGAAACAGTGATATTATTAGTTTATTAGGAAGGATATCTAGATAAAATGATTCTTAATAATTAAAATATTATCCTTGATGAAATTAAAATTATAAGCTAATATAAAAATGTGTTTCCAAATGAATTTCCCAGTCTTCTTCCAAGTCATGTGTTTGAGTTCTCAATTGATCTTATACCTAGATCCTTTCTAATATCAATGAAATATTACTTAATGGAAACTATTGAAAATGAAGATATGAATAAGATAATATACAAGAATCTAGATAAAGGGTTTATATGAACAAGTTCCTGAACATGTAGTGCATTGATCCTCTACACCAAGAAGAAGTATTGGTCAATTCAACTTTTCATTGATTACTATGATCTAAAAATATCTTGATAAAAAACAATATCCTCTATCATGGACTGATTAATTGTTTAATCAACTATATGGATTAGTATATTTATCCAAGTAGGATCTTAGACTGGGATATTATCATATAATAGTTAATAAAGTGAATATTCTTATGACTATTTACATATAAGGTATGAGTACTAAAAGTTCATAATGATGCCATTTAGACTCACCAATTCACTAGATATCATCATAGACATAATGAATAGAGTCTTTAAGGATTAAACTGATAAATTTATTATATTATATATATATATATATATAATATTATTATCTACTCAAAAATAAATCAGTAATGTGAGGATCATTTTAATATTTTTACTCACTACTAGAATAAATGTAACACCCCGATATTTTGTGAATTATTTTTCTTCGAATTAATTTACCCTTTTTGATATTTTTCATTTCATAAAATATTGAATATAAAATATTTTATATTAAATAAATATGATTGGATTATGTTATATGAAACACCAAGTTAATCGTTCACTATACGCAACACAAACATGGCTTGTACTACACTGAACACGGAGGTTAGCTTGCATTAAATAAAGTAACAAATTTCTATGATGACTTTCATTACATGTAAGGCTAAGGTTTAATAAACAAAAATATAATATTAAAATATTTTTATTTAATATAATAATATAAAAACATGCTGTCAAATTAGAGTTTATGAATATTATTTAATAGTCTATAAAAATATAGGTTTTAAAAAATAAAATATGAATTCATAGGTTGCCAATTTATTATAAATGAATATTAAAAAAATTGAATATAAAAAGAATTATTATTATGGTTAAAAATATATTTTGCAATAATAAATTATCTTTTCATTTATGTCTTCCAATTCCCTATATCAAACATTCATTTCCCATAGAACATTGAATTGATATCCGTTACACGCAATGCCGAGTTTCTTCGAAACATCATTTTATTGTTATAATTATTTAAATGAGTTCGTGATAACCTAGCTACTACACCATAGTAATATTAAAATTTATAACTACTTTTCAAATATTTTTATAATGTTTTTATATAAATAAAACATATTGAAAATGAATGATATGTTTTTTGGAAAAGTCCTTTTATGATGAGAAATAATATTTTCTTGAATGAAATGATTTTGATGCACCTTTATAACAAATAATAAAATTAATTTTATAATTATTTAGAAATTTATTTTTTATATAATAAAATTCAATTTTTAATTCCTAAGGTTTGAAATTATACTGGGTTTAGTTTTTTTTTATTTTTCTGACAAACATCATTTTTTGATTAATAGTGAAAACTAATGCATTTTAGTTAAAAATGGATTTTTTATTTAAATAATTATTAATGTTAAATTATATTTTAATTTTTTTAAAGTGAAATTAGATAAATTATACATCTATTAACAAAATGTATTTCATTAGAATCGATTTCACATTGAAATTTAATATAAAACCTTAACACTAATATGAACAATTTTCTACTCTAAAACTCATTATTTCATCATGTCCGTAGGATTAGTATTAATGTCAATTTTCCCACATCAATAAATTGAATTTAGAAAATCTAACACAATCCATTGAATTCAGTATAATATTAATATTAAAACACGGCCAATTTAATTTTTGACCAAAATGATTTGGAAAAGTTATGAAAACTTATAATAGAAATTAAGACAAAATTAAGCTTAATTAAGGACTAATTGTAACGCCCCGACCCCAGTTACCTAGAGTCGGTGCATTACCTTGTAACATTGGCATGATCACAAAAGATCAAGTCTAGAAAGACCGATTAGTTTAGTAGACTTGGAAACACTAGATACATTCATAAAAGTTGCATTATATCATAAAGTGAAAATCTACAATAACAAAGTCTCCATAGTCCACACTCATATCCTCTTCTGACTATCCCTGCAGGTCAATCATAAAATACTTCTTCACATCCTAGAAAATATTAAAACATTGAAAGGGGTGAGCTCAGATGCTCAGTAAGGATAACAATATTGCGAAAGCTTTCATCAATAAACATAAACATTTAAGGCAATGTATAACTAAAACAAAAGCCTTTTTAAACTTGATCTTCAGTATAATATGGAAAAAATAAAATTAAATAATGCCATTTACTTACTCACATGGATATTCTACTAGTCGAATAATCACATGCAATATCAATAACCACTTTCATAATGACGGAATGCATAATTCCAGACTATCATAACCACGTAGCCAAGGCCTCGTGCCAAGACCACAAATAAGATTTTGTCAAGGCCTCGTGCCAAGACACTAGTTTGTCTCATGAGACCTGCCGATGCATCAAAAAGCTATAGAGGGCTCCACCAGTCACTTATTAAGTCCAATGCATTCCTCATATGAATAGGTTTAAACATATCATATAACATAATAGTATCACATAAAACATGCATAAAGGAAACATAAAATTTCCACATTTCAATCACAAGATATCAATACAACACATTGATATAATAAAAACACTTTCAAAACCATTTTCAATACCAAAATAAAAGAAAATTAAAACTTGTATTTATTTTTCATTTAAAAAAATGTTATGGATCTTAGGGGAAGTCGAAACTCATATAATGGTCACAGCAGCGGAGAAGTCATTGTCGCCACATACGTATGACAAGAAAAACATTCCTTTTTTTGTTTAGTAAAACGCTTCGTATAGAAAGATTCCTTTTGAATAAACAGAAAAGACAAAGGGGTTTATACACCGTATAAATCAAAGTTGTGTATAAAACCAACTATGCCTCAGTGAAAAGAGATTGAGACGAAGTCCATACAAAGATCATTTAAAAAATATATATATATCTATTATGGGTATTCATTATAAGTACACATAAAGAATGTACAAATACAAGATATGACATAATAATATCATGACATAATTTGAAAGTAGGAGATTAACCCAAAGAATGGAAATTGGGTTAAGAAATTCCCTTACCTCGTGTCCGAATTCACTCGACCGTTATTTGATCTCCTGAATAATAAACTAGATTTAATCTTACCTTCTTAAGAACCTTTTTCAAGTTCATTATTCCTTTTATATCACTTATTACCATGTTATGAACATTATGTAATTATTTAAGTTAATAACGGTCGTTTTGTCGATCTTTGGTACTTGAGTCAAAAATAAACTTCTTATAATAACATGTTATTCATGTGATGATATATCCATTATATCCAGAATTATATTCATGATATAGATATCATATATCTTATATATATCCATTATATACATGCATTTATAATATTCCATAACGTTTAGAGGTAAGAAATGAAATGCACCGTTCATGGAGACGGTAAGCCGTACGTACGCATGAACGCTACTTTCATTTCTATTTTATATTTAATGAAATCATAATGATATAAAGGTATATTATAATTCCAGTATAATATCATATATAATATCATTTACTCCATCCTTTATACATCCCACATATGGGATTAAAAATTCAAATCACATTGAGGGGGTGGTAGTCCGCACTTCCTAAAATGAAAATATCGCGTTTACCCATAATGGAAACAATAAAGGTATGCCATAAATAAAAAATACAAAAACATAAGTAAAACATAAAAATATTATATATAATATATAAATATAGTTACATTTTAATGGCCACCTTTGAAGGTGTTATATGAGTGTTGAACAACCATCGTTTCGTGAGGCAGAAATTCGCCATCCACAGAAACAATATGTTCTTTAACCATTAGATGTAGGTGTGTGTAAGTGTAGCTCGAATAATTATTATAAAAACATACTAGTATATTGATGATACTTCTGTTTTTACAAAAGAAATGAATAAAAAGATTTTAGGGGGTTGGATAAGCAAATTAAAACAAAATAACATAAGAGAACACATTACCTTAAAATCGGGTACCTCTTTTTTGATTTGAGCCTAAGGCTTACTTGGGAAGAATTATGCCAAAAGTGAGGCTTCTAGGAGTAATAGAGGGATGTTGGGAGAGTATTTTGGCAGAGTTTGGCCGAGCCAAAAGTCTTTGAAAGTGTGAGTAAGGTGGTAGTGGTGGGGGCCTTTTATAAGTGGAGAGAAGGGCCACTCTTGGAATGTAATGAAATTTTACTTTATTATATAATGAGTTATGGATTTTAAAGGTCCCACACTTAAATAATTCGAGTATAAGGTGATAAGGTTTCTAAATATAGTCAACCAATAGGTTTTTGACAAGTGTAAGCCTTGTATTTTACATTATCTTTTCATTTTATTTAAATCGTTAATTAATGAGGTAATCGCTGCATCATCATGGTGTCATAAAAAACATAATTTATTTAATGCCTAAAAATTATAAAAAAATATCATGATGTAGGAAATATTGTTATCTTTCTAATTAATGTTTATAGTAAAAAATATGACTTGTATAACCCCACTTAAAAATTGTTTTAGTAAAACAACTCTTGTTTGTGACATTTTTATTTTAACATTAAATAAAAAGTTATTTATGTCATTTTCCTACCAAAGTGGCTCCCTGGGGTCCCCAAGTTGACCCATGGATTTTCTTGGTCGGTCATGACACATCCAATAGGGTTAGGACAAGTCTAAAGGTCATTCCATATTATTATAACATTATCTTTACCTTAAATTACACTAATTACCTTTAATCGTTATTAATTAAACCTAAAAGTTACTATTCTCCAAAAAATTATTTTAATCCCTTTGAACCACATTTTACTTCCTAATGACAACCATGTATGTCGGATTTTTGAAAATCAAATCACAGAAGTGGTAATGTTTCATTTAAATGAAAAATCAGTTTTTTAACTACCACTTAGTGGTTTAACTATTCATCAAAAATTGAAGTTTTTCAGAACAATGCCAAAATTTCACTCTAAGCTATAATTGATATTCCGAATTAAAAATTGATGTCTATTTTACAAAATTCCAAACATATAAGTTGCATTAATTAATTTTATAATTAATTCCCGCTGTCACAACAAATAGCGTGTTTTTAAGAAACAATATATATCAAAAGATTGACAATTGTTTATGTCCAATTTCAAAGTGAAATTAATTATAATGAACACCATTGGATGAAATGGTAAAAATATATTCTAATTATAATCTAAATCCACTCAATAGTATAATCTATCACTATAAATTATTTTGATTAAAAAATTTGTTTTAAGTATTTTTCACTATTCATAAAAAAATGGAAGTTCTCAGAAAATTACAAAAAATTCAACTTAGGATAATTTCGATATTACGAATACAAAAATGAAGTCCATTTTGAAATATAAAATTTATACAATTTTAAAAAGTGGGTATTACTATTCATAACGGCTACATTGATTAGTCGCGGTGTGTTAGAACTTGATCTTGCGTACAATGCAAGCTATTGCATTATTGAATGAGAAGCGTATCATGGAAGCTCAGGGTGTTACATTCTCCCCTCCTTCAATAAATTGCGTCCTCGCAATTTGAAATTTTTCTTTGAAAATAAAATGTTGAAAATAGAAAATACCTTTGTGAAAAACCCACATCAGAAATAAAGTTAGTAAAAATATAACATTAAAGGAATGAAAGAGAAGTACAAAGGTCACCCGAGATAGCCCATACTATGATTCTATGAAAATATGGATATGGAGGAGAAACAAACCATCATGGTCTGATGGAGAGTTATAGAAAATAGGATTAGGAGAAAGTTAACCACAAGAAAATCACAAACTTGTGATTGGTTAAACGGTCATTGAATCCCCAGTTGGAAAAGTTAACGGACAACGTTTTTGATTTAAGTTACCTTTTATAAAGTTGAGGAATTTATTTAATAGATTTTCTAAGAACGTAAGGAAATATACTTACTTGTCATGTAGGCTTTCATTCTTTAATAAATTTTTACCACAAACCCATCTTTCACTCTAAAAGGTAATAGAACTCAAAAATATTATATTTATCCTAATTTTATAAGGTTCTATATATTACCACATACCATTTAGATTAGGATAAATATTTTTTATTAACCAGGTACTTCTTGTAGGCTAGTGGTAGGTAATAAAGGCATGTCACACTATAGTTGTGGGTTCGATTCCTAAAGCTTTGTCCGACGCGACGTGTTATGCCCCACCCTGCAGGTTGTCTTTTTCCTAAAACAATAGTTTTATAATATTTCAAAAATAATCTTCATAAATTTTTTAACCTTAAACAATACTATCCAAAGTTTAACTTAATCCATTCCAACCTTTATAGTTATCCAAAATACCTCTGCCCAGACTTTCTCTAAAAGGTCTCTAAATTCCAAAATCAATTGTAACATCAGATTCCCCAAACAAAGTAATGATTCTCTTATTGTCGCATACTTAAAATATGATTACCTTCATCATATTAAAACCTTAATGAAAAAACAAGTACTGCAGTACAATCCTTATATATATCACATTATTCTTATAACCAGAATATAATCCTTGTTTCCAAAAGCACCAATACATTAATTATTCCACTTCAACTGTAGTAATAGAATAAGAATGTCCTTGATCCCTTGGCCTTTTCTAAGGTATGTTTCCCTGACTCTTAGGACATTAATTTCCATAATTCCCCATTTCCCTACAATTTTAGCATTCAACATTGATATCCTCTTTCTTTCCCTTGCAATCACGAGCCTGGTGACCATTATCTCCACATTTATAACAATCTCCCATTCCTTTTAGGCAAGCATCAGGGTGATTCTTCCCACAATTATCACATAATGGAAAATCCTTCTTTCCCTTTTTCCCTTTATCCGTCTCTTGTTCCACCGTTCTCTTCTTCTCTTGCTTTACTTTGTTGTCATAAAACATAGAGAATTCATTTTCTGTCTTGATAGCACATGAGACAATATCTTCGTACGATGAGAGGGATTGTAATACTAAAGCTCGACGGAGAAATAGTTTTAACCCATCAAAGAAATGATAAATATTAATTCCTGGGTTATGTATATAATCTATAGCATGCTTTGCTAACCTTGTAAATTTAGCCTCATACTTTGCGACATTCTCATCCTCCTTCTGCCTCAGACTTAGAAATTGCCTTTCCATATCTACTCGATGGTCATGTGGAAAGTATTTTTATAAGAAAATTTCCTTAAACTCCCTCCATTCCATACTTTATACTTCTTCATCTTCCTTTGTGTTTTGAATCAGTGACCACCATTGATCGGCATCTCCAGTGAGGCGGTAAACTGCCATGATGACCTTCTCCCTTTCTCTACTCCCCAAGGCATGGAATATTTTCACTAATGAGTTTTTCCATTGCTTAGATACTAATGTATTTGAACCCCCATTAAATGTTGGCGGTAGTTGCCTCATGAAGCGGTCTAACATTGATCCTCCACGTTGCAGATCCGGGTGCTCCATACGAGTAAGGTTACTATTCATAACCTGAGTGAGTTGCCACAGTATGGTAATAAGTTGATCAGCCCCAGTTGTATCTCCAGCTCCATAATAATTATCTTGAGCAGCAGGGTAATCCCTACACAGAGTGCGTGCATTGATACGGTTTCCATTCCTTCCACTAGGCGCCATTTCTAAACAATGGCATAAACTAGATTAGTTTATGAATCAAAATACATAATTCCATGCTTGTAAAACACTTAACACTAATTGAACTATTTATGGATATAATCCATAATCATAAAAAAAGTTTTCTTTGAGGAAGTATATACTCATATCCCTTCATAGTGGTTTGTAAAGAAAATGAAAATTATCCTAAGCATATCCCCCGGGAGTGTCGTAACCAAGAGTGCAGCAAGGCCCGTTGTCGTGCACCAGTTCCCGTTCGAGTCTTGCTCAAAGCGGTGTTTTCAGGTTTTACCCCTAGGTACATCTGTGCCAGAGCCGCCTCTACCTGCTCGTATCCAGACAGGGATGTATTTCTCAAAAAACTCACAAAATATCTACTACAACAAAATATTAGGAAGTTCTTCTATACTAATCCTCAAAGTCTATCTTTGGGCTATGTGCTCTAATCAGAGTTTATCTAAATCTAGCATCCAAGGTTAGTACTAAACTACCTCTGATACCAACTGTAACGCCCCGACCCCAGTTACCCAGAGTCAGTGCATTACTTCGTAACATTGGCATGATCACAAAATATCAAGTCTCGAAAGACCGATTAGTTTAGTAGCCTTGGAAACACTAGATACATTCATAAAAGTTACATTACATCATAAAGTGAAAATCTACAATAACAAAGTCTCTATATCCCACACTCATATCCTCTTCTGACTATCCCTGCAGGTCATTCATAAAATAATTCTTCACATCCTGGAAAATATTAAAACATTGAAAGGGGTGAGCTCAGATGCTCAGTAAGGATAACAATATTGTGAATGCTTTCATCAATAAACATAAAGATTTAAGGCAATGTATAACTAAAACAAAAGCCTTTTTAAACTTGAAATTCATCATAATATGGAAAAAATAAAATTAAATAATTCCATTTACTTACTCACATGGATATTCTACTAGTCGAATAATCACATGCAATAGAAATAACCACTTTTATAATGATGGAATGCATAATGCCAGACTATCATAACCACGTAGCCAATGCCTCGTGCCAAGACCACAAATAATATTTTGTCAAGGCCTCATTCCAAGACACTAGTTTGTCTCATGAGACCTGCCGATGCATCGAGGAGCTATAGCGGGCTCCACCCGTCACTTATTAAGTCTAATTCATTCCTCATATTAATAGGTTTAAACATATCATATAACATAATAGTATCACATAAAAAATGCATAAAGGAAACATAAAATTTCTACATTTCAATCACAAGATATCAATAAAAAACATTGATATAATAAACACACTTTCAAAACCATTTTCAATACCAAAATAAAAGAAAATTAAAACTTGTATTTATTTTTCATTAAAAAAATGTTATGGCTTGTAGGGGAAGCCGAAAATCATATAATGGTCACAGTAGCGGAGAAGTCATTGTCGCTGCATACGTATGACAAGAAAAACATTCCTTTTTTCGTTTAGTAAAACGGTTCATATAAAAAGATTCCTTTTGAATAAACGTAAAAGTCAAAGGGGTTTATACACCATATAAATGAAAGTTGTGTGTAAAACCAAATAGGCCTCAATGAAAGGAGATTGAGACGAAGTCCTTACAAAGATAATTTTTAAAATAAAATAGATCAATTATGTGTATTCATTATAAGTACACATTAATAAAGTATGAATACATGATATGACATAATAATATCATGACATAATTTGAAAGTAGGAGATTAACCCAAAGAATGGAAATTGGGTTAAGAAATTCCCTTACCTCGTGTCCGAATTCACTCGAACGTTCTTTGATCTCCGGAATAGTAAACTAGAGTTAATATCTACCTTCTTAAGAACCTTTTTCAAGTTCATTATTGTTTTTATATCACTTATTACCATGTTATGAACATTATGTAATTATTTAAGTTAATAACGGTCGTTTTGTCGATCTTTGGTACTTGAGTCAAAAATAAACTTCTTATAATTAAAACTTGTTCATGTGGTGATATATCCATTATATCCAGAATTATATTCATGATATAGATATCATATATCTCATATATATCCAGTATATACATTCATTTATAATATTCCATAATGTTTAGAGGTAAGAAATAAAATGCACCGTTCATGGAGACGGTAAGCCGTACGTACGCATGAACGCTACTTTCAATTTCTATTTCGTATTTAATGAAATCATAATGATATAAAGGTATATTATAATTACATTATAATATCATATATAATATCATTTACTCCATCCTTTATACATCCCATATATGGGATTAACGATTCAAATCACTTTGAGGGGGAGGTAGTCCGTACTTCCTAAAATGAAAATATTGCGTTTACCCATAATGGAAACAATAAAGATATGCCATAAATGAAAAATACAGAACCTTAAGTAAAACATAAACATATTATATATCATATATTTAAATATAGTGACATCTTAATGGCCACCTTTGAAGGAGTTATATGAGTGTTGAACAATCATCGTTTCGTGAGGCAGAAATTCGCCATCCACAGAAACAATATGTTCTTTATCCATTAGAAGTAGGTGTGTGTAAGTGTAGATCGAATAATTCTTATAACAACATCCTAGTATATTGAGGATACTGATGTTGTTACAAAATAAATGAATAAAAAGAGTTTAGGGGGTTGGAGAAGCAAATTAAAACAAAATAACCTAAGAGAACACATTACCTTAAAATCGGGTAACTCTTTTTTGATTTGAGCCAAATGCTTCCTTGAGAAGAATTCTGCCCAAAGTGAGGCTTCTAGGAGTAAGATATGGAAGTTGGGAGAGTATTTGGGCAGTGGTTGGCCGAGACAAAAGGCTTTGAAAGTGTGAGTAAGGTGGTAGTGGTGGGGGCCTTTTATAAGTGGAGAGATGGGGCACTCTTGGAAAGTAATGAAATGTTACTTTATTATATTATGAGTTTTAGATTTTAATGGTCCCACACTTATATAATTAGAGGCTAAGGTGATAAGGGTTCAAAATATACTCATCCAATAGGTTTTTGGCAAGTGTAAGCCTTGGATTTTACATTATCTTTTCATTTTATTTAAATTGTTAATTAATGAGGTAATCGCTGCATCATCATGGTGTCATAAAAAATTTAATTTATTTAATGCTTAAAAATCATAAAAAAAATCATGATGTAGAAAATATTTTTACCTTTTTAATTAATATTTATAGCCAAAAATATGACTTGTATAACCCTATTTAAAAATTGTTTTAGTAAAACAACTCTTGTTTGTGACATTTTTCTTTTAACAGGAAAACAAAAGTTATTTATGTCATTTTCCTACCAAAGTGGCTCCATGGGGTCCCCAAGTTTACCCATGGATTTTATGGGTTGGCCATGACACATCCAATAGGGTTAGGACAAGTGTAAATGTCATTCCATATTATATAACATTATCTTTACCTTAAATTACACTAATTACCTTTAATCACGATTAATTAAACTTAAAAGTTACTATTCACCAAAAAATTATTTTAATCCCATTGAACCACATTTTACTTCCTAATGACAAGCATGTATGTCGGATTTTTGAAAATCAAATCACAGAAGTGGTAATGTTTCATTTAAACGAAAAATATGTTTTTTAACTACCACTTAGTGGTTTCACTATTCATTAAAAATTGACGTTTTTCAGAACAATGCCAAAATTTCACTCTAAGATATAATTGATATTCCGAATTCAATATTGATGTCCATTTTACAGAATTCCAAAAATATAAGTTGCATTAATTAATTTTATAATTAATTCCCACTGTCACAACAAATAGCGTGTTTTTAAGAAACAATATATATCAAAAGATTGACAATTGTTTATGTCCAATTTCAAAGTGAAATTAATTATAATGAACACCATTGGATGAAATGGTAAAAATATATTCTAATTATACTCTAAAACCACTCAATAGTATAATTTATCACTATAAATTATTTTGATTAAAAAAGTTGTTTTAAGTATTTTTCACTATTCATAAAAAATGAAAGTTCTCAGAAAATTACAAAAAATTCAACTTAGGGTAGTCTCGATATTACGAATAAAAAAATGAAGTCCAGTTTGAAATATAAAATTTCTATAATTTTAAAAAGTGGGTATTACTATTCATAATGGCTACTTTGATTAGTCGCGGTGTGTTAGAACTTGAACTTTTGTACAATGCAAGCTATTGCATTATTGAATGAGAATTGTATCGTGGAAGCTCAGGGTGTTACATTCTCCCCTCCTTCAATAAATTGCGTCCTCGCAATTTGAAATTTTTCTTTGAAAATAAAAGGTTGAAAATAGAAAATACATTTGTGTAAAACCCACATCAGATATAAAGTTAGTAAAAATATAACATTAAAAGAAAGAAAGAGAAGTACAAAGGTCACCCGAGATAGCCCATACTATGATTCTATGAAAATATGGATATGGATGAGAAACAAACCATCAAGGTATGATGGAGAGTTGTAGAAAATAGGATTAGGAGAAATTTAATCACAAGAAAATCACAAACTTGTGATTGGTTAAACGGTCATTGAATCCCCAGTTGGAAAAGTTAACCGACAACGTTTTTGTTTTAAGTTAACTTTAATAAAGTTGAGGAATCTATTTAAAAGATTTTCTAAGAACATAAGGAAATCTACTTACTTGTCATGTAGTCTTTCATTCTTTAATAAATTTTTACCAAAAACCCATCTTTCACTCTAAAAGGTAATAGAACTCAAAAATATTCTATTTATCCTAATTGTATAAGGTTCTAAATATTACCACATACCATTTAGTTTAGGAAAACTATTTTGTAATAACCAGGGACTTCCTGTAGGCTAGTGGTAGGTAATAAAGGACTGTCGCACTATGGTTGTGGGTTCGATTCCTGTAGCTTTGTCTGATGCGACGGGTTATGCCCCACCCTACAGGTTGTCATTTTCCTAAAACAATAGTATTATAATATTCCAAAAAATAATCTTCATAAATGTTTTAACCTTAAACAATACTATCCAAAGTTCAACTTAATCCATTCCAACCTCTATAGTTATCCAAAATACCTTCGTCCAGACTTTCTCTAAAAGGTCTCTAAATTCCAAAATCAATTGTAACATCAGATTCCCCAAACAAAGTAAAGTTTCTCTTATTGTCACATACTTAAAATATGATTACCTTCATTATATTAAAACCTTAATGAAAAAACAAGTACTGCAGTACAATCCTTATATATATCACATTATTCTTATAACCAGAATATAATCCTTGTTTCCAAAAGCACCAATACATTAATTATTCCACTTCAACTGTAGTAACAGCATATGATTGTCCTTGATCCCTTGGCCTTTTTTGAGGTATGTTTCCCTGATGCTTAGGACATTCATTTGCATAATGCCTCATTTCCCTACAATTGTAGCATTCAACATTGATAGCCTCTTTCTTTCCCTTGCAATCACGAGCCTAGTGACCTTTTTCTCCACATTTATAACAAACTCCCATTCCTTTTAGGCAAGCACCGAGGTGATTCTTCCCACAATTATCACATAATGGAAAATCCTTCTTTCCCTTTTTCCCTTTATCCATCTCTTGTTCCACCGTTCTCTTCTTCTCTTGCTTTACTTTGTGGTCATAAGACTTAGAGAATTCCTTTTCTGTCTTGATAGCACACGAGACAATATCTTTGTACAATGAGAAGGATTCTGATACTAAATCTAGACGGATAAATGGTTTTAACCCATCAAAGAAATGATCAATCTTACATCTTGGGTTATGTATATAATATGCAGCATGCTTTGCTAACCTTGTAAATTTAGCCTCATACTTTGTGACATTCTCATCCTCCTTCTGCCTCAGAATCAGAAATTGTCTTTCCATATCTACTCGATGGACATGTGGAAAGTATTTTTATAAGAAAATTTCTTTAATCTCCCTCCATTCCATACTTTATACTTCTTAATCTTCCTTTGGGTTGTGAATCAGTGACCACTATTGATCGATATCTCCAATGAGGCGGTAAACTGCCATGATGACCTTCTCCTTTTCTCTACTCCCCAAGGCATGGAATATTTTCTCTAAGGAGTTTATCCATTTCTTAGATACTAATGTATTTGTACCCCCATTAAATAATGGCGGTTGTTTCCTCATGAAGCGGTCTAATATTGATCCTGCACCTTGCGAATCAGGGTGCTCCATACGAGTAAGGTTACTATTCATAACCTGAGTGAGTTGTCCCAGTATGGTAATAAGTTGATCAGCACCAGTTGTATCTCCATCTCCATAATAATTATCTTGAGCAGGAGGGAAATCCCTACACGAAGTGCGTGCATTGATACGGTGTCCATTCCTTCCACTAGGCGCCATTTCTAAACAATGGCATAAACTAGATTAGTTTATGAATCAAAATACATAATTCCATGCTTGTAAAACACTTAACACTAATTGAACTATTTATGGATATAATCCATAATCATAAAAAAAGTTTTCTTTGAGGAAGTATATACTCATAACCCTTCATAGTGGTTTGTAGTGAAAATGAGAATTATCCTAAGCATATCCACCTGAAGTGTCGTACCCAAGAGTGCAGCAAGGCCCGTTGTCGTGCACCTGTTCCCGTTAGAGTCTAGCTCAAAGCGGTGTTTTCGGGTTTTACCCCTAGGTACATCTGTGCCAGAGCCGCCTCTACCCGCTCGTATCCAGACAGGGATGTATTGCTTGGAAAACTCACAAAATCTCTACAACAAAAAAATTCTAGGATGTTCTTCTATACTAATCCTCAAAGTTTATCATTGGGCTGTGTGCTCTAATCAGAGTTTATCTAAATCTAGCTTCCAAGGTTAGTACTAAACTGCCTCTGATACCAACTGTAATGCCCTGACCCCAGTTACCGAGAGTCGGTGCATTACTTCGTAACATTGGCATGATCACAAAAGATCAAGTCTCGAAAGACCGATTAGTTTAGTAGCCTTAGAAACACTAGATACATTCATAAAAGTTACATTACATCATAAAGTGAAAATCTACAATAAAAAAGTCTCCATAGTCCACACTCATATCCTCTTCTGACTATCCCTGCAGGTCATTCATAAAATACTTCTTCACATCATGGAAAATATTAAAACATTGAAAGGGGTGAGCTCAGGTTCTCAGTAAGGATAACAATATTGCGGAAGCTTTCATCAATAAACATAAACATTTAAGGAAATGTATAACTAAAACAAAAGCCTTTTTAAACTTGAACTTCAGCTAATATGGAAAAAATAAAATTAAATAATGTCATTTACTTACTCACATGGATATTCTACTAGTCGAATAATCACATGCAATATCAATAACCACTTTCATAATGATGGAATGCATAATGCCAGACTATCATAACCACGTAGCCAAGGCCTCGTGCCAAGAACAAAAATAATATTTTGTCAAGGACTCGTGCCAAGACACTAGTTTGTCTCATGAGACCTGCCGATGCATCGAGGAGCTATAGCGGGCTCCACCCGTCACTTATTAAGTCCAATGCATTCCTTCTATTAATTGGTTTAAACATATCATATAACATAACAGTATCACATAAAACATGCATAAAGGAAACATAACATTTCCACATTTCAATCACATGATATCAATACAACACATTGATATAATAAAATCACTTTCAAAACCATTTTCAATACCAAAATAAAAGAAAATTAAAACTTGTATTTATTTTTCATTTAAAAAAAAGTTATGGCTTGTAGGGGAAGTCGAAATTAATATAATGGTCATGGCAGCGGAGAAGTCATTGTCGCCGCATATGTATGACAAGAAAAACATTCCTTTTTTTTAATTTAGTAAAACTCTTCGTATAAAAAGATTCCTTTTGAATAAACGTAAAAGTCAAAGGGGTTTATACACCATATAAATGAATGTTGTGTATAAAACCAAATATGCCTCAATGAAAGGAGATTGAGATGAAGTCCTTACAAAGATCATTGTTTAAAATAAAATAGATCTATTATGTGTATTCATTATAAGTACACATAAAGAAAGTACAAATACAAGATATGACATAATTTGAAAGTAGGAGATTAACCCAAAGAATGGAAATTGGGTTAAGAAATTCACTTACCTTGTGTCTGAATTCACTCGACCGTTCTTTGATCTCCTGAATAATAAAATAGTGTTAATCTATACCTTCTTAAGAACCTTTTTCTAGTTTATTATTCCTTTTATATCACTTATTACCATGTTATGACCATTATGTAATTATTTAAGTTAATAATGGTCGTTTTGTCGATCTTTGGTACTTGAGTCAAAAATAAACTTCTTATAATTAAAAGTTGCTCATGTGGTAATATATCCATTATATCCAAAATTATATTAATGATATAGATATCATATATCTCATATATATCCAGTATATACATGCATTTATAATATTCCATAACGTTTAGAGGTAAGAAATGAAATGCACCGTTCATGGAGACGGTAAGCCGTACGTACGCATGAACGCTACTTAATTTATATTTCGTATTTAATTAAATCATAATTATATAATGGTATATTATAATTACATTATAATATCATATATAATATCATTTATTCCATCCTTTATACATCCCACATATGGGATTAACGATTCAAATCACTTTGAGGGGGCGGTAGTCCGCACTTCCTGAAATGAAAATATCACGTTTACCCATAATGGAAACAACAAAGGTATGCCATAAATGAAAAATACATAACCTTATGTAAAACATAAACATATTATATATCATATATATAAATATATTGACACTTAATGGCCACCTTTGAAGGTGTTATATGAGTGATGAACAATCATCGTTTCGTGAGGCAGAAATTTGCCATCCACAGAAAGAGTATGTTCTTTAACCATTAGATGTAGGTGTGTGTAATTGTAGCACGAATAATTCTTATAACAACATCCTAGTATGTTGAGGATACTGGTGTTTTTACAAATGAAATGAATAAAAATAGTTTAGTGGGTTGGAGAAGCAAATTAAAACAAAATAACATAAGAGAACACATTGCCTTAAAATCGGGTAACACTTTTTTGATTTGAGCCAAAGACTTCCTTGGGAAGACTTCTGCCAAAAGTGAGGCTTCTAGGAGTAAGAGAGGGAAGTTGGGGGAGTATTTGGGCAGAGGTTGGCCGAGCTAAAATGCTTTGAAAGTGTGAGTAAGGTGGTAGTGGTGGGGGCCTTTTATAATTGGAGAGAAGGGGCACTCTTGGAAAGTAATGAAATGTTACTTTATTATATAATGAGTTTCGGATTTTAAAGGTCCCAAACTTATATAATTATAGTATAAGGTGATAAGGGTTCTAAATCTACTCATCCAAAAGATTTTTGACAAGTGTTTGCCTTATATTTTACATTATATTTTCATTTTATTTAAATCGTTAATTAATGAGATAATCGCTGCATCATAATGGTGTCATAAAAACATTAATTTATTTAATGCTTAAAAATTATAAAAAAATATCATTATGTAGGAAATATTTTTATATTTATAATTAATATTTATAGTCAGAAATATAACTTGTATATACCCATTTAAAAATTGTTTTAGTAAAACAACTCTTGTTTGTGACATTTTTATTTTAACATTAAATAAAAAGTTATTTATGTCATTTTCCTACCAAAGTGGCTCCATGGGGTCCCCAAGTTTACCCATAAATTTTCGTGGTAGTCCATGACACATACAATAGGGTTAGGACAAGTCTAAAGGTAATTCCATATTATTATAACATTATCTTTACCTTAAATTACACTAATTACCTTTAATCGCGATTAATTAAACTGAAATGTTACTATTCAGCAAAAAATTATTTTTATCCCATTGAACCACATTTTACTTCCTAATGACAACCATGTATGTCGGATTTTTGAAAATCAAATTACAGAAGTGGTAATGTTTCATTTAAATAAAAAATCAGTTTTTTAACTACCACTTAGTGGTTTTACTATTCATCAAAAATTGAAGTTTTTCAGAACAATGCCAAAATTTTATTCTAAACTATAATTGATATTCCAAATTCAAAATTGATGTCTATTTTACAAAATTAAAACATATAAGTTGCATTAATTAATTTTATAATTAATTCCCGCTATCACAACAAATAGCGTGTTTTTAAGAAACAATATATATCAAAAGATTGTCAATTGTTTATGTCCAATTTCAAAGTGAAATTAATTATAATGAACACCATTGGATGAAATGGTAAAAATTTATTCTAATTATACTATAAAACAAATCAATAGTATAATTTATCACTATAAATTATTTTTATTAAAAAAGTTGTTTAAAGTATTTTTCACTATTCATAAAAAATGGAAGTTCTCATAAAATTACAAAAAATTCAACTTAGGATAATTTCGATATTACGAATACAAAAATGAAGTCCATTTTGAAATATAAAATTTTTATAATATTTAAAAGTGGGTAATACTATTCATAATGGCTACTTTGATTAGTCGTGGTGTGTTAGAACTTGATCTTGCGTACAATGCAAGCTATTGCATTATTAAATGAGAAGCGTATCGTTGAAGCTAAGGGTGTTACACTAATCCTTAATGTTAAAGGCCAAAATGACCTATACACATGAAAAAATCCCATTGTATATCCATAATTAGGAAAAAAATCCTTCATTTATTTATTTAGGTTTGTTTTAATGACCTTTTTAGGTAAGGACATGTGAACTCCTAACTTATTTTCAAAAATTCTAAACGAGTCCTTTTCCGTTGCTAAAAAAGGAGACCACATATGCCACTTCTTCACACAACTAAAAACAGTTAAATTTAGGCCAATACCATCCCAATAAAATTTCTATAAATTCTCCATTCCTTCTATAATACTTACCTTGGGTAGAAGGTAATCTAAAGAAACCTTTGGCACAAACCAAAAAGAGTTACCGGGTCAAGAAGTAACATCTTCTCTCAAGTCGTATTTTTTATTTTCATTCTCAACCCCTAAAATTTATATTTCCCATGATTTTATAACAAAACCAGTATTCTAAATACACTAGGATGTTTTTTCTAAGGAACAAATATACACACACACCTCTATCAAATGGATAATGAACATACTGTTTTTGTGTATGACAAACTTCCACCTCACTAAACGATAACTAATAAATTTTTCTTATGGCCTATAATGGTGGGAATTTTGATTTAAAATCTATTTATACAAGATATATATTATATTTAACATTTATTCATTCTTGTATAATTTTTATCTTGAATATACCATTACGCTTTCTATCATATGTAAACATAATAATTTCATTTGATGAACTGTGTACTAGTGCCCCCTCAAAGTGATATGATTCATTCATAGAATAAATGGAATATATTAAAAATTGTTTTAGTGAATATATATTATACAAATTAAATCATAATTCTACTATAACAATGTTATATGTATACATATATGTCTTTTAATTTCTTTCCCTCAACATGATAATTAAACGAAAATAGCGTTCATTCGTACGTACGACCTACCGTCTCCATGAATGATGTTTTCAAATCCCAACATATATATTCTATAGATTATTATATTACAAATATACTATATATAATTATATATATATTTATATAATGGTTCACATTCTTAATTCATGATATAAGAATAAGGACAAAAGACATAACAAATTAAGACACACGCAAAGAATAAAGCAAATATCACCCGAAGTAAAGGCATAACATATGATCGTTAAAAATTGGGAAATATAAGATCATAATAAAAACATATAAAATATTAAGATTTAGTTATATGGTTCATTAAAAGATGTTAAATAAATTTATATTTATTATATAGGTGGTTTGAGTGAGTATAATGATAGTCAAGAGACAATGTAAGCGGATTTCATCTCACTTTTTATTTTCATGAGATACACGAAATGTTCACCACTATATCCTTTTATGTGGTGTATATAAATACCATGGTTGTATACTTTATATATTATAACTAAATTAGTTTGTATTAACATATCCATTTTATAAACATTCATTCACGGGGTTTAAGTTTAAAAAGCCTCCAAATTGGTAAAAACGTGTTGTCTCAATTTTCCTTCTTCAAGACTCATGTTTTTTTATGAACCTAAACTATCTTTTGAGATGTATATACATCCATTTTACATGTTATATGATGAATATAATTACTTTAATTATATTTTAAGCTAAATTTAATTTAATTTTTTACATGAAGATTATGATCCCAAGTTACCACGTTATAAGAGTTTACTGAGACAATCTCATTGCTTTTCAAGATCATTTACGTTGATGCTTAAATTGATGAAATATTTGATTTATCTCTCAATAATACTCATGAGTTTTGTTCTCCTCAATTTATTCTAGATATACTCATGTTTCAGAACCGTTTTACAGTATTTGGTACATAAGTTAATCTTTTTATGGAAAATATATATCTCTATCTCTCTATTTGGTCAAAATTCTATTTTACTCAAAAACCATGTTTTTAAAAATGTTTTCATAATGGTTTTAAAAAGACCCCTTCTGATCATTTTGAAGGAAAAAGTATTTTAGAAATTATTTATTGTTTAAAAATCATCCATTATATGTTTCAAAATCTATTTTCAACGAAAATGTTTTGAAAAATAACTATGTTATAAAAACCATTTCCCAAGAAGAAATGGTATTTTACACAATAATATTTTTTAAATATATTCAAAAATTATTTCCCATTGGATATAACTTCCATTGGTGTTACTCATGACTTTATAGGGAAAGTATTCAATTTTCTATTCATATAATTTCTATGAATGGATTATGTTTTGATGGAATGATGTTTATGAAAACTACTTCTCATTCACTTGTTATATTCTTCTGAAACCTGCTTCTTTTCATAGGTTATGTTTATAATGAAATGATTATGAAACATGTCCCTTTCCACATGATATGATATAATTACATGTTTATAATACAAATTTAATTTCATGGGTTATGATATGATTATTTATGATCTTGTGGAACATGTATATATGATTTCATTATGAGACTTGTGGGACCAATATCTCTCTCTAATTAATTGGGTAAAATTTTTTACTCATGAGATAGACAAAGATGGTATTGGGAATGAACATTGAGTACCACTATGGCCATGGGATTGAACCATTTGTACCAAGATGGGTTGAAGAGTTAACTCAGGCTACTAAGATGGCCATGTGAGTGAACCATAACTTCCATGATGGTATTGGGAGTGAAACTATACTAAGAATATTCTCTTGGAAGAGATACCATGGTTACTATGGAAATCATATTGTATTCTTATGTATCTATCAAAATTAAATGTTTCATTATGATGTTATGTTTTCATCGCTTCTGTTCATTATTTCCTTATTATTAATGTCTTATGAACAGTCAAGAATTAATAAATGAATCATTATACAGTCTTTGATATGTAGCCTATGATCTTATATTTTCATGATCATGTTCTCATACCCTTATGTTCATGATTATTCTTACATGTCTCCCTTGTTTACATTTATTGATCATTTCAGATCACCCAATTTTAGGTTTCCTTCACTAGGATATGAAGATATGTATTATGTTTGATGTGTCTAAGAAGGGTGCTAGTAAATAAGAACATAGTGGGAGATAATAAATCTAATTTATGTACAAGGGTTATGCTTCCAGGTTTCCAAAGGCACTAGACTAGTATAGACTTCTTGCATCTGTTTGTGTAATGTTTAATGTTTTCTTAAAAGTTAAGTAATGTTAATGTATATCAAGACTAGGTCATTATAGCTGGTTTCATAGGAAATGTCCAGTAAACCATTGGAATCTAGGATTAAAAAACCTTAGATGGAACCCTAAGGACATGTCTATGGATAAGAACAAGGATGATTCAACATTTATGAAAATGTACTGGAATTTTGGTATAGGATAGAGTGAGTGGTTTCCTAGTAATACATCCATGTCTTGATACTACAAGTGGATGTGGATGTGGAAAAAATGTACCTTGTGATAAGAACTCTGACAAGATGTTCTGGGCATGACTTAGGGTAATTAGGTACACAGTAATAGGCCTTGCTGTACACCGAGTTTGACCCTCCCGGGGGTTATTCTTTGGGAATTCACAAACTCTTTACAGACCATCATGATGGATTTAAATATTGGATTACTATGAGTAACAATGGATAAACCTAATGTTTCATAGATAAAATAATTAAGATCCATAATCTAGAAATCCTATAAGTAAATTTTCATGATTATATCGTATCCCATTTTGATATATGTTTCTCACACTATGACTTCTAGTTTTAGTCAATTTTTAGAATTAGTAGAAACATGGTTAACATTGAATGTTTCAGATCTGGAATGTATAGGAATTATGAGAATTGATTTCACAAGTGGAAATCTCATAAATATAAAAATGATGGTGATACAATTATTTGTTATATCTTGGAAGATAAAGAGACTGAAATACAACATGTGAAACGTATGTTATGCTCCTATAGTATTGTATATATTAATCATAAGAATCATGATTATATTTAGGTTGAGGAACCTTAATACATAATTCATATTTCATATTCTTGGAAAGAGGTATTAAAGAATAATTTGATGAAGAATGCATAATTGTTTATGAATAAAGATAGATGGATAACGTATTCACATATTTGAATTCAAATATTATGAATTACACGAGTATTTTAATTATTCATTTTTATTATGGATTGAAACGAACATGTTGAATGCTGATGATGAAATGGAAAAGTGATTTCATGGAAAGGCTATATTTTGATTTAGGGAAGGTAACCCTTAATTAATGCGTGATGTCAAGATAGGGATGCTTGGATAATGATATAATAGATATGAATAAGTAAATTGGATTTTATGGATTACTATAGAATTAATTATTGAAAGACCGTTCTATGTTATCAAGGATAAAGTTTACAACTTCAGGGATTTAAAGAATACATTCTTTAATCCTTATAATAAGGTGGAATTAATGTTTTCCAAAAGGATTTATGGTAATTCATGATATTACCATGCTTCAGGAGAATATATGATGACAATATTCACATGTTTGGAATGTGACAATTAAGTTGTACTTTTTGATATATTGGGGATCAATGTTATTCCCATTTTTTCTAATGATATAAATTTCATCTTTCAAAAGGGTTATAAGGTTAACCATTTATGGAATTTTTATGGCAATCTTCAATTTATGTTTTTGAAATTAATGTATTATATCACCACATGAGGACTTATGCATATTGGATAACCTATTTGTGTTGATGGTAACTGAAGACACATTGGTTGAATTATCATGGATCTCATGATTTTTTGTTAATTTAGAAAAAAAATTTCTCATTCATTTCTTAGGCTAAGAGACGATATGGGAATCTATTAAGGCATAACCAATGATTGATATCATGAATAACATCATGTAAGTATATTTCCACATATTTATGGTCAATAAAAATAATTACTCAATGATTGAATAATGATAAAAAATGTGTAGTCTTAAGACATTAATTTTTATTGAGATAATGTGCTTTAAAATCATCGCTTATTTATGACATTGAGGCCCTAATGTTTTCATTGATCATTCCCCTATTTTTGATTGATGACCTCAATCACTCCATATAAATATTTACTCTTTCTGTATGTCTGGTATTCAATCCCAACCTATGTAATCAGATAATGAAATATAGATATATATTACTTTGGGTAACCATTATGGTCCTAAAATTACCTTTTTAAGGGAATAATCAGTATTAATTTATACGATTTGGGTTTCTATAAATGATAAATTAAATTATTAAACCTTTGATAACCCTAAATAATTTCAATATTGAAATTCATTTTGAGGGGGGTAGAATATAACACCCTGAGATTTTGGGAATTATTTTTTTCGAATTAATTTATCCATTTTGATATATTACATTTCATACAACATTGAAGAGAGATTATTTTATATTAAAGACCTAGGTTTGTATTTCATTAAGATCAACACCATGTTAATCGTGTAGTACATGCAACATAATCTTAGGCTTTCTCTACAAGGAATACTGATGTTAGCATTTGTTTTACACAATAGTGACATATCTAGATGACTTCCATAACATGCAAGACAAAGGTTTACTTTAAAATAATATATTATTAAATATGATTATTTAATATAATAATATAAATACCTGAAGTAAAATTAGAGGATATGAATCTTGTTAACTAATTTGTGAAAATATATGGTTTACACAATATTATATTTTTTATAGTTTACCAATTAATTTTAAATAAACATGAAATCTGATTTAATATAAAAATAAATATTATTATGGTCAAAGATCTGTTTTACACTAAAAACCAAATTTTCATTAATGTATTACAATGCAGTAATTCAATCTTTCCTTTCACATATAACATCGACTTGGCGCATGTTTCATGCAATACCGAGTTTCTATGAAATATTATTTTATTGTTATAATTATTTAAATGAGTTAGTTATAACCTATCAATTAAAACATAATAATATGAATATTAATAAATAATTTTAAAATAATTTTATAATTATTTTATACAAAAAAATATTTATAATGAATGATTTGATTTTTGGTAATTTTCTTTTATGTTTTAAAATTATGTTTCCTCCAATGAATGAAATTAAATTTCATTCTGTGAAAAATAATAAAATTAAATTTTGTATCATTTAGAAATTTAATTTTATGAAATAAAATTAATTTTTTAATTGATAATTTCTAATTTATATTAGGGATTTTTTTTAGATTTTTCTTAGAAACATCATTTTTTGATGAATAGTTAAAACTACTACATTTTAGTTAAAACTACCTTTTTTGTTTAAATAATTATTAATGATAATTTATAATTTAAATTTGATTTAAATTAATTTTAGATAAAAAATACATCTATTAACCCAATTGAGTTCATTAGAATCATTTTCACATTTAAATGGAACATAAAACCCTAACACACATTTGAACAATTTTCTACTTTAAAAATTTGTTATTTTGTCCCATCTTCAATATTAGATATAATATTAATTTTCCCAATTATGTGAATTGAATTTTGAAAATTATACATATAAAATTTTATTTATTATAATATATAGATAATTATTAGATCATCATAATTTTTGGCCAAAATTATTAGTGGATGTTATTAAAATTAATCATGTGATTATGGCAAAAATAAGCATAAATAGGGACTAAACCTTAAAATTAAGGGCCCAAATGACCTAACTACTTGTCCAACACCCATTGGATACCCATATTTCGAAATAACACCTTCCATTATTTATTTATTTTGGTTTTTATGACTTCTTTTAGGTAAGTACATGTGTACACCTAACTTGTTTTCAAATATTCCATGTGATTACTTTTCCTTCCCTAGAAAGGGCAAAAGCCTCTTCCTTTTCATCAATCCAATCAATCCTATTAGGTTAAAAACCTATCCATGAAATAAAATTCCCAAAAATCCTCCCTTCTTCCTAGAATCCTTTCCCTAGGTTGATGGAAATACATTGAAGCCTTTTGGCACAAACCAAAAGAAGTTACCTGATCAAGAGGTAACATCTTCTTTGATGCCTTATTTTTTATTTTCATTCTCCACCCCACCAATTTATTTTTTCAAATCATATATTAAAAACATTATCATATAAAAACTTTTATGTTTTTATGATATGTATTAAACCTACACTTACACTCACCTCCATACAATAGATCATGAACATACTGTTTATGTGTACGATGAACTATCGCCTCACTAAATGATTATTCTTCAATTTTCATTAACACCTCTCATGGTGGCCATTATTATTGAGAATATGTTTATATATGATATATATTATATTTATAATGTCTTTGTGATTCCATAATTTTTATTTAGAACATAACTTTTTGATTTCCTTCTTATGTAAATATGATTATTTCATTTGACGAAATTTTGACTACCGTCACCTCAACGAGATATGATTCGTTCATACACTACATGGATTTTATTTTCGGTGGTTTTAGTGAATATATATTATTTATATGATATCAGAAATATAATTTAACATATATATATCCTTTAATTTCTTTCTCTCAAATAGACAATTAAACACAAATAACGTTCATGCGTACGTACGACCAACCGTTTCCATGAATGGTGTTTTGTGATTAATAATTATATATTATATAAATTATTATAATAAAAATATAATGTATATAAAGGATATTTATTTCATGTTTCACATTATTTAATCATTATATAAGTATAAGGGTTAAAGATATAACACATTACGACACCTATGAAAAAAGTGAATATTACCCAAAGTAAAACCATAACATTGGATCATTAACAAGAGGGTAATATAGCATCATAATCAAATCATATATGGTATTAATATATAATTATACAGTTCTTTAAAAGATTTATAATAAATTTACAATTATTATAGAAGTGGTTTAAGTGAGTAAGATGAGATTCAAGACACTATGTAAGGGGATTTCTTCTCACATTTAATTTTTGTGAGATACACGCTTTATTCGCCACTATTTTGTTTTGAGTGGTCTATATACTACCCATGATTATATTATATGAGTCTTATATCTAAATTTATGAGTATTAAAATATCTAATTTAGTAACTTCCATTCATGGGGTTTAATTTTCCAAAGTTACCAAATCAGTAAATGTATTTTGTCTAAATTTCCCTTCTTTGAGACTCATGTTTTGTTATGCACCTAAATTATCTTTTGAGCTATATATAATTCCATTTTACATGTTATATCACGAATATAATTATTCTAATGATATTTGAATATAAATTTAATTTCATTTTCTTTCATGGAGAGTATGATTCGAAGTTACCATGTTATAAGGGTTTATTGAGATAATCACATTGCTTTTTGAAATTTTTTATGTTTATGCTTCCTTTGATGAAATATTTCATCAATGTCATTAGAATACTCTTGAGTTTCCTTTTACTAGATTTATTCTAGATATCCTCATGTTCAATTATAATTTTTTCTATTCTTTGGTGTTTAAGATAATATTTTTATGTAAAATCTGAGAGTCCCTCTCCATTCGGTCATAATTCTACAGTATTCATAAAACGTGTTAATGAAAATGTTTTCAAAATATATTTGAAGACCATATTAAATAAAATAGTATTTTAAAAATATTTTGTAGTTTTCAAAACATATATTATATGTTTTAAAATCTATATTTAAATAAAAGGCTTTCCAATGTTTTTATGTTATAAAAATATTTTTTCAAAGAAAAAGAAGATATTTTTCTTGATGAAATGTTTTTAAAGATATTTAAAAATTCTTTCCCATCTAAGATAACATATATATTTTTTACTCATGACTTTATAGGGAAATTATTCAATGTTTCCATTCATCTTATTTCTATTAATGAATTATGTTTTGATGGAATGATGTTTATGAAAACCGTTTCTCTTTCACAGGTTATATACTTTTGAAACCTACTTATTTTCATATATTAAGATTACGATGAAATGATTATAAAACCTATCTATTTCCACAGGTTATGATATTGTTACATGGTTATAATACCTATTTATTTTCAAGAGCTATGATATGATTTCTTATGATCTTGTTGTACATTTATTTATGATTTCATTATGAGATGTGTGGGACATATATCTCCCTCCAATGCATGGGGTAAAGATTTATATCTAATGAGATAGACTAAGATGGTCGTGGGAATGATCTTTCACGTCCAAGATAGGCATGGGTGTGAACCATGTCTACCAATATGGTATGATGATTGAACTCACGCTACCAAGATGGCTAGGAGAGGTCACTATGAAAATGAAGATATATGGGGAGAAAAACTATACTACCAAGATGGTATTGGAAGTGATGCATTGTCTACTATGGAAATAATATTATATTCTTATGTGTATTCTACAATTATATGTTTCATTCTTATGTTATAATTTCATGTATTATTTTATTAATTTACATATTGTTTATTTCTTATGAACTACCAATATTTATTCCTGGATTCATGTATATGATCTTTTATATGCGAGGTATGATCTTATCTATTTATGATCATTTTCTCACACCCTTGTCTTATTGATTATGATTACATGCCTCCATTTATTACCCTTACTAAGTATTTGAGATCACTCCTTTTTTCATTTCCTTCCCCAGGTTATGAAGATATGTTTTATATTTTATATGTCTAAGAAGGGTTCTAGTCAAGAAGGACTAAGTGGGAGATAAGGTAGCTCATTTATGTACAAGAGTTATGTTTACATTTTTCCAAAGGTACAAGACTAGTACGGTCATCATGTGTATGTTTGTGAAATATTTTATGTATTTAGAAAAAGTTATGTAATGTCAATTTATGTTAAGACTAGGTCGTTATAATAAAAGGATATACCAATGGTTTGAACTATTGTTATAGATCCTAAACCATTCGTATAACCTATACAATGAGTTTGGGTGACACTTGGGTCATTCTAAAATGGTATAGATCTATAGAAATGGTTTTAAAAAACCATTTTTATTGAAAATATATACCACCAGTGTTTGTAACACGCTAATATACTGTGATATTTATCTTCTTAAATAAATTCAATATCTACAATAACTTACATTATACAGAATATCAAGCTTAAACAAATGATTAAATATTGTTATTTAATTCTGATTATTATAACCTAGAAGATGAAGTAATGTGAACGAATGAGATTAAATAAATTATTAAGACATAATTTCCAAATTTTTATATAATTAATTCACTATACATGGATTAATTAAAAATAAAAAATTATAACCAATTAAACACAACAAATATGTTTTTGTAAAAAAACTAGTTTTATTCCCTGAATGTCATTTTATCTTAACATATTACATTTATCTCTATTATTGAAATATAATAATATTATTTATATTATAGAGATAGTCAATAATTTTTTTAAATCCATTCAATATGTTTTATAGGCTTATGATATGAAAAAATCCAATTTTAAGAAAAAAATCTATATTTTTTCTAAAGGATGGTTTGCCTCTTTCTGATGGCGCACCTATTTAAAATATCAATTTAGAATCTTTTTTATATTTTATTATAAAAAATAAAGTTCATTTTTGATTGAATAATATAAAAAATATATACGAGTGAATTTTTTGTATATTTTAGAGAAGATTAGTTTTTTGATGAATAGTGAAAAATATGGAATTTCAATTGAATGTTTCATTTTCTTATTGTTTTTTATATTGTAAAATTAAATTTTAAATTTGTTTTATAGTATAAATAGTAAAATTATAATTCAATAAACCAATTTAGTCTTTTGGATGCAATTTTACATTGAAATTGGATATAAAAACATTCAAATCATTTGATCTTTTCACATTAAAAACCCGCCTTTTCATTATGTATACATAATTAATTTTAAAGATAAAATTTCAAATTATGTGAATTGAATTTTAAAAATGGACTCAATATTTTTTATTATGAAGGTAAAAATTATATTTTAAGGACATTTTCATTTTTAGGCATAAAAACATTAACGTGGAAAAAAAGTAATTCACCGAAGTATAGGTAAAATAGTGATAGGGGTTGATGTTAAAATGTAAGAGATTAGCATTCATTAAAGTTACAAAATTTAATTTTTGGTTGTTGTATTTATAGATCCCAACCATAAAAAATTATGTAACAATATAATTATTTGAAATTAATTCCACCTAATGTGGATGGATTTAATTATAAAACATTCATTATTTCATCACTAAACACATCACTATTGAAGTATAAATAACACCCCTCACATACATATTTTGAACCACATGACTTTAGGCTCCAAAAATATGTGAAAATAAATATATTTCCCAATCTTACCATGTCCATGTTCTTCTGTTCTCACCAATCAACAAAATCCAAGGTCCCAAAGGTTCACTAAAGTATGTGATATTCAAGAGGTAATTTTCTCAAAACACTGCTCTTAATTTCTTTTCATCTTATACTTTATCAAAATTTATTTAATCCATCAAGGCCTAATAATTCTATAATAATATAAATAATTAATTTTTACATTTGTGATATAAAATATTATATCCATACATTTTAATTACCACCTCTTATTCGATAAGAGAAACTATTTCTCAAGTTATGTAGGTTAACCTCTTCCAAGATTAATGTTTTTGTTCATTTTACACTACCACCATCATGGATGATAATAAAAAAATTATTATGGTTAAAAAATATATAAATAATTATTATATCCAATTTCATTTTTTGGAAATAATATATACTCAGAATTGTAAATTAAATGAAACTAGTTCATGTTGTTCAAAAAATCTTCCAAATAAACTAAACATTTATCATTAACATTTTATCAAATTAATAAGACATGTGTAAGAAATAAATATGATAAATAAAACCATTAAAACATATTATAGTGAACTAATACAATTTCATTTAAATTCTGAAGTTTTATTTCTGTTGGACAAGAAAATCCATTATTATACACAATTAAACTGAACATGATACCAAGAAAACAACACACCCGAAACAATGAAAATAATGTCATATTACTAATGAAATATTTCTAATGTGTGGGTGATAATATGTTATAATAATATCATATAAGAATTATAAATATGAATATATTTCCATAACTAGTTAAAAAAATTATTTATACCATTATACAAGTTGTTAAATAAGGCTACATTAATGGGAAGCATGACATAAATGGCATCCTAACTGAGTTTTCATTTGTTGAGTTATATGACTACTTCATTGATTTTATTGTGGTAAGACTATTTGTGTATTAATTGTTTACTTATTTTTGTTTTATTTACAATTATATTTTTTTGGATATAAATTTTTTACACATAATAACCCCATAGACGAATTCTCACATCAATGGAACAAACTTGTTAATGGTTTTCTCATCTCACTTTTACTTCTTAGAGATATATACCTTATTGAACACTTATTTCTTATGTGTGGTGTATGGATACTGAACTTTGATATACCATATCATGAATCTCATTATATTTGTTCGATATAATGTTTAATTTGATAAATATTTTCTTTTATGGGGTATATGATTTGATGATTTTCAAGTGGTAAGAGACTTCTTAACACAATATAATTTAATTGGGTTAAACAATTATTTCACTAATTATGTCATGATAAAGTTATATGTGAAATTAATTTTGATTATATCAAAATATATATCCACTTTTGTATGTGGATATATAGTGATTATAAATAATATATCCATTTTATTAAAGAAATGATCTTTTTAAGGGACTTCATGTCAATCTTCATTCATTGTGGCATACTTTGATGTTATACACCGACATTAATTTATGAGGTGTATTTAAAAACCTTTTTTATATCATATCATTATCTTAAATTTAATTTTTTTTAAATGCTATTACCTCTAGGGATAACGATTCAAATGTTTCAAAGTGGTATGAGACACTTTGATTGAATTGATTATTAAACATATAATGTACACATGGGATGGAAGAACGTGTCGACACAATGAATATAAAAGCTCCATGATGCATCAATATTCTCATGAGATGAATAATGTGGACAAATTAAATGGCATTACAATAAAATGATTATCCATTTTTGTAAAATGTCTTGAAGGAATCAGTTCATTTGATAGATACAAGATGTCCAATAATTAAGCATTACCAATATTCTGAATTCAATCATTATTATCTAGAGGATTTTCACTATGAAAAAAAATCTAGGGATATATTTAATTCTATGTTTATTGATTACATGGAATGTGTGTTCATGTATTTACCCTACCATATTGATAATTAACATTGATTCGTTATTGCTTATACTATACATGACCCCAACTGATCATTTTAACTCACCCCTTTCTTATGTTTTATTTTTCCCCAGGTTGTCAAGAGGTTTATTTTGTTTGATATGTAGTGTTATGCTAAAGGGTATAATGGTGTTATCAAAGAAAATATTTTTTTTATTTTATGTTTAAAATGAAAATGAAAATGGAATTATCTATCAGGTTTAATAAGAATACTAAACTATTATGTCCATTGAGATTTGATATCATGTATCTGATACCCATTTAATAAACTAAATCACCAGCTCCGGGATACTTGAGTTGGGGTTGTTACAAAAAGTATTAGAGTAGGATTTGTAGAATCCTTGGGAACTTGATTTATGAAAACATATATTAGGCATGCATAATACTATAACATAAATTGAGAATATTGCCATAGAAACCAGGTTTATGATTTTGTGATTAGATATGTATATTTTTTTCAATTTATTTTAAAGACTTCATGAAGTGCCCAGATCAGTGTGAATCACTGAGAGGGGGAGGGGGTGAATCAGTGATCCCTTAAAACTTTTTACTAATTGATTCCTTATCAATTAAACCTCTATGTCTGGTTAAAGCCTCGATCCACTCTTCTTGTATCTCTCACCTTTCCTCGAATGATGCAGTAAATGTAAAGGCACTGGACACAAGGATTTACAAGGTTCGACACCAAAGGCCTACGTCCTTGCCATGTTGGTTATACGCCCCAACATGGTTTCTCCATTATAACTTGTTAGAATTACAATGGTCAATACAGAATCCCACTGTATCTCTCCTGAGTCCCATAGGAGGGTCTTTATACTGCGTCCCACAGTGTTACCAGAGTCCCACTGGCCTGCTCCAGAATCCCACTGAAGACTTCTTCCACCCTGAGTCTCACATGGGGCTTCTCCTAGCTCCTCGAGTCACACGAGTAGCTCTTCTTCACTTTAAGCTTCTTCAAGTATCTTCAGCAGTCTGGGATAAAGACTGTTGGCCCTGCTCTGTACCTCTACTCACTTGTGATGAACAGGTCTTCTCGTCTTGCTCAGGATTTATCTCCTTCTTCTCAGGATGACCTGGCCTCTCTCTTCAAGAATCTTCAACAGCCTCTGATAAGGTCTGTTGATCTTTCTCACAACTTCTGATCACTTCTGTTGATCAGGGTCTTCTCAATTACTGAAAACTCAGACAAACAATATCATTCACTTCAGTCTGGATCAGTCTCACTTCACATCAACTTCATGCACTGAATTCATGGCATCACAATATCTTCAAGATCTCCTGGTCTTGGACTCCTCAAATGCACACAAGAAGATTCAGACTTGTTCACGTGTGCACGTGCATGCATGTAAGCATGCACTCCCCTTCTTCTTCTCTTGGTTCAATAAACGCACAAAGGGTGTAATCACTTCAAGCACACACCTTCTTTGAACTTCAGAAAATTAATTCAATTTGCTTACACACATAAATGTGTGTTCTACTTTAGTGTGAGTATTCTCCTTCTTATCCTTCTTAGTGTGTACACACCACTTAGCACACACTAGGGTTCGGCCTTCGCTTGTTTTGCACACACAATTTATTCCACGTTTTTCACACACATACGCTTGGACTTTCACTTCTTCTTGCACACACACAAAGTGTTCTTTAATTTGTTCTTCAATATGTGCACCCACATAAGGGCTACGGCCTTCTTCAAATGCACACACAAAGTGTGTTCTTCAATTTGGCACACACAAGGGCTAATCCTTGGCCTTCCACTTTGAACACCTACTACCTGTAGAGAGTTCTTCTCTTCACTTGGCTCACACAAAGGTATGCCCTCGGGTTCTTCTCCACTTCTTCTCCGTGCAAGGTTGCAAGAGTGCGGCCTCTACTGTCTTCAAATGCCGCGCGCAAGGTTCACTTGGATCCAATGCTACACGGGCGCGCAGGGTGCAACGTGCAACCAGCCTTGGGAAAGCAATGTTTCTACTGCCTCGGGTGTGCAAGGTGCAACACCACGGGGTGCGCAAGTGCAATAGCGCGCAGGTGCTACTGCCGTGGGCACAATAAGGGCGTGCAAGTGCGCTGCCCAACTTTTCCTTCCTGTCGTGCAAGGGGTGCGCGCAGGGGCCTCTCACTTTCTCTTCTTTCGCGCAAGAGGTGCGCAAAAGGAACCTCTCGGAGCCAAGGGAGGCTCCGAGATGCTTCGTCGCGCAGGTGGCGCGCGGGACAATACTTCTCTAGGCAAGAGCTTCGCGGGACTTCTCTTTTTTCTCTAAAAGATCAGCAAGCTTTATCGAGGGCACGACCTCTCTTTATATAGTCATAGGCAGTGTGGTTCATCCGTGTGAGATAACTTTTGAATCCCCGAAGTTTTCGGGTATTTCAAGATTTTGAAAATCTTGATATCTTCCTCTGTTTCACACGCGGGTACTTTTCTTTTTGATTTTCTCCTCCACGTGCATGCGACTTAGAACGCATGCACGACCTTCCTCTCTTCTATCCCATGCAAAAAACGAACTCACCGAACCCTCGGCAACTTCGTTTTGCCTCGGCCTTGTTCGAAATCTCATCACGTTGCATGCATGCTTATTTTGTTGCATGGATGTGTTCATTACGTTGAGATGAACTCCTTGGACACTTTACTTTCAGAAATGGTGGCCGGGATCTCAAAATCCATGCTCGGAGGTGCCACTGGTTCAGCGGGGACGTCACGGGTTCCTCGGTCGAGCTCGAGGTAGGAGACACACCGGGAGCCGTTGGATCGGGCGAATGAAAGACATCGGATGGCCTGGATCTAAACGGAAGCGGCGCGATGAGATGTGCGGCCGAGATCTGGCGCGCGATCAATCGTGCTGCCAGGATCTTCTCCTGGAGATTTTTCCGCGTCCCACATCGAAACGGAGCGCGGTTTTTCCGCGGCTTATCAACCTAGCGCTCCCCCCTTCACCGCAATTGAATCTTCTCCCTCCACGGTGCCGCCCCACACCGTGTTCTCTCTGCGGGCGCACTCTTGCGCCCACCCCTGCCACTCGAGCGCGCCACTGGAGCCCACTATGCTTGTCACGGGTGCGCTCCTCGCGCTCACGCTGTGCGGGCTTCATCACCACGTGGCCTCGGGGCTTATACACGGCCCCGACCTCTCTCAGGCTGGCCCCATGGGATCCCCTTGGCCGTGGTGACTTAGTCCCACATGTGCCTTGGGTTGAACCCTTAAGGCTGGCCCTTGGTGGCTAATTTTTTTCTTAAGTAGAGACTTAGGGACTTTGTATAAAAACAAAGTAACCCAAGTTCAAATTCCAAATGCCACTTCTTCCAAGCCATTCTTCCTCTTCATTTCTTCTCATCTTCTTCTTCATTTGAATTCCTCAATGCTTCTTAATCATGTATTCAATATTTAAGAATGGACGTCCCGAAGGTTCTTCTTCATCAACCGAGCTCCTTAATCAAATAACTTCTTCAATGTTCTTCATTGATCTAATTAGAGATCAAGTTGGATCATCTTTAATTCATCATGCAATAAGAATTAGTACATGGACTTCATTAGCACCACTTCATCCACTTAGTGATTGTGGGTGGATCACTTCAACTCCTCATGCATTGTCAATACAATGCATGGTCTTCTAACATTGTGGTGACATTGTATCCTCTTGATACAAGTTCTTGGAACTTAAGATTAGCTCTACAATCGTCTTATTTACATAGATAATGTTTCAACCACAACATCCTATGTCACTTAGTGAATCTCCTAAGTGACATGCATCTTAGTACCATGGCCATTCTCCATTCATCACCATCACCATCACACCCTTTGTCATTCACATCTTGACATTCCTTGACATCCATTCATTCCATGACAGCATCATGCCTCATTGACAACAAATGCAACACAATTCACTTCAATCTCCCCCTTTGTATTTGTTGTCAATACACTTCTTCAGCACATATGAATGGGTCAATATGTGTGCCAATATTTCTCCCCCTTATTGGCAATCAAATGCAAAGGTGTGGTGTGGTTCTCTTTCAAAAATCTCTTCCTCCCTTTGAAAAGTATTTTCTTGAAAAACACTGAGAGAGGGATGATTTCACATGTTCTCTTTAGCAATGAACCTTTAGTAGATCAACTCTAAGTATACGTGGGCAAACCCGGTGTAGAAAACTAGAGTGATGTAACCAAGGAACTCATTGCTGTCCATCATTCACTGTACATGTGAGATCATGCTTCAGGGGTTTGAAATTTTTCAGATATATCAATGAATTTGCTAAATCCTTCACAAATTCACAAAACTCATTTAGAAAGTTCAGGTGAAAAGATAAAGCTTCCCCTTTCAACCATTTTTCTTCAATCAATACTCCCCCTTAATTATCATGATGAATACAATTAAGAAACAAGGGATGAAAGTATGATTGGAAAACCTTCACTTTTCTCAAGATGATATTAAATCCCAAAATTTCATCTTCTCCAGATTGGCTGCCCCTCAAGGGGTGCACTCCGTTCCTTTCAAACCATCCTATAGCTGAGAATGATCATCATCTTCAATTCCCTGTAGTGTTAGCACATGTAAATACAAGTGATTAGGGAATAAGATGGAACCTCCTTGGTTCATCAATGTGAACAACAAGGTTGAGAAGATTCTCTCAACCGAGATGTCCCATTTTCACCATTCTTCACACTTGAACATTTGATCTTCAATGATGTTTGTGCCGGTGTGGATCTCAACACCTCTTTAACTTCTTTGTGTGTGACTCCTCTATTTCTAGGTGCCTTCTGAGCACTAGAGTCTCCTGGTGAAATCTTCATTCTTTTGAAGAATCCCTTCTGAGCTGGAATGAATATCATGCATTTATCACTAGTATGTCCAGCTTGATTGCACCTCACACACTGAACTTGATCATCATGTGAAATGTTCTGCTTCCCTTTTTCCTTAGATACTACCAGTGCTTCATCTTCAGCTCTTTGTAGTTCTCTGACAAGTTGCAACTGATTAGGCCATATGACTAGTAAGTCACTTGGAAGTGTGGCCTCAGTTCTGGAAGTTCCACATGGTTCTTTTGATGCTTTCAAGCTACCTTTCTTAGGAAACTTGTTTTCAATCAATCCCTTCTTCTTCTTCTAGATTGATTGTCTTTTTGAGTCCAGTCTGCTTCTATTCAGTTCCATGGCTTGTTCACAAAGATCCATGGTATGACCTTTCTTTCCACAGTAGAAGAATTTCTTCTTGGTGGTCCTTCTGGATGCATCACCCTTATTGGATTTAGACTCCAAGGTCTTCTCTTCCTTTTTCATAATCTTATTGGGAGCATCTTCCACATTATTATGCTTGCTTCCCATGGATTCTTTCTGAGCCTGGTTCTGTGATCTTTTCTTCTTTTTAGCTCTGGATACAGTTGGAGATTAACATGTATCTTTTTGACCACTTTTGCAATCATCCCAGATGTTGTCAAGTAATCCAAATCTATTTGCAGTAAACAGATGTCTCTGGACCTGTGGATGCTGCTTCTTTTCTTCTGGCTTGCTCCCCCTTGGCATGGGCTTCCTTTGTGCTTTGACATTCAGTGGATTGTACCAACAATCCTTTGCACAATGCCCATACTTATTACAACACCAACACTGACCCACAAATCTTGACCTCTTCATTCCTTCTAATTGTTGGGTACTTTTCTTGACTTGCTGTGTTGTTTCAGGAGAGCATTCTTTCTTCATTGTCTTCATCCATAATTGTTTGGATTCATTCTTCCATCCTGCACTTTTAGTAGAAACACTTTTAGAAGCATGAGTACAAGATGGTATGGATGGTACCTTCTTTTTAGAATATGTTGCCCTTTTATTAGAGGATTTCCTTCTTTTAGAATCATCCTGGTCAATGCATACTTGAGTAGCAACATTTCTCCTTTCAGCTGACTGGGAGGCTTTGGCTTTGGGTGATTGCGGATTTTTCAATATCACCTCCAGTTCTAAGCATTTCATATTGAGGGAGTTCTTCTCATCCTCAATAGTTCTTAGCCTTCCTTCCCATTTCTCTTCCAGCTGCTTTATCTGGTCTTCATGCACCTTTTTTATTTCCAGCAATGAATTGTCCAGCTCCTTCACCATTTTGACTTTGTCTTCGAGTTGAGCATCTTTAACAACCATTGGTACTCTATGTAATTTTTCAAGTGCACGGAAAACATCTTTGACCATTGTCTTAAAGAATTCTTTCTCAGAAAGGCTTCTTTGAAATTCTTCAGTAGTGTCTTCATATCTTTCATTGCAATGGGAAACGGTTTCATCTTTAGCCTTCACCAGCTTTCTGAGAGTGTTGGTTATGCCAACCCTTTTTGCCAATTGGTCTTCCATAGAATTGGCTTCATCTTCTAGCTGTAATTTTTCTTCTTGGAGATCAAGGAGGCCTGTAGCTATACACATTGCCACTTCCTTGGGGATTGTCTTCTGAAGATATTTGATTGCATTTAGAAGATCATTGTTTCTTCCATCTTCATCACAGCTAGAGCAGGCTTCATCAGAAGAATGATAAAATGAATTGTCATCTGATGTGACTTTCACATTTCTTTCCATAGAAGGAGTTTCTCTGATTGAAACAACCTTCTTCTTCATCTTCTTTGCCTGTTTCATCATTCTGTTTTTCAGAGTCTTGGCAGATATCTCCATTTGAGGCTGCTCTTTCATTTCCTCAAATATGCACTTCATAAAGACTCCCTTGGATCTTTTAGAGGTAACCTTCGCTCTGATACCAATTGAAGTGCCCAGATCAGTTTGAATCACTGAGAGGGGGAGGGGGTGAATCAGTGATCCCTTTAAAAATTTTACTAATTGATTCCTTATCAATTAAACCTCTATGGCTGGTTAAAGCCTCGATCCACTCTTCTTGTATCTCTCACCTTTCCTCGAATGATGCAGTAAATGTAAAGGCACTGGACACAAGGATTTACAAGGTTCGGCACCAAAGGCCTACATCCTTGCCATGTTGGTTATACGCCCCATCATGGTTTCTCCATTATAACTTGTTAGAATTACAATAGTCGATACAGCATCCCACTGTATCTCTCCTGAGTCCCACAGGAGGGTCTTTATACTGCGTCCCACAGTGTTACCAGAGTCCCACTGGCCTGCTCCATAATCCCACTGAAGACTTCTTCCACCCTGAGTCTCACATGGGGCTTCTCCTGGCTCCTCGAGTCACACGAGTAGCTCTTCTTCACTTTAAGCTTCTTCAAGTATCTTCAGCAGTCTGGGATAAAGACTGCTGGCCTTGCTCTGTACCTCTTCTCACTTGTGATGAACATGTCTTCTCGTCTTGCTCAGGATTTATCTCCTTCTTCTCAGGATGACCTGGCCTCTCTCTTCAAGAATCTTCAACAGCTTCTGATAAGGTCTGTTGATCTTGCTCACAACTTCTGATCACTTCTGTTGATCAGGGTCTTCTCAATTACTGAAAACTCAGACAAACAATATCATTCACTTCAGTCTGGCTCAGTCTCACTTCACATCAACTTCATGCACTGAATGCATGGCATCACAATATCTTCAAGATCTCCTGGTCTTGGACTCCTCAAATTCACAAAAGCAGATTCAGACTTGTTCACGTGTGCACGTGCATGCATGTAAGCATGCACTCCCCTTCTTCTTCTCTTGGTGCAATAAACCCACAAAGGGTGTAATCACTTCAAGCACACACCTTCTTTGAACTTCACACAATTAATTCAATTTTCTTACACACATAAATGTGTGTTCTACTTTAGTGTGAGTATTCTCCTTCTTCTCCTTCTTAGTGTGTACACACCACTTAGCACACACTAAGGTTCGGCCTTCGCTTGTTTTGCACGCACAATTTGTTCTACGTTTTCCACACACATACGCTTGGCCTTTCACTTCTTCTTGCACACACACATAGTGTTCTTTAATTTGTTCTTCAATATGTGCACCCACATAAGGGCTACAGCCTTCTTCAAATGCGCACACAAAGCGTGTTCTTCAATTTGGAACACACAAGGGCTAAGCCTTGGTCTTCCACTTTGAACACCTACTACCCGTAGAGAGTTCTTCTCTTCACTTGGATCACACAAAGGTATGCCCTCGGGTTCTTCTCCACTTCTTCTCCGTGCAAGGTTGCAAGAGTGCGGCCTCTACTGTCTTCAAATGCCGCGCGCAAGGTTCACTTGGATCCAAGGCTACACGGGCGCGCAGGGTGCAAGGTGCAACCAGCCTTGGGCAAGCAAGGTTGCTACTACCTCGGGTGTGCAAGGTGCAACACCGCGGGGTGCGCAAGTGCAACAGCGCACAGGTGCTACTGCCGTGGGCACAAGAAGGGCGCGTAAGTGCGCTGCCCAACTTTTCCTTCCTGTCGCGCAAGGGGTGCGCGCAGGGGCCTCTCCCTTTCTCTTCTTTCGCGCAAGAGGTGCGCAAAAGGAACCTCTCGGAGCCAAGGGAGGCTCCGGGCTGCTTCGTCGCGCAGGTGGCGCGCGGGACAATACTTCGCTAGGCAAGAGCTTCGCGGGACTTCTCGTTTTTCTCTAAAAGATCAGCAAGCTTTATCGAGGTCACGACCTCTCTTTATATAGGCAGAGGCAGTGTGGTTCATCCATGTGAGATAACTTTTGAATCCCCGAAGTTTTCGGGTATTTAAAGATTTTGAAAATCTTGATATCTTCCTCTGTTTCACACGCGGGTACTTTTCTTTTTGTTTTTCTCCTCCACGTGCATGCGACTTAGAACGCACGCACGACCTTCGTCTCTTCTATCCCATGCAAAACACGAACTCACCGAAGCCTCGGCAACTTCGTTTTGCCTCAGCCTTGTTCGAAATCTCATCACGTTGCATGCATGCTTATTTTGTTGCATGGATGTGTTAATTACGTTGAGACGAACTCCTTGGACACTTTACTTTCAGAAATGGTGGCCGGGATCTCAAAATCCATGCTCGGAGGCACCACTGGTTCAGCGGGGACGTCGCGGGTGCCTCGGTCGAGCTCGAGGTAGGAGACACACCGGGAACCGTTGGATCGGGCGAATGAAAGTCATCAGACGACCTGGATCTGAACGGAAGCGGCGCGATGAGATGTGCGGCCGAGATCTGGCGCGTGATCAATCGTGCGGCCAGGATCCGCTCCTGGAGATTTTTCCGTGTCCCACATCGAAACGGAGCGCGGTTTTTCCACGGATTATCAACCTAGCGCTCCCCCCTTCACCGCAATTGAATCTTCTCCCTCCACGGTGCCGCCCCACACCGTGTTCTCTCTGCGGGCGCGCTCTTGCGCCCACCCCTGCCACTCGGGCGCGCCACTGGCGCCCACTATGCTTGTCACAGGCGCGCTCCTCGCGCTCACACTGCGCGGGCTTCATCACCGCGTGGCCTCGGGGCTTATACACGGCCCCAGCCTCTCTCGGCCTAGCCCCATGGGATCCCCTTGGGCATGGTGACTTAGTCCCACATGTGCCTTGGGTTGAACCGTTAAGGCTGGCCCTTGGTGGCTAATTTTTTTCTTAATTAGAGACTTAGGGACTTTGTATAAAAACAAAGTAACCCAAGTTCAAATGCCAAATGCCACTTCTTCCAAGCCATTCTTCCTCTTCATTTCTTCTCATCTTCTTCTTCATTTGAATTACTCAATGCTTCTTAATCATGTATTCAATATTTAAGAATGGACGTCCCGAAGGTTCTTCTTCATCAACCGAGCTCCTTAATCAAATAACTTCTTCAATGTTCTTCATTGATCTAATTAGAGATCAAGTTGGATCATCTTCCATTCATCACGCACTAAGAATTAGTACATGGACTTCATTAGCACCACTTCATCCACTTAGTGATTGTGGATGGATCACTTCAACTCCTCATGCATTGTCAATACAATGCATGTTCTTCTAACATTGTGGTGACATTGTATCCTCTTGATACAAGTTCTTGGAACTTAAGATTAGCTTTACAATCGCTTAATTTACATAGAGAATGTTTCAACCACAACATCCCATGTCACTTAGTGAATCTCCTAAGTGACATTCATCTTAGTACCATGGCCATTCTCCATTCATCACCATCACCATCACACCATTTGTCATTCACATCTTGACATTCCTTGACATCCATTCATTCCATGACATCATCATGCCTCATTGACAACAAATGCAACAAAATGCACATCACTTTAGTATTTTTAATACCATATATTATGATATAATCTAGAGTGTGTCATCATTTAGAAATGTTTCCTATTATAAATAATGTGTTCCTTAATGATGAACATGATTTGAAGAGTATGAATGATCAGATTTTTATGTGATGAATCCAATCATTCAAAGGGAAATAGTATCTAAAACATTTTCAATATATGAGGACATAATATCATGTACTAACAAGGTAGAAAACAAGTTATCTATGTATTATTGATTTGGAGGGAAAAACATGAATAATAGGAAAAATTAGGAAAAAATGAATAATGGAATGAAGAGAATGAAGGATTTTCCAATATGTTATAAGAGTGTAAAGAATCACCTTGGGAAATGATTGAAAGCGTCTGGAGTTTGTTATAAGTTTAGAGAAAACGATCAATAGGAAAAGTAATGCAATGGTAAGAAATAAAAATTAATATTAACTATTTTAAATTTAAGGAAACTGAACACTACCCAAATAAATTCCCCAAATGTCAGGGGAATATACCTCAAGAGATGCTATGGGATGATGGCCATGCTTATGGAATTTTCATATGTGAAAAAGAATGATTAATATGATTTTGGTTAGATTTAAGAAAAATGTTTTAAAATTATTTTATCAATGATATTCTAGTTATAGGAATCATGAAATATATATGGATTTTACTGTAGTATATATTCTTTAAGTATTTTGATGCTTGTGATGAATAATAGTAATAACGAAGAGAGTTTATTCAGTTGCATGTTAAACTTGTAGAAAAAACATGAGTTTGGGAGGAAAACATAAATATATGAATGTTTTTGAGATAATAATGAAAAAGATATATTTAATGGATAATATTGGTGACCATGAATGTAGATGTTTATTTGATTAGTTTTTCTTTTTTTAATACAGATTTCGATTTACAGAATATATTAAAAAATAGGAGATTTTATTTCTAAAAGAAATCTTATTTTCATTACGATTTTAATGTTATCAAGGTATTCAAATATTCGTTATGTGACCATACGAGTGAATGTATTCTTTTTGGGGAATCAAATTTTGATTTTGGAAGTATTTTAACCATCCCTCTAAATTTTTTGATAGTGATTTTTGGGGAGTCTTAAGGTTAACTAATTGTGGAATAGATTAAGTTCTGCCTTCGATATTATTGTATTTGGTTAATGTATGATTTATCATATTGGATAAAATCTTATAAAAAATTTGGTTTTTATAAATATTTAATGGATGAACTAATTACTTGTGGATATTATGATTCATTAAGGTTCTTAATGTATGAAAAAAAGGCAACATAAAATCCATTTCCTGGAATAATAGATGAAGTGAAAATAGATAGAAGGACAACCAAAGGATAAGATTATGTTTAGGATATGGAATAAAATCTGGTAAAATTAAATTTTTAAATGTTATTATTTGGATAGTAAAATAGTCCCTCAACTCTAGGTAACATATTTTAGACCAAAAACACTACCAGTTTACTTTTATCATTTAGAAATCAATTGGTCTTTTAGTCTATCACATGTTTTACATTTTTTTGACTGTTAACATTCTAATGACCATGTCCTATATCATTCCCTATTAGAACATGATTGTTTTATTTCTCTTCCATGTCTTGATTTTCCATTTGCACTAATGTTCTACAATTAGAAATCATAGTACTGTGGTTCCCTCAACATTTAGATTTCCCTAATATTTTGAGTATATTTTATTAACCATATTTATGATGTGGGTTTCCCACAAAATAATTTTCAAGTACTAGACTTATATTCAAACTGAAATTTCAATTTGTGAATATGGAATTTATTAAAGGAGGGGAGAATATAATACCCCATTTTTTTTGGTTATGTATCTTCTTAAAACAATTCAATATTTTTGATATATTACATTACATGGAAGGATATTCCTAAACAAATAATCAAATATTATTATTTAATTGTGATAGTTATCACTTAGCTATTGAAATGAAGTGAATGATCAAGTTAAACTAAATTATGAATATATATTGTACACATGTTTATAAATTGAATTAAATAAATTCCAAATAATTAGAATTATAAAATGATAGCAATTGAACATAACAGAAGGGTTTTTACAAAAAAACAATATTTATGCCTACAATGACATTTTATTATAATAAATTAAAGTAATCAATATTAGAGAAATATAGTAATAAAATTTATATGTTATATATTAATTATGTTTTTTAATTTATTTAATTTGTTTTATGGGTTTAAGATATGAATAGATCTTGTTTTAAGAAAAAGCTATATTTTTTTATAAATGTTGTCTTCTCCCTTTTGATGGTGCACCTATTTTAAATCTAAATATTAGAAATTTTATAATATTATTTGAAAATATAATTTTCATATTTAAATTTTACTATAAAAATTATCTTAGAGTAAAATTTATGATTTTTTCAAAAGAAGAATCATTTTTTACGAGTAGTGAAAAATAATGAATTTTAATTAAAAATTTCCTTTTCATCTAATTAATTAAGATAGCTAAATTATATTTTAAAATGGTTTGAAAGTTTAATTCGTTAAATTATACATCAAAAATTCCAATTTAGATCATTGTAATAAATTTAACATTGATATTGGATATAAAATTATATTGAACTTTTGAGAATTCCACTTTTAATCCTCGCTTTTTTCTCAAGTCTACATAACTAATTTCAAATATAATTTTTAAAAATATTTAAATTGAATTTTATAAAATGATTATAATAGGAATAGATATATTCAATTTTTTTAGGTTACTTCTTAGGAATAAAAAGTTTACCCTGGAAAATTTGTTTACTATAATACTTGTAAAATAGTGACAAGGGTTAATGTTAAAAGGTAAAACCTTAACAAACATGGAATTATAATATTTAATGGTTTTTGTTGTATTTATAAACCCTATCTATAATAGATACATTAATTAACAATAAAATTCATTGAGATTAATGCCACATCAATGTGGTTGGATTTAGGTATAAAATAATAAATATTTAATCTCTTAAACCCACCTACCCAAAATTATAAATACCACCCCTCAAACCCCTTTTTTAAAAAAATGACATTAATATTCTATAATAATTATAAAAAACTATCGTCCTCACACTCACAATGTAATAGAGCTTCAAATATCATAAAAAGACCAAATACAAGGTTCTCAATAGTCTCTCAAGGATGTGATATTCAAGATGTAATTTTCTCAAAACCCTGCTCGTAATTTCTTTTTTTCCTCTACTTTCACATCATATATGTCATCCATAAATGAATAATAATTACATAATCATGTAAATAAAATAATTTTAAATCGATAATGGAAAATATTAAACTTATACCTTTTAATTACCTTCTCATATTCAAAGAAACAAATCTATTGTTCATGTTATGCCAGTTAATATTCTCTTAGAATAATGTTTTTTTGTTTTCCATTACTTCCTTTATGTCTGGTTTTAAAACTATTATTAATGTATTATAATATTTAAATAATTTTTATATCTTACTTTATGTTATAGAACTAATATATACTCCAAATCGAAAATAAAATGAAAGTAGTTCATGGTGTTTAGAAAAACCAGCAAAACAAAATAAACATTTATCATTAACATTTTATCAAATGAATCGTACCCATGTATGAAAATAAAATGATAAATGGGATAATTTAATCATATTAAAGTGAATTAATACAATTTAATTTCCATTCTGTAGTTTTATTTTCATTTTATAAGCAAATTCATTATTATATGCAAATAATCAAACCATGAAACAATGAAACCAACACATCCAAAATAATTAAAATAATGAAAAAATACAAATGAGAAGGTGATAAGATCTTATAAAAAGTTCATGTAATGTATTATAATTATTAATATTTTTTTATAAAGAGTTAATAAAATTATTTAAAACATTATATATGACGATAAATAATTCTACACTACAGGGAAGCGTGGGGTAAGTGGCTTCCTAACTCAATTTTAATTCATTGAGTTATATGTCTACTACATTGATATTATTATACAAAGATTATAGTTGGATTAAATTTTTATTTATTTATGTTTTATTTAATCTTAGATTTGTGTTTATAGGATTTTTTTACTCCTAATATCACCATTGAATAATTCTCACCCCAATGATATGAACTTTGTAAGGGGTTTCTCGTCCCACTTTTACTTCTAAGAGATATATGATTTATTCAGCACTTATTTCTTGTGTGCGGTGTATATATAATTCCATTTGATATATCATTTCATGAATCTCACTATCTTCCTGGTATTATATTTTTCATTTGATAAATATTAATTTAATGGGGTATATGATTCGGCTTATTACAAGGGAAAAGGGATTTCTAATCTCAATTTTCATTCAATTGGTTAAACATATATATAATTGATTATGTCATCCAAAATATATGTATGTAATTACTTTTGAATATGTAATATTTTATTTCCAATTTTTTATTTGGAAATATGGTGAATAAAAATTATCAACACATTTTATTAATGGAAAAATATTTGTAAAGGACTTCATATCAATATCTATTCATTGAGGAATATTTTGATGTTACAGACCCACATCCTTTTAGAGGTCTATATACAACCCCTTAACATATCATATAATTCTCATGTAATTAAATGTTTTGAAAAATTATATTCTTTATGAGATTATGATTCAAATATTTTAAAGTGGATGGTACACTTTTATTTAATAAATTAATCGATATATAATGATTTCTTTGGATGTAATAACATGGAAAGACTATATATAAAAAATACCTTTTATACATCGATATTCTAATGAGATGAATAATGAGGAAACATTAATTGGGGTTCACCCAAAATTGTTAAATCTTCTACTGAATTCTCTTGATAGTAGTGGTTCATGTTCCATATAAATGATGTCCAATAATTAAGAATTGCCTATATTCATAATTTAGTCAGTATTATATTGAGGATTTTCACTATGAAAAAAATATTGATACATTTCATTCTCATTTTATTGACTACATGGAATTTGTTTTTAGTTATTTACCATTCCATATTGATTATGAAGATTGATTCATTATTACTTCCAATTTACATGAACCTTACTGAATATTTTAGATCATCAATTTCTTATGTTTTATATTCCCCTTCTTGTCAATATATTTATTATCTTTGATATATGTGGTTACACTAAGGCGGATAATGATGTCATCAAATAAAATAATTTTTTTATTTTATGTTTAAAATGTAATTTTAATTTCATATAATAATCACTTTTACCAAGACTACAATACTATTTGGTCATTTGGGATGCAATTTCTTGTATCTTATTCCAATTTAATAAAGAAATTCACAGTCTCCCAGCTACTGGGGTTATGACAATTATAGTTTGAGAATTGTTGGTATAGGTAATTTCAAATGAATGGCCTATACCAACCGATTTGTCAAACTATAGGTGTAAAATACCAATACCAATAGTTTTAGAACCATTTTGATAGGTTATTTTAAAGAAAAAACCTATAACAATGGTTTGGTCATACAATTTCTATAAGTCAAATAGGAAAAATCTAGCGATGTGCCTTGATCCGAAAACATCCTCCTTATATTCCAACGACTTTACCATTATCCTATGACTTAAAATATGTTAATATAAATATATAAATTAAATTTATTGATTTATTATTATTATTATTATAATTATCCATAAATAATGGTTCTTCCTATACCAATGCTGGGACCAAACTGTTGGTATAGGTGTCAAAGAAAATTTCCTTTACCAAAATTTATTGTCAAAAATTTTGTATTGGTCCTCTATTAAATAAAACTCCAACGATGTGTATTGATACCAAAAACATTTTTTATATTCCATTGACTTTACCACTATCTTGTGACATATTACATGTTAACACATTTAAATATACAGAATTTTATAAAAAAAGTTAATTTAATTTATTATTATTATTATTATGTATAAATAATTCCACCACCTAAACTAGTGTTTTTATAAAACCGTTGGTATAGGTGTCAAAAAAATTACCTAAACCAACTATTTTGAACAAACTACTGCTTTAGTTCCAGTATTGAAAAAAATAAATCGATGGGTATTGATGGCAAAGAACTCCTACTTATATTCCAATGGCTTTACCACTAACCTACAACATCTTATATGTTTATGTAAGTATATATATTTATATTTATAAAATATTTAAAATAAAAATATTTATTATTATTATTATTAATAAATCATGGAACCACCTATGCTAAAACATTCCCAAATAGTTTGTATATGGGACCTCTTCCAACTATTTTACCAAACCATTTGTATAGGTTTCAAAAATAATTATTTATTCCAATAGTTTAACCAAACCTATTGTATAGGTGTCTAGGAAAATTTCCTATAAAAATGTTTTTAGATAAAAAATTGGTATATGTGTATATATACAAACCTATTCCAACAGTTTTCTAAAACTATTGGAATATGGTTCCTATACCAATTATTCAATAAATGGTTGGTATAGATCAAATTTCCAGTTGTGATTGAAATTTTTTTGAAATGAAAATATACATGTAAAGTACTAAAAATATTTTGGATGATCTATATAGAATTCATAAGGATTTCTACCACCAAAAAATGAATATATATGGATCATTTTAAAATAATGAATATTGAATGATTGGCCAGATCATCATCTATGAATGTGATTTTTAGTTTTTATAGATTAACGGGGAAGTATCATTTATTTGTGAGATTTATCTCGGGATTTTTAATACCACTAACCATGCTTACCCAGAATGGTACAATGTTTTTCGGGCCTATTGAATATGAGGTGAACCTTAAAGAGTTAAATAAGAGGCCAATCACTACACCTATGCTCAGATTACACCATAGTGGGTATAGATTCTTTATCAATAATGATGAATCCAAAAGGACTTGGAATTTATACTCATGAATATTGAAAAGCTGATAGTTTATTCCTCCATAAAAGTAAATATATATTAGTAGAACTATCAAACTCATTATTAGAAATTTGTTATAGAAATATTTTCATTGAATCTTTAGAGATATTATCTTTATTAGGATAAGCGTCACATACATACGGATCATTAAATCCTCAAGTATATATTTTAAAAGGTTATAAATATGTCTCAAATAAGGTGGTTAGTGAATATCAAGGATTATTATTTTTCAATATATTACCATCTACTATAGGTGAACAATGTGGAAGATTCTCTAATCCAAAATGATCCTGCAAACCTATCCATGATGTTTATTGAAATATATACAATCATGTTCGACATGTAAAGGATGACCTTGTGTATAATAAAATGAAATCCATCAAAATTTATCAAATAACATATCAACCATACATTCATGAGAGGATGAAGGGTAAACAAAATTATGATGAGAATATATAGAGAAATGTATAAAATATTCTTAAGATCGACTTTTCTAAAGATGGAGTAAAATTGATTGGAACCCAAAGATGTGTACCATTAAAACCAAAATTAAAAAGGGACGAACTAGATGATATATAGAGAAGATCATTCTCTATTAATCTAGGAAGAAAAATGATGTCTGGAGATCTAAATAAAAAAAGTTTCTAGATAACATGAAAAGGGAGACTGTAGAATTTTTATATCGATTTTCTGTATGTAAAAAAAATTAATCATGAATTACATAAGATTAAGGGTATGATGTAACTATTCCTCATACCAGATTAACAATAGGAAAACATAACCACAAATTTCATCATATGACTCCCCATAAAATCCATAGGAATTAACACTATATTGGTAGTATTCAATCACCTTAAAATGATAATGTATTTCATTTCTATCATAGAAGATAGATCTCTGGACCATCTTACAAAGATATACATAAGGGATATTACAAGACTATATGGAGATATACTCTATATTTTATCTTATTGATAACTATGGTTCACCATCTAGTTTTGGAGTATCCTTCAATAATAATTGTATTTAGTGTTTAGTTTCTATTCTAGGTATCACCATCAGATGGTTGGAATGTCTAGAAGATCTATTTAAACTCTAGAGGATATGCAGAGATCATTTTTAATTGGTTTCCATGGATATTGGGATAACCGTATTCCCTCGTAGAGTTATCACACAACAATGGTTTCCAATATTGAACTATAATGGAACCTTATGAGGCTCTTAAAGATTTTTCAGAATCAATCATGTTGGGATTGAGATAAATAGAGGATTCTTATGGGACTGTCTATTATACAAGATATAGAAGATAATGTTTAAACAATTCACCATCATACGAAATTTACAAAAATTCAATAAAAAAAATATATCCAATCATCGATGAGACCTATATTTTTGATGTCGGAGATTAGTTGTTCATTAATATATCACCATGGTAGAAATTCATTGGGTTGGTGAATAAGTGAAATATTAGTACATCATTCCTCGACCCCTTTGAGATCCATGATCGAATCAGATCAGTGGCATTTCAAATAGTACTACCACTTTAATTATCCCAAGAACATAATTTATTGAATGCATCTCTCTTGAGGAAGTACATATCAAAAACCTCACATGAATTACATCTAGTTGTGTTACCCTTGAAGAATGATCATTCAAAAAAGGGGAAACTTGGGAATATGTTATATGATATTGAAAAAGTACAACGAAATAACAAAAATCACCTACAAAAAGTGATTTGGATTAACAAAAAGTTTGAGGAAGAAGCATGGGAACTACAATAGGCGAGGAAATAGAAGTACCCTCATTTAATTTACTATATCATATTAAACTTCATGTTGATATTTTTGAAGGGGGGTGAATGTATCAATCCAGAATTGTATAAATGAAATTCCATTTTTGAATGAATAAATTCCATTATAAGTAATGTAGTTATCAAAAGAATACAATAATTCATTTTTGAGGACCATATATCCATGATAATTTGAAATAACATTAAGTATATTATCTGTTGACAATATAACTATTTCACAATGACTATTATCATTAATTTATATTAAGGGTTATCATAATGTATGATTGACACTTACAGGAGAACCATATTCCTCAACCAGAAGGATCATACCCTATGAAGCTCATTTATGAGAGCTTCTATGGGAGTTGGAGTAACTCTAGGTTACCCTTTAATAAGACCAAGTTGAGATTCGAAAACCAAAACATGAAAAAAAATCATTTTCAAGAGTTTTTCAAGAATATCAATCTCACAAAACAAACCATGTTCACACAACCACCCAAAGAAAGTACCAACATCTCACTCCTTAGCCCTAGGGCATATGTTAGTGCAATAAGAGGCTATTTAAATTGACATTAATAGTATAGAATTTTATACTGTTCCTTTTATGGAAATAATTAATTAATTTATCCATTTTTTATTACATTATGTATAATATTATATATCAGTTGATGAAAATTAGATTTTGATACAAAAAAAATTATATTCTTAGAAAACATATGTTTTAAATTAAAATAGTATTTTTGATAAATTCTACATTGTTGAAATAAAATATATTATAATGAAATATTATTATTTAATAAAATTTATTTACATATAAATAAAAATATAATTTAATGAAGTCTAATGTAATCTATAAAAGTGTAAGAAAAATGTTACTATCATAAAAACAAGTTTTTAAAATAATTATGATATTTTATGAAAAGGATAAATGTATATATTTATAGATTTATTTTTAAAAAATAATTATAGTTTTCAAATCATCATGACAAAATTAACAGGTGGTGAATTTGGTATAATTTTATGAGATAATTATTTTTTTGGATAAAAATAAAATAAAATATAAATATACTATCTATATTGCAGTTTCATAACGATCCAAAAGTGATGAAAAAATGAAAAAAATGAATCCATGACCATATATATATATATATTCCCTTTAAAATAATTTTTTATGACATTTAAATAATTTAATAATCTTTACGGAATTCTCAAAAATCAAGATTACATTTTTAAGGTTTTAAAATTAACACAGTATGAACATGAATCACTTCAACATCACTAATAGTATTATATTTTTTTAATTGGCCTTATAAAATAATGAAATCCGATCTGGGCCTTCGGGCCATTGAAGACCATGAAGTAGCCCAGTTCATACAGAGCAATCCCCGGATGAAGATCAAAGCACCAGTAGCAGTCACCAGAAGTAGAGCTAACCGGAATGGAAGAATGAAAAGGTATGGAATCCGCCATCGGGACCAGGCACGATGTAGATTTGTATGGGGAAATGCTAGCCAATCAGCAATGTAGATAGGGAGATAAAGGCAATCAATGATGCAGAAGCTGGGGAGGGGCAGTTCTAGTGGGCTGGGTCTACGGGTCATTTATTGGGCATGGTATGCCTCTGGGCCTTCGGGTCATGTATTACTGGTCATGTCGGGCCTTGTTCCTTGGGCCTACGGGTCATGTACGGGTTCCCCTTCAACCCTTAAAAGGGGGATTATATATGATAAAAAAATAAGGCCTTTAGGCCATTCATGCCATAGTAGGGTTTGTTCTTGTGTTTATTTTATCACATAGAGTCAAAAACCAATATTTTGACATTAATAAATAATTCCATACTCTTTTTCAATAAATTGAAACAAAACCTCACACAAAACCTCATTCAAAACCCATTGAGAATTAATTCCACCTCTGTACCCCCCTATAAATCACTATCAACGTGTTCCTATGATCTTGAGAGTCTACTACCATGTTTTTGGAAGTTATCTCTTAAGGAAAAGAATTATATTTTTCTATTTATTAAAATACAACCATTATATTAGGCTATTTTTCAACTGTTCGTGTTGGAATATGTTATTAAACATTTATTTTAATACCATATTATTAACATTTAATGATATAAAACTTTACTCCCATTAAACCCTTATACTATAGGAAAATCATTATATAACAATAGTTTGAAACCATGGGTATAGACCCTAAAACCATTGGGATAGGCTATACTCACGGTTTTCAAAACTATGGTTTATGAAGGAATGGGTATAGAACTATACCCACGATTTCAATAGATATTGTGGGTATAACGCCTTGATATTTTAATATGCCCATAGTTTAACCAAAACTATGGGTATATATCTATACCCACGTTTCTCCAATCATTGGGTATATATTTTCCCAATAGAAAACCTATACCCATGATTTTAGAGAACTGTATGTATTGGTAGTTGTCCCCATTTGGTAGTAGAATCATATTTTCCAATACAATACAACTATTGTATATTTTTTTTAAAACAAATGATTTTAATAATATTAAAACCATTTATAATACTAAAACATATTTATATACACTCATAAGACCAATCAATTCATGTCATAAAAAAATTCCAACATGTCTCATTACTCCTATTTCAAAAATGAAGGGGATAAGTATCTCCCACATTGACAATATACTCATCCTCTTCACCATCACCAATATCCTCATCACCTTCACCAACATCCTCATCACTTACAAAAACATACTCATCAACAACAACATCATCTGTATCAGCAATAACATCATCATCAACAACAACAACATCATCATCATCATCATCACCACCACCACCATCAGCTTAACCACCACTATGACCATTATTGGCATCACTCAAGGAATAATTTAAAGACCACATTGATGTGATATATGAAACAATAGTAGTACCTTCCTCTAATGGATGTGATTGACTTATAATTTCCATATCTTTTAGGAAGAGTTCAATGATCAGTTTATTTATTTTACGCTCTTATAAATCTATATTTGTTGGATTACCTACTTTTACATGAGTTATTTCCAACTTGAGGTTCTTATAGGTTTTATAGGATCCCAATGAGAACCAATACTTAGTGGGGATGATGTTTTCCCATGTTAACATTAGGCTCTCCTGAGGTTTTCTTTTCCCAATAACTAACTACAATGATTATTTGGCATGTAATTGTCATCTTCATTACCATAGTGGTCTTCTATGTAAGAATTTTGGAAATATAGAAATGATATTTAATTATGAATTTTGTATAAATATTAGAAATATTAATAAAAAATAATATTGTCTTGTGTTTGTTCATTTACTGCACTTCAATCATTTTTATTCCTACTCGAGTAATATAATTTTTCTCGAAGAACATGACCTTAGATTAACGATTACTCCTGAGGAAAATTACATTTATTAGTATATAGATATTAAAAATATAGAAATTTTACAGTCTTGAATAATAAAAAAAGTGAATAACTTTTAAATGAATAAGGAATTAAAAAAATTTTACATGTGAAAATCATTGATGAAAAATTAATAAATATAAGCTAATAAAAAAAACTTAATAATTTTAAATACTCATTATGAACATTCTATAAATATAATATCTTATTTAGTGATAAAAAAGAAAATAAAATCCACGTGAATTTTTTTTTCTACACCACTAAATTTTTATTTTAATAACGTGTTGGAATCCCAAATATCCAAATCAATATTATCATTGAGTGATTAAAGATGAAAATGGTGTTTAAATTTGATACATTTCTAGTCCATAAACTATATGTTAAATATTTTACTAATATATTTCTAGATATATAAAGATGAAACAAAAAAGATAAGGAATAACTCCCCATGATAACTCATCAATAAGAACTCAACTATGAGAATGAATATATTGTGTTTAATGAGATTTTTATTGAATATGACAACTATAAAATTGAATAAAATTACATTTCCTTTTTTATTACATCATGATTTGGTGTATATTTATTAGTAAGAAAAAGTGTGCTACCAAATGTATATGAATATTTCCATGAATATCATATTCCAAATTATACTTTCTATATTTTTTATATTAATTAATGAAAAATATAGTGAATAGATTACTGAAACATTTAACATTGCTTATCTATGATGATATGTATTGGGAGGAACATATTCACTCACCGCGTGTGGGTAAAAAGTTATGGAGAAGGCTAAAAATCCCACTATAGGATCATATTCAATAATTCATTCTCAACATCTATAAAAGAGGTAAATGATTCAATGGGAGAAAAATAAGCAAGAGTACATGAAAATTACTTGATGAAATAATGGTCCCTAGGAGAGAAATTATTATGATTTGAAGAATAAATCATAATATAAAACAAATAGTATGTTCATAATATGTCTCTTAATTCATCTATGATATGGACACTAAATCACATTTCGAAGGGAATTGTTTCATTTTAAAATATTATTATATGTCATATTTTTAAAAATTGTTATATTTTTGTTTAGTTATTTTTTAAAAGATAAATTGAATCATTTTTAAAACTAAAATTTTATGGTATATAATAATTATTTCATAGTATAATAAGACATAAGTACCTGGTGCTTCTCATACTCGGGCATTTTAGTGTATCCTAATACATTCAGATGCATCATTGATTCTTTGTTTTTATTTTCTCCTGAAACCCTGGCATCTTCACTATTGGGAGAGTTAAATTAAATATAAAATAAATATGTTAATTCATATAAATAAATCAATAATATGGATATTAATTTATAAAATATTAATACCCATATCTCTACCCATTTTCCCTTGACATCATTACAAATATGTCTTCATGAGACCGATTCAACAGCTATGATATTAGGGTACTTGGATAAAGTTTCCCTTAAACTTCTACACTAACATAATTTTTTTCCAAACATTCAATTTTCTTCATTATTATCCACAATTATTAGTGTTTGGGGATTCTAGGCTTCCTTCATATAGATAATACCATGTCACCTACTAGAAAATCATACTAATTAAGATAAAAGGGGAAAAAGAAGATTTAAATCATGGTAAAATAGGAAGAAAGTGATGTGATATAACTTGAGATAGATATAAAAAAACATGATGCAACCTTTATAACAGGCTATCATAAACATATTGGATATCCTAGATCTATAGCCCCTACAGAATGTGTTTATTCTAATGCATTCTATGGGTGTTCTGCATTCAACGGAGTGGAAGCAAAAGGAACATAATCATCATGTCCTATATGAAAAGTAGAAAATAGTGGTGGTGTAGACATGAAATGATATGGTTAGTAGGGATGGGGATACATCAAAGGATATGGATATGGTAATGGTGGGAACATCTTTTGTGGTAGCGTAGACATGGTATGAGAAGAAGAGTCTAAATGAGATGAAGTTAGTGGCATGGTTGGGAACATCTCTACATATGGTGTAGACATGGTATGGGAAGAATAAGTCAAATGAAATGATGATAGAGAAATTAGTGGGAATATTCCTAGAGGTCGCATTGACATGGTATAAGAATAAGAGGCTACATGAGATAATGATGGAGGCATGTGTGAGAAAATATCTATAGGATCAAGTATAGGATGGAAATGTGTGGTATATGGGGTGTCTTCTAGTGGGTTAGGGTGGAAATGTGTATGATGGGTGCTCTCTCTAGGTCTAATATCATCCATGATCGGAACCATGATCATTGGATGAGGAGGATTCAACATTGCTGTAATTTAATTTCCCTAAAAACATTTCATAAAGAATACAATCATGAAATTATATTTAATGCATAATAAAAATGCTAAACTTTTTACACTCACATAGAGAATTAGAGAAGGTAATATATGCTACTGTATCTATCAATCAACATTAAATAATTTCTTCCCATAAACTTCTATCATAATCTACATGAGAATGAAATTTGTCATTTTTAGAGATAATTTTTCAAAATCATGCATAAAACATATATGTTAAAGAAGAAATAAAAACTGTCACAACATGTTTTTAGAAAAAATAATTTAAAACCAAGTTATACATTTTTTTAAAACCCATTTTAAACCTGATTTTTGGAATTAAAATAAATCTAATTAAATTTGATGAAAACAAAGAATAATAAAATGAATAAATCACTTAAAACTGCAACTAAATTAAAGTAATTATAGTAATACCAACATGAAAAACACATGTCAAACTAAAATAAATGAATAGTTAACATATATGATTTCTTCTATATATTAGCGACCACAAGTTTTGGTTCAACATAAACTCTCACAATGGGACAATATGATTCATAAAATGAAAAATTTAGGTCAACGGTGTCAATTTCATCCCCAACATCATGAAATTTTTTTTTGGGATTACTTCACTAAGGAAATCATAATGTAGTCTCATATGATCTTCCACATAAAACACATGTTTTTACATTGATGTAAAAATTTATGGTTCATCAAAATCTATGAATCGACTCATGTCAATAACTCTGAGTCAACAATCATCAATAAATGTACAATGTATCTTCACTGAATCAAACAATTTTAATTTCATCATAGTTACTTATTCTCACTCAAATTTACCCAAGAGAAGAAGGTAAGACGGTCCTTGTAGTTTAGCTTGGGTTATCGAATCCACAGAGACCTAAGAAGAAACCTATAGACACGTACATTCTATGGACTATTTTCAGCTATGAAGTGGCCAACATGGAATGATTTTATATGGTTTTAAAGTAACTCTAAGAGACTTAAGTTAATTCAATTTAAAAGAATGAGTTGATCCTAGGTTGTCACTCGGGGTGGATTGGACGTATTTTCTTTTTAATGATTTCAATTTCTTAAATTTTAGATGGGTTCATTTAAATAGATAAAACAACGTCATCACTTATTGGTTTAATTCCTACACCTGTACTACTAATCATCTATACAATTTAAGGATCAAAGTTTTGATCACTTCAAGGTAAAGGTTCGTATTAGCACTTGATGTGTGTGGCCTTAAATTCAACAAGGACGATGGAGTTTAAAAATCATCAAATAAAAATCTCAATTAAAGAAATGATTATACATTAATGAGGTGATAAATAAAATCCAATCCAGATCCTTTCTACTCCCTTGGATCAACCCATAAGTGGGATAGCCCTCCATTGATTCTATGGTTTCAATGGAAGCGGAAAGTAGAGTCATGAGGGAGGAAATGGAGAAGTAAAAAAACACAATAAAATAACAATCACTCCACCGTTGTGTGATAATCTCACAAGGTTTGGTATAAAAAAGTTCACACATTGAACCAACGGTATAAAAGTGTTAAGGAGAAGAATAGAATAATAAGAGAAGAAGAACCTTTATTAAGAAACAAGGATGAATTAAAACAACTTACATGTGAAGGATGAACATTACAAAGAGAAATTGGCAGCATAACATTAAGATGAAAACAAGCTCAATGATTCTTCAATACTCCAACAAAACTACCTTAAATAGGCATTTTTGAAGCCTTGGGTCGAGCCTCAAATAGTACAAAGCATCCCACTTGATTATTGTAGGCCTAGGGTGGTGGAAAGCTTATGGAACTTAGACTTTTCCACATTTGACCCGAGGTGGCAGCCAGCTTTCATCCACCGAATAGATGCACTTGAAAAACCTTCTAGATAACCGAATTTGGGTGGGCCATAGAAGACTTAAATTAAGCTCCGGATGTCCCCGAACATCCTGTAATATCTAAGAACAAAAGGAGTTATGGTTTTCGATATATGGTTTAATTGGTGGGATGTTTTTCTGGGCCGCAGAATCTGGCCTAGAATTTTATCTCTAAATTGGGCCGCCTAAATGGACACCATGGAGGCTGAATTAGCATTGGATCATGACTAGGGATTTGTTCCTATACATGTATTCTAGACTCCCACAAAATTTTGGATTAATTGGGCCAGTATGTTGGGCCCCACAGTCTTATCAGTGGGCTGGTGTCCAATATTCCTTCTCTAGAATTGCTTCTTTTCATCACAAAATATCCCCATATTATTCCATGAATTCTCCATTGATCCCTGAATGAAACATGTTCATATTGTAGTTTAGATAAATTTCCAAAAATATCAAATTAAAATATGTATAATCAGATGAATCATTGGGTACTTCAAATTATGTTAAAAAATGTACGACATAATAATGCATTTTAAGAAGGTATTACAATCATAAGGTGAAATGATGTTCAAAGTGTATAATGCACTAAAATTGTGATTATGAATAATAAAGAACATGAATATTATATATATTAACAATGAATATTATCCTCATTTGGTGGCTAATCACACCCCCAACTTGAGTTTTGCTAGTCCCGAGCAAAATATTTCTCAACAATATGAAATTCAAATTCCCTTTTCCAAAAACATTTTAATACACAATGATCACCAAAAAAAACTTATACCAAACAATCATGAAACCCATCAAAATATTTTAATACAAGAGATTTTCATAAGAAGATTCCAATCCCAATCCCATTCCTTTGTTCAAATTCCTTGCCTTATTTCATCCAATATCAATTAAGTATGAGGATGTGTTGGGCATCACAAGAGACATGGGGGTTCATCTTTATTCAAGGGGGAAATTACGGAAGCGCTAGGTGGAATCACATTTCAATATTAAGATGATTATTCATTTTTTTGTATATTTTTTTTGTTTTTTTTGTTTTTGCAATTTGGCCATGGTAATTGAAGTTGCACTCAAAAGAGTCAACCCCTGTAGCGAGACTTTGCCGATGACTCCCAGGCTCAAAGACCTTAGGGCACAAAGTGAAGCCCACATACTCGGGCATCATCTCGAGTTAAATTAGTCAAAAACAAATTCAAATTACCAAAAATAGAGATAAAATTACTAACTCTGGGCCAGACAACTATGGAGTCACGATCCCCAAGTGCTGAAAGCCACGCATTAGGTCACTTTATTGCTCTACGTACCATTTTTTTAATATTTTTTTGAATACTCATATTAAACTAAAATTATCACCAAACCTATGCTATTTATTTAGGCGACCCCATGAACTCAAACTAATACCCCACTATCCAAGGGACATGCATTGCGATCTTTTTTTTATTTGGATGAAAATATAAACGATGAAATATCACATTGGATGGCCACACTTTCCCAAATATATGCTCATGAAGTTATACAAGGATTAAAATCAGAATCAGGGCATGCTAAATTATTTGATATTCAGTTTCAAAGTGTGCAATGTGTATTACCATGTTCAAATGTAAAGGAATTTTTCCTTCCATTTACACTTTTTTTTTCAAACCATTCAATTTTTTTGACACAAAAGTATTTTTTTATTTTATCTCCCCCCAACATAAAATAACATTGTCCCCAGTGTTTAAATTAAAGAAAATTTAGAAGGGGGTAGAGGTAGAGAATGAAAGTTAAAAAAGGAAATTGAAAATTAGGGTCATGGAATGAAGTCACCTGGTGGTTGAAGTTGAAATTCTTACTGCTTCCTTTCAGTCCTTTGATATCCATGTCACTTGTAGATTTCCCTTTCTAGAAAAAGGAAAAAAACAAACAAAACAAAATAGTTTATATATATATATAAGTAAAATATAAGTATATATATAAAATAAAATAAACTAATGATACATTGTCTTCTTTTTTAATTTATGGGTATGGTATTACTCAAGGATCACACCACGTGACACTGATGAATATGGTGCTCCCCTTTCATACAAATCCATACTCATAATAGAAGAACATGTCAATAGTCTATTTTTTTATTTATCAAAATGATTCATTAATCCTATTTAAAAAAATATGATTTGCGAAGATGAAAACCACGGGTTGCCTCCCGTGCAACGCTTTGTTTATGGTCATTAGCTTGACTTGAACCCCCCAACTTATCCAGTACCAACATTCAACATTTTATGGACCAAATGTTTCTCCATGTCCACTAGATTGAGATTTATTATTTGTTTATAGTTTTTGTTGTATGCAAACCTGCGTTCTAAAATGAGTGGTAAAATCCAAGGAATATCAAAAACGGTTGATCCAGTTTCCTCTATAGTATTTCCTAAGACATAAATGACCATTATAGCTTTTTTGGTTTCCAGAGAAGAATGAATTCTAATTGAATGTTCATGATTATACCTTATGAAGGGATTATTTAGCGGTGAGGGAAGGACAATAATTTTGGGCTCAGGATGGATAGGACATTTAGACACAAGTTAATATTTTGAATCCAACTCAGTTTCATTTTCCAAATTTCTCAAAAGAATTGGTTCCTTTTGAATAGAATATTCAACCATAAAATTGGAAAGATCAGTGTTTGGAATGGATATGGACTCAATGTTTATGATTTCTCTCAGTGGATCAAAGGTTGGTGTTTTTGAAAATTAATCAATGGAGTTATACTTAGGAGACTCAATCCATGATGTCAAATTCTACTCTTTTGAATCCATAAAGTTTATTTCCTCTTGATTTAAACACCCATAAAATTCCATCATCCTCCTCATCTTCCCCAAATCCAAAGGTTTTCTCTTCAGTAAATTCATGAGAGGTTTGTGGGAAACTAGAAAATTCACATAAGGTTATGGAAGGGATAGTTTGTGTAGGGATGAGTTCCTCATAATGTTTAATGCTTTGTAGTTCTAACCTCAATGATGAAACCTCAAAACTCACTGTCTCGATTTTTTGACCCAATTTTTCAATTAATGGGTGTTAATTAGGATGGATAAGGGCTTGAGATAGATGGTCTATTATAGGAGGATAATTATGTTGTTGGAATTCCATAGGTGGATGTTCAAATTGGCTTTGTGGGGATTGAAACTCATTATATGTTGAGTTGTTTTTTGGATCATAGGAGTAAAAACATTGTGAATCCTTAGGTTGTTTATGATCCCACAAGTAGAAACTAGGATGGCCATTTTACATATCACTTGGTGTGGAGTGATCAAAGTAAGAAGAGGTTCCCCATGTTTGGATTTGTTCAAAAGGGTTTTCCATAGGAATGAAATTGGATATGAGATAAGAGAAGTGGGATGTAAAGAAAAACATGATAGTGTCTAAGATAACTTACTTAGGTCCCCAGAAACGGCGCCAAAATTTTATTCTCACTCAAATTTACCCAAGAGAAGAAGGTAAGACGGTCCTTGTAGTTTTGCTTGGGTTATCGAATCCACAGAGACCTAAGAAGAAACTTATAGAAACGTACATTCTATGGACTATTTTCGGCTATGAAGTGGCCAACATGGGTTGCTTTTATGTGGTTTTAATGTAACTCTAAGAGACTTAAGTGAATTAAATTTAAAAGAATGAGTTGATCCTAGGTTATCAGTCGGGGTGGATTGCACGTATTTTCTTTTTAATGATTTCAATTTCTTAAATTTGAGATGGGTTCATTTAAGGAGATAAAACAACATCATCAATTACTGGTTTAATTCCTAAACCCGTTAATACTAATCATCTATACACTTGAAGGATTAAAGTTTTGAGCACTTCAAGGTAAAGGTTCGTATAAGCACTTGAAGTGTGTGGCCTTAAATTCAACAAGGATGATGGAGTTTAAAAATTATCAAAAAAAAATCTCAACTAAAGAAGTGACTATACATTAATGAGGTGATAAATAACATCCAATCCAGACCCTTGATACTCCCTTGGATCAACCCATAAGTGGGTTAGCCCTCCATGGATTCTATGGTTTCAATGGAAGCAGAAAGTAGACACACGATGGAGGAAATGGAGAAGTAAAAAAAACGCAATAAATTAATAATCACTCCACCGTTGTGTGATAATATCACAAGGTTTGGTATGAACAAGTTCACACCTTGAACCAACGGTATCAAAGTGTTAGGGAGAAGAACATAATAATAAGATAAGAAGAACCTTTATTATGAAACAAGGATGAATTAAAACAACTTACATGTGAAGGAAGAACATTACAAAGAGAAATTGGCAGCATAACATTAAGATGATAATAAGCTCAAATATTCTTCAATACTACAACAACACTGCCTCAAATAGGCATTTTTGAAGCCTTGGGTTGATCCTACAACAGTAAAAAGCATCCCACTTGATTATGGTAGGACTAGGGTGGTGGAAAGCTTGTGGAACTTAGACTTTTCCACATTTGACCCGAGGTGGCAGCCATCTTTCATCCACCAAAGAGACGCGCTTTAAACACCTTCTATATGGCAGAATTTGGGTGGCCCATAGAAGACTTAAATTAATCTCCGGATGTCCCCTAACAGATTGTAAAATATCAGCCCAAATGGAGTTACTTTTTTCTAGATATGGTTTAATTGGTGGGATGTTTTTCTGGGCCGTAGAATGTGGCCCAGAATTTTATCTCTAAATTTGGAAATCTAAATGGACACCATGGAGGCTGAATTAGAATTGGATCATGAAAAGTTATTTGTTCCTATAAATGTCGTCTAAAATCCCAAAAAATTTGGGATTAATTGGGCCAGTATGTTGGGACCCACAGTGTCATCAGTGGGCTGATGTCCAATCTTCCTTCTCTAGAATTGCTTCTTTTCATCACAAAATATCCCCATCTTATTCCATGAATTCTCCATTGATCCCTTAATGAAACATGTTTATATTAGAGTTTAGATCAATTTTAAAAAATATCAAATTAAAATATGTATAATCATATGAATCATTGGATACTTCAAATGATGTTAAAAAATTTACCACATAATAGTGCATTTTAAGATGGTATTACAATCATAATGTGAAATGATGTTCAAAGTGTAAAATGCACTAAAATGGTGTTTATGAATAATAAAGAACATGAATATTTTATATATTAACAATTAATATTATCCTCATTTAGTGTCTAATCAGTTACTCAACATGATATTATTAATCCAAAAACAATATCTTCTAAAAAAGTGCATAATAAGACAAATTATAATATTGAAAATGAATATCTGATGCACTGTCATAATAGTCCATTATAGAAGTTTAGATAAAAGCATCATTATTATTCTCTTTATCACTGCTCGATCAATTGTATAACATTTAAACACCCTGATTATAAAATATTTTCTTTTATCAAAAAAGAATTGGGATCATAGGGGAAAGCATTCAATTACTGAGAAATAGATTCAATAGGTAAACTCAATACCCAAAATATAGATTAATAATTTTGTTAAATGAGTATATATATCTAAATTTAATTAAATTATGTGTCAAACTTTAAATTGAAACATGTCTGAAAACTCTTGGCTATCCAAATCCTCTATCCTTTATAAAGGAAAATATCAATGAACTCTATTTAATAATTATTTATGTTCACTATATAAAATGATAATAATAAATTATAGAATATGTGAAATGACAAATTATGAGATAAAATATAAATATTCAAATCACATAATTGATATAGTCATTGAACAAACCCTATTTAAATAATATTTTCTGATGGGCCATATCCGACTATTCAAGGATCAATATTGGGAATTTATAAAACCAGGAATTCAACCTATTTAGGAAATAGATGGAAATGAGAGATCCGTTTTCCTAGGTTACACGTCTTCATTTATCATTGGCCAGTTATTTCTTGAGCTCTCATCAAATAAACAAATTGACCAAAAAAATGTTCATTCATGATCCAAATAACCTCTCATAATGGATCCTTAAAGATTATTCTCTTCTCATACATAATATTTCGTTATGCACATATTTCTTTTAGTAGGATACATCCACCAAAAATAAAATTTTCCCCCATGATATGCTTTTGTTGGATGATGAACTGTTAAATGTATCATGAAAGTGAAAAAGGTTGGAGGAAAATTTTCTTCCAAATCACACTAAATTAATGGCACCACTCTCAGAATTTTTATCAAGAATGAGTGGGATAAACTATTTTCACAATAGTTTTGAGAAAGATGAAACAAGAAACTATCTTCCATTCTTACATTATTGGATTAAAAATTATGGAATTCTATTGGAATAAATTTATTAAGAGGGATGTGATAATAATATATTTAAGGATTTTAGTTCTAAACACCTTATAATGACTTGTTTAGATATTTTTGAAAAATATCCATCTTTAAACATGATATTCTATAATATATCTTGAAGGTTATTTTTATCTAATGGTGTCATCTTGTAAGAAACACAATAAACATTCAATTTTCTTTCACTGATAGGAAAAATAGGTTGTTCTAGTCAAATACCCCAATCCAAGAAGTCCTGAAGAGATAAGAAGTCATATTTGGTATTCCCATTGATATTTAGAATAATTGAAGGAAAAATTTCACAAATATTTTTCTCAATTATCATTACTTCTAAACAATGATGTAATAAATAGGTTGACCATTATGTAAGCCCATTAAATATAATTCTCTTTTCCAATTGCAAGTGGATTTTGTGTCAAAATTCAACCTTTTTTTAGATTTCACTAGAAATTTACCTAATGGAAAAGGGAAATCATTCAGTTCAATAGGATCATAATTTTCTAACATATGTTGATATGGATATTCAGTGGAAATAATATTATCTGTCCTCTGATTATTCTTTCTATGTTGGTGATCCATTAGTATCAAATGTCGATTCCCAATGAATCTGAAAATATGATGATATTTAAGCCTTCTGAATCATGGATTTCTCATAAAAATAAGAAAATATAATTTCCCTTAATGATCCAAGCATAAATCATTACATAAGTAGGGAAATAATTTATAATATTTAGAAGTGAATAACACATTTGAAATATTTTTTTTGATGAAGCATCAAATGTCTACTCACCCATTACCCTGAGCTACTCCAACTCTCTTATTAATGGTTTCATGTAGAAATATATATCATTTAAAGTATTAGAAGGTATAGGTTCAAGTATAATAAATAGGGTGATAGGTTTTTTTGATAAACATCCATAGATGAAGATTATAAACATGAATAAAAACTGTTCATGTGTTGTGAGTAGTAAGTATCATACAAAAGGATTAAAACTATAAAAAAATAGACCCAACAAGCCATTACACACCTCATATGAATAATTTGGATGTTGTGCATCAAATTACCACCATTATAATCCATCTTTATGAAAAAACAAATCATATTTTATTTTAATTCACTCATCATCATGACATTACATATTGGCTGAGATCTCTTAAAAAATGAGTAGATTTTGACTCTTGGGAATTAATGTAAAGTTCTACATGACTTTTTTTGGAACATGTGATGTTGGTCCATGTAAAGTTTCCTTCCATATATATGTTCCCCATTCATTATAGTCATTAAGTTCAATGTTTTCCTCCCAAAATAAACTACAATATTTCAGAAAATCATAAAACTTATTGGTAGAAAAAATGAGATGCTTAATTGAATTTTATTCATTAAAATGATTTGAAGGAATATATGCACAATAAAGAAGAATTTACTTCATGAAGGTAGGAATATAATCAATCATGGTAATAGAAATTATGTACATGTCTTTTCTAAGATATAACCACATTAAAAATTAAAACCTTATCATTTTAGTACATTCATAGTATACAGAAGTTCGAGCATCATCAATTAAATTTTTTTACTTTCTCACCTTAATCATATTTAGGGTTTTTCCCCGTCTATATTAATATCATTTACTTATTTAACTAGAATTATATCTCTCTCATGATGATTCACTAATGGATATCGATCAAATATCAAAATTTCCAAACCACTTATTTTTTTTTCATTAATGGTATAAGATTGTATCATGTCTCCATAGTGATACCAAAAGTTATAGTTTGTTAGAAATCGAAATTTTGTTATATAGTATATAACATCTTCTAGGCTTAACCATGATCTTCCAACAATATTATAACATAGAAACTATATACAACCTGTTTCTTAAGCATTGTAAATGAAAAATATAAAACAAATTCCAATTTTTTATGAAAATCTATTGAAATCATATCGATATGAAACAAACATATTCTACCCATTCTATTGTCAAAAAAAATTTATGTTTCAATAAACAATGTAAACCATAATTTAAAAAATCATTACAAGGAATTTTAATTTTAAACTCATCAAAGCATAATATTAGATATAAATATGAAGAATAAGAGAAATAACACATTATATGAGCAATGAATAAAAATAATGAACCTAGGTAGGTATCCCAGAGATTTAAGAATTAACTATCATGGAGGATAAATTGAATAACATTGGAAACTAAAAAATACTCACAAATATTTTAACTACAAAGACTCAATCTAAAATTTCAAAACTAATCCAAAACCATAGTTTCATGAAAACCAATTCAAACAATCTAAATGATTAAAATTCTTATAAAATCCCAAAATATAGTGTAGAGATCTCACTAGTATTAAATGATAAAAATAATTGACACAAAGATCATGGGAGCAGATGAAATACCACTAAATATCAACTAAGTCATCATCAAGATCTAAAGTATGGGAATTTATTATTTGAATATTTTAATATATAATCTATTTTTTTAGATATCCCAACCAACCACAACAATGGGGATCAATTAGTTTAGAAGATAAAAATAGAAACCCCAAATCACTAAATCCCCTATTAAGTAGTCAAGGACCATGAAAACTAACTAAACATATTTAGGAAAAAAATGAACTAATAGTGGGGAATAATATTTTTGAGGGATGCATGAATCATTGTCATTTGATGCCTTAAAGTTGTAGTAAAAGATATTTTCCATAAAAAGTATTTTGGTTTTATGATATATTTCAATACATTCAAGATCTGTGTATTAATAAAAACAGAATTAAATTTTACTTATTTTAAATTATGAAGTGATGTGATGTACCAAGATTGGTTACTTTTAAAGTATGAATTATATTTCTTATTGATTTTTTAATGAATATATGCTAATTTTTTTTTGAAATTATTACTATTATCATTATGTGTTAAGCATGATAATTCTCAAATCTATATCATGGTTTAAAATGATATGCATAATTCAATTGCACATGAATTATTATAAATTCTTAATTGAATGAAAATAATGAAGGGATGGTATTGGTAAAATATAAAATATATGAAAATACAATTAAATGTTAATGAATAAAATTATGTAATATATAAACTTTTGTAGTTTTTGACTATTATGCTGGATTTGGAAATAAAATTCCATGTGCTCTCTTAGGAAATGTCTGTTTTGTGTAATGGATTTAAATATTAGCATTCCATATTGATAAATAGTTTACTTATATGCTAACACATGGTTTTTTATAATTAGTTTATCATCTCAACATTATGTTTTTTGAAGCCATGTATTAGGTTTGATACCTTCTACCATTATTAAATTCTAGATATTGATTTATTGTTTATTAGAAAATAATTATTTGTTTAACAACAATTGTTTCATCTGTTTCACGAGAAGATGTAATACTAATAGATCATGTGTATGTTTTTTTATTGTTTCTATAAGATATTGTTAATTGATTTTATGATTTATTAAACTTCATATTTTTCATTCTAAATGAATTAGAATGGAAAAATATAAAATGATGTTCTTAAAATTGATAATGGTGCATAGATATAACCAGACTATGATTGTTTAGTCCATATATCTTTTGATGCATGTGATGTTGTTAATTATTGTTATTCAATATTAATGGTATTAATTATTTATGGAATTAAATCTAGGATATATAGCAATTTTTGTGAATAAATTATTGAAACATATTTTTTGGTTAGTGGATATGATGCATGAAGCTTATTTGTTAACATTGTTTTTATACCACGGAAATAGCTTGGAAATAATGGTGGTTACAATATGGATACTTGGTTATGGATGATTCATAGTTGTAAATTAGGTATTATATTCTATTACTCAATGTTTCTCTTTGGAAATCATCAATATGATTATCTTTGTTTTGGAATGTATATTAGCCTTTAGTGGGTATTGTTTTGGAGTGTCATGTCTTATAGGATGACTCTACTAATCCTTTCTTATAAAACACCAAAAATAATTTTGGAAACCAATTAAAAAATATTTTTCAATGAATAGGGTGTCTCATAATTCATATAAATATAAAGTGATTTTTTTTACAAAATTTTATATTGATTTCGAATGGTTTGAACAATTAAAAATAATTAGTGTTTATTGAATCTGAATAGTTTTCCTAATAAAAATAACTATAGAACCTTAAATGTTATGAATGGGATTTTCTTCGAACATAAATTGTTTAAAATAGGTTAATAAATACCTCAAATGGGAATCTAGTTTAGAATTGATCTAATGGTTGAATTTTTTGGCGAACTGTGTACATTCTTGTCAAAGAAATGATTTATTTCTTCTTGATATGAGTTTACACAAAATGTTTTCAAGGGAATGTTTTAAATAATCTTACATGAATTAAAAGTAAATTATAATTTACATTTTAAACATATGTTTAATTCTTAATAGTGGATAAACTCTTATTTGAGAGGTAACTTCATAGGTTTGTTTTGTTATATTTTTGTTGGATTAAATCCCAGTACTATTATGTGAGTAATCTCTACTATATATGGGTATTATTTTAATCTAAATAAATTCTATCTTCTTATTATTTTCTATAGAAACACTACGCACCTGATAATATAATTATTTTTGGAATACAAATCTATGTAAATAAGTGTTAATGTTTTTGAATAATAATATTTCAATTTAAAATATTGAATCAAATGAAATAAAAATAAAATATAACGATTAAAAAGGTGTTAAATTATATAACACAATAAATTAAAACTAAAATTAGATGAATATGCTATAAAATATTTTTATGATCTTAAAAGGGGGTTTTAAATCTAAATCACCGGAATATAAATAATATATATCATGAATAATATTGAAAATAAAACTAATAAGATGTGTAGAATGATTCATAACTAACTAATGTGTTGTTGAATAAGATTATAATAAAAAATTGATTTTAATAGAGGATATCTCTGATGAAGATCACCATAGGATACAAATTATAGGAGATCACATATGGAGATCACCAGATGAGATGAAATAGAGGAGATCTATGGTGGAGGTTACTTCTCACTCGGGTAGTCACTCAATTGGGTGAGAGGGGAATTAGGGCTGGATAATAATGGGTGAATGGGAGGAGGGTGGGGTGGAGTGGGCTGATAAATGAAAAGGATATACCAAAAGTTAAAAAAAAACCATTGTTATATCCCATCAATACCAACGTTTTTTTCTTCAATCATTGATATATATTTATTTATACCAATATTTCAAATGAACCATTAGTATAACCTAGCTCCAGGAGATCTATAACCATGGTTCATGAAAACCATGGGTCTAGAGGCATAGGGATAACCCCAATTTCTAGTAGTGTTTATTGAATCTTTATGTACACCCATAATGCTTTCAAAATTATCCAATAATTTTCTATGACAAATATTTGTTTAGTAGATACTCATCCTAATTCACACTAAATGGTATTAACATTGATGAACCTATCCTTAATTGATTTGGAACTTCTATGTATTTATCCAATACCCCTATTCATGGGATTAAATTTTATTAAATACGGTCTTATGTTGTAAGATCTATGTGGTATAAAAAATCATGTAAGAGATATAAATGTGACGAGTGTGCCAAATATTATATAGATATTAAAAGGATTGGGTAAGATTTTGTTTCATGAGATACCAAATATGGTGCATGAAAGGTGTAATATCCCAATACGTTCAAAAATATAGGTTAATATTCATACTCAATACTAATTCACTACTAAATTATTAGTAAATAATCATAAAATTCCTTGTAAGAAAATTTTATTCTTCAAAAATATGTTTTATTAAAAATTGTTTTTTAGTGAATATTATAATTAATTTCAATATTTGATTTATTTTTTTGATAAAATTTAATTTATTTTCTGAAATAATCATATCAAAATATTATTAGGTTGATCTTTTGGGTTTTTTCTGAGAATATTTATTTTTCAGTAAATAGTTAAAAATACCAAATATGGTAAAATTGTCATTTCTTTTCCTGAAAAAGAACTATTATTATTTGAATTTTATCTCAAAGTAAGATAATTTTTTCTAATTACATATAATATAATGAAATACATTTGAATCAACATTATACCTGATTTAGGTAAAATGCCCTTTTGGGATTAAGGAAACATTTTTCGAAAACTATATTTCCTTGCACTTTGTGTTTTGATCATAAATTAATTTCTTGCACTTATATAAATTTTATATTTAAAACTAAATTTTATTTCTAGAATTAGGAGTTCCACATTTTCTTAATAGGTCCCTTTTATTTTTGGTCATTATGAATAGTAATTGTTGTGAATATTTGTCACCTCGGTAAGGCTAAATTGATTAATTATTTTTAAAAATAATATTGTAAGGACTAAAAGTAATCCCAACAAATGACTTTAATTAATTTAATTACTATGGTTTTACTATTATTATCCAATATTTAAATTTATTTCAATTTTTTTGCAATTTTCATTGAAAATGAATTTTATATTATTTGAACTTAATATAATGTAAAAAATGTCACTCTCATGATTTTAATATATATAATATTTTTGAAGGGGATATTAACAAAATTATTTTTGGTTATAAATCATTATTTTAAATATAAATGATTTCTTTTTTTGATAATTTATTTTTGATTTCTAATGAATATATAATCACCTTAAATGATTATGAGAAAGTGATGCAGTGTTTTTATAATGAGTAAAACAATAAAGTAAATAATTTTAAAAACAATAGAAAAAATATTCTTCAAGTGAATTAGAATGTTCCAAATATTTAATAGATTTATATAAAATAGAAGCTGTTTTTAATTGACTATTTTTAAGTGGATTTCTATAATTTTGTTTAGAAAGTAAAATTAAATAAATATTTTATGAAATGATATTAATGATATTTGATAGTAAATAATGTTTTACTAAATTATTTAAAATGCCTAAAACTGTTATCATCATCCATGTTAATGTGATATGTTTGATTATATAAAAGAATTCAATTTTTGGGTCATTTCCATTTATATTATCTTTCATGACTCCTTAAGCGTAAAAAACAATGATACCAATGTAATTGTCAAAAGTGTTAAAGAGGTGTTAAAACAAAGAGATATTGGTGAAAAATATTATCCCAAAAATGGTAAAATTTTATTGAATTAGATGATATAGACCAATCCTCATTCTATATTATAATTATTTAAATTTTCATCCATTCTTCCATGTCAATTAATTTATAGTAATGAAATATTTTATTTATTTCCAACAGTGTCCTTCACCTCACATATTAAAGTGTACCTCCTCTCCTATCTTCCATACACCTTGTGGGAACTATAGTTCATCCAATACAAAAAAATCCCTTTCAAGAATATATCCCTAAATTCTAAATTTTAAATTATGTTCATTATATGAACATTAAAAGGATTAATGTGTAAGTAAAATGTGGTTGTTTGAAGAAGATGTATAGCTATATTCGAATGATTTAGTTCTTTTTCCTTTTATATATCCTTAAATTCTTATTCAAACATACTGAAATAATAGTTTTAGTACCATACATGTACATATAATTTATTTTGATAATTGTTTAATATATATTCATATTCCCTTCCATCAAATGGGGAACAAGAACATAGTTCAAGCATATCTGTGGACCACCACCACCACCACTACAAAGAGATATATTTATTTTTCCACCGCTAACTCTCACAGATGGTTATATTGATAGATTAAATGGATATATACGATATTCGTGACATATTTTTCATTATATAATAACAATATATCATATATTGTCTTACCTTTCTATTCATTGAAAAACAATAATGTCGTTTGTGTGTACGTGTGGATTACCACCTCCATGATGTGATGTGAATAATATTTCACCACCACATTACATGGATGGTATATATAAGTGAATTAATTTAAATAATATGGTATATATGATATGAAGATAAATTTTAACGTTAAAAAATTACATATATTCTTTCCATTATGATCATTAAGAAAAGAATACAATCCTCAAGCGTATGTACATCATATGTATATATGATTGTAACATAGTTCATTTTTCAAAACCATATTTCATATTCCATTAAAAAATTATAATTGTTGTATAATTTTTTTATTATTTAGTGATTATTATTTTAGATATGATTAAATAACGAATTAATTCACCATAGCCAACTGAATATTGTCATTTTTGACTAATTAAGAAAATATCATCAGAAAGTACAATGTGAACTTAATTGATTAATAAATTTAATATAACATTGTATTAAAAAATATAAATAGAATAATAAACAATAAAAATATCATAACCATATATATAATTAACATAAAATTAATGTTTTTGAATATATAGAACATATATATTTTTTCACTCACAAGGTAATTTGATTTCTTTTAAAAATAATCTTTTAGTGAGTCCCATCCAACACTTTTTCTTCCACTCCATGTTTATTTAAATGAATATTCAAAATTCCTATTCATAATACAATTATTTCTAAATTTAATTAAGAAACATATTTTACATTCTTTAAAATTGTTTACAAAGGAATATTTTTAACATTTTATCTGTGGGTCAAAATAGACACTTTTTAGAAAGTGTAAAAGAATTTTATTATTTAGAATATATGACACGAATGAAATTTACCACCATCATGAATTTTAATTACATTAAAGATTTCTTTAAAATATGCAATTTTAATTTTCAAATAAAATCAGTTCACAAAATTTTTTAGTTTTTATTATTTTAACATTTTTTCTTGGAATATGAAATTTCTACCAATTTTCATGTGAAAATGGAAAGTGTTTTAATTATGGGTACAAAATAATTTTTAAAGTGATTTTTTATGAATAAATGAATGATTAATAAAAAATTTATCTTCATAAGCAGCTTAAAATTTTTAAATAATGATATTTGATCCCAATACAACTTATATGATTGTGTGATACTGGTATGGATTATACGAATGTGTGACCCCAAAATAGTGCATTGGTTAATTTTTCTTGCCTTAATATGAAAGAAGGAAAGAGTTTAAAATACTTTTTATCTTATAGATTTAAAAAGTCTACAATTATTTCTAAACCAAGTTTAACATGATTCATATAATAAAAAAATCTTTCTACACCGAAATACTGCATCATTCTAGATGAATATTAACTATATTTCATAAATACATGCCTCATAATTATAATGGTTTAGTATCTTTGGAGAAAAGATACACAATATTATTATTTCATGAAATATCTTCAACATCTCCAAAAAAGTAAATCACATTTAGTAATATTCAAAAACATAAATAAATTAAAACTTTTCTACATAACTACTCGAAAGGAAACATAGGAATGGGTGAGATCATATGCATTGTAAGGTTAAATATGTTAGATATAAATCAATGATTTTATGAAATCACGAGATAAATATTAGAGTACGATATCATGAACATAACGAAAAATTCCATTCCCAATTTATCAAAGATAATAAGAAAGAGTAATGGTATAATTATTTACCATTCCAAAATATATAATTAATAAGAGTAATAAATCATCCGAAATTAATCATGATACATAAGATCATGTCATAAAAGTGAGGAACCATCAAAAGTGTATAAACTAATTCATATTTTTAGGTTAAAAAATGAGAGTATAAATTAATTTTGTATTAGGTATCCCTTCTTATTTCCCATATTAAAAAAGTATTATTTATAAATAGTTTCATCCCATAGTCGATCGTACACATCGGCTTGTTTAATATATTGGATCAAGCGCATCGACATGAAACCCATTTTATATCATGATATATAAAATACTAACCAATTAATTGGAGGGATATTAAATTATAATCCCATATATCACACAATAAAAACCATATTTTTGTATTTTATAAGATCATAAAACACTTATCAAATCATTATATCAGAAACTATGCAATGATAAATTATTTCATAAATATTTCATTAATCCAACATATAATAACCTATGAAAAATAAATTGGATTAATAAATATCTCATCCTTATAATTTTTAACCATACAAAGAAATAATAAGCATATCACCCTTAGATCGTATCCCCTGTAAAATATAAGAAAAATAATTTTTATTGTCATTTATGGATATAAATTCCTTAAACAGACTTTTAAAACATTCAAAAGGAAAATAACCTATCAATTTTTAAAAAGATTATTTAAAATAAATAAATTATAAAAATAGTATGGAAATTTTTTAATTTAAATGAAATATTGAATCTAGTAAAATAATCTTTAATGCAATGAGTGGTAATAATAACATGAAATTTCATACATGTCATATAAGTAAAAATTAAACATTTCATTCACTTTTATAACAAGAAGTTAAAAGTTACTCTTTTGGAAAATGAATAGAAAATTCATTTAAAAAAAATTATATAATTTTTTAGAAAAGTTAATTAGTGAAAATTAAAACTAATTGGAAAATATAAAAACATTCTTGTATAAATTTTTTAAAACATGTAAATGTAAGATAAATATTCCCAACTGAATAGTGAAACAAATTCCATTTTCCATTAAATTATTCTTTCTGTCTTTTGAGTACAAAAATTGATGAAAATGAAATGAAAACATGTATTATTCAAAAATAAAAAGAGGAAAAAATATATAAATTTATTTTTCAAATAATGATTATATATTTTCTTCAATTAAAATTCAAGAATAAACAATGAAGGTAAAAATTGGATTGAAACATAATTCCCTTACGACTTTGGTAGATTTTAAATCATAAGCTCCATGAGAGACTAAAGTTAAGAGAAAAATAAAATATAATGGAAATAAATAAACTCATGAAATAAAATTTCAAAATGGTCAGTTTATGCATCTCATAAAAGAGTATAGTTGTGTAACAAAACTTATTTCCCAAAGAGGACTTTTTGAGATAACAATCCCTTTCTTCCTGTCTAACATCATTTGTACATGTTTAGAAAGCCTTTATAATAGATGTTTATTTATTATAAATCAATTAAAAATAAATATAGATATATATCCGACTACATATTATTTAGTTATAACTTTTTTATCACCCATTTAATAATAATTATTTATTAATATCACTGTTCTGAGTGATAACTGCTTCTTTTTTCAGGAATATTTTTTTTGATAGATTTGGTTGTTATATATTTTTCAAAGTTTCCTCATATAAATTATTTTAATCATGACATAAATATCATATATATTCATGAAATTAATATTTATATTCGAACATAATGTATATATTTATTAAATTAATTCATACCATCCAGGTTAAAATAGAATGAAAAATGTATCACAATTCTTCATTGAGGCAGAAGTCCTCATGTATGCATGTGAAATGGTATATATTTATGACAGGTTATAAGGTAAGGAGTTTTATGTGATATTAGAATTCATGAAATATGTTTACGTAACAGATATAACATATATACTATAAATCTATAATTATATCAATATGTGATAGGAGGTATCACGACCTGACCCAATGGGATTTGAGCTGTAACTTCCCTAAACCCCCCTCCAATAGGCCTGGGGCTGGTGACTTGCTCCAATAAGTAATGTCACACAAAATAGAGGAATTAGACTAAGGTATGTGTATGAAACAACACATCTCTAATCCCATACAATTATGAAATGTGAAAAAATGATAAAAATTTGGGTAGACATTTTTAATCCATGAATAAGAGTATGGAAAAAGGTATTGTAAATCATAAAAAGTTTCCAAATAAAAGCCCACACAGTGATACAAATAATGTGTAACCTGCTAAAAGGAGGGGATTAATGTCAAATTACACACTGGTATAAACCCCAATTTATCTATCCTAACTATTATCCACCTCTTACTAGTCCTCTAAGGAATCCATATAAAGGATTAATTATCTATATAAGTCATGACATGTTCAACAGAGTCCATATAGGGGTGAGTATAACAATACGTAGTTGGACACCTCGAAATCACCAATCATAAAGTATCATGAATATTCATATCATCATAGGATATGTCAATAATAATTTGAGACATAAAATTAAACACATAGATATAATCATAAAAAAATTTCTGTCTCATTGATCACCATCACTAATAGTCATAGTTCCACTACGAGGCTTTATGATAAAGTATGTCGAAGAGATATCACACAATGATCCCTACAAACTCTAGTGGAACTCATCCATGAGATATCACTCAATAAAGAATAAAGAATATTATGGAACATACCTATCATCCTAAGTGGAATAAATCTAAGAGATCACACTTATCTAGTCTATCAACTAAGAAACACAAAAAAAAATACAAAGGGTTCATCTGAGATACAAACTCCATCAAACTAATACCACATTAGAAATAAAAAAATTTGGATAAAAGATAGGGTTCAACACCCATGAATCATTTGGGTGACACCAGATCATACAAAAAACATACTCTTAGATAGGTAATCTATAATATGGTAAATAGTTTCTATGTGAATTTCAACAAGCCCCATATAAGGAAACTCTGTGGATATAAGGTCTCTCTGGGCCACTTTAAGGGATGAATCGTCCACACATCTGAGATATCTATCGAAGCAGACTACCACGACTCAATCTAGAGTAATTTATCTCCCCCACACTACATCGATCATCTAGAAGTGGAACACGGTCACCTTCTATGATGGGAATGTGACGCCATACTGATCCCTCATAGGAATTGACCAAGGTATCAAACTAAACCAATACCGGTATAGGGAAACTAACACAACATCAAAATGAAGCTAAGATAAGACGAAACTTGAATCCAACCTATCCTCAATGATAACATGGTGTGTCCCTATAGGTACACAACATGTCTCGATTTTCCTGGAAATATCCATGTCTTTTGTGCACAATGCATGCATTTTTCCACAATAAACAGTGTGTCCATTAAGTATCATAGTGTGTAGATATCTGGGATAACACTCAGAATTTAGCCTTCATGTGCCTATGTACATTATATAGTTCACAATGTGTATCCCACCAAAACATATCATGTGGAGAAACACATTATTCAATGAATGTTCCCCATGTATATACTGATACTTCTTCCAAGGAATACAAGATGTGTGGCATGGACCATATGGTGTGTAATTCCACCTGACCTCATTGGGTGTGTACTCTATGAAAACACTGAGCTAATCATCTAAGTACCACATGGAGAGTGACTTGAGTCACAAGGAATTTCATAATTATCTCCTCACCAAAACTAGATCTCCATATAAAATGAAAATACATGGTGTGTTCTCATAGGACTAAATGATTTGTAGTTGGGTTTTTATCATAATACCAAATCTACTTCACATATCTTCCATCGCAACTCTACAATGGAAAATATTTATTTGAATCATGACACACTATGTTGATTAGAGGTTGAGCGATACTTTATTCCACCAATTTCTAGAATCTTTCCATATCTAGTGCTCCGAAAAACACCATCTGCCACATATCATCGGTGTCACATTCCAAAAATGTTTTTGAATCCTTTAATCCATCTATGGATTTACTAAAATCATCATGTACCACAACTAAGACATCATATCTCCATCCCAAACTCATGGAAGCGATCTTCTATTCCAATGGAAAAATGAAAAACAATTGGTCTCTAGGTGTTCATCAAATCGTAGGCCAAGATAGAATTTCATTAACGAACGCTTGTAGAACTAGATGTAAAAATCACAAAACATAAGGGGAGGAATAAACTTAGACCATTGTTTAGGTTTTCCTCGATCAATTTCCAATAGAATGATAAGTGAATATCAAAATAATAATAATAATTCACCTCAAATCAGCCAAATAATTCCATTCCCATAAAATGTCTAATAAAAAATTAATCATCTTGTATATTAATTCATGTTTTTCATGGGATAAAAATGGGGATATATTCAAAAAGAATTAAACTCAAGATGGACCCATCAGTGAAGAAGAATGAATTTTAATCATTTTCATTGGTCACATCCCTGAACTCGGCTTCACACCAATTTTTAATCTTGGATCTGGTCATCATTCCTCTATGAACGATCCACCAATGCTATCTCCTCAAATATCCATGGTTATGTGACTGACCCTAAGATTTTTCCATAGAAGCATATTTCTAAAAAAATTAGGTCATGGTGAAAAATAAAAATAAAAATAAAATAATTATATATATATATATATATATATTAATCTTATGATGACTACACTCAAACCAACCATCTCATGAGTTCCAAGGTTATATCATACCTAGGGTAAGAACCAGGATCTGAACTCAGTAACAATCTCATATTTTGGATCTGATACTATTTTTGGATGTAATGCCAATAATTTAGAAAAACTATGCACATGTGATATTAAAATATATATTGCATTTTAAAAATTAATTCTCGGCTATTATATCCTCAAAACATCACACTTTCCTTGTTCCTGGACCCAAAAATATTCCTAGAAATATTCTAATTCCTTACATGAAAAAACAAAGGACATTACATTATTCCCTCCTTCAAATGTGTTTTGTCATAAAAATGAAAAAGATATGTTAAAATTTCACTATAGTAGGCCTTCAATTGGATATACCCCTCCCACGAGTTCTCTCAATGGTTTCACACACTACCGACAAACACACATGCATGGGAAAAACAATCCCATGATGGGTCCTTCTCTACTAGTTCTGAACCCCACAAGGCTCTTGAAAATGGAAACTCCACGCTCACAACCAATCATACAATTGTTGATATCAGAAAATGAGTTTTTTACATACCACCTTATCTATAACATGTGGGAAACACTAATAAAACCAATGCTAGAATAGAATTGAGCTTAATTGGTACAAACCTCAACAACATGACATGATAGCTAGAAATAAAGGGATTGACAACCCTAGAGACTGCTTATCACACTATCTAAAACTCCCCAACTCTAAAACACCAAATTTCCACTTCATTGGTCTGTAAATAGATTTTAACATTTACCAGGCTATCATCATCCTTACCTAAATAAACTATATCCTTCTTATCCCTCCCTAGCGGCAAAATTAGGACCTAGAAACTATTACCCACTATATTTTACTAGTATAACAGTGTCCGGTAAGGTCTCCCAAACATGGATTAGTAAAGGTTATACTTATGAGGCCAAGTGGTAAACACCATGATACACAAATTCAATTGATAATATATGGTTATCCATGTTCTGGATCAAAACCGACTAGATAACCCAAATCATGTTCACTAGAACCTGAAAAGTCAGTTTATATGGCCATTAGACTATAATAAAACACTATTCTAAACTATAGTGGAGTCTCCAAATGATTCCCCCATCCTATCCATAATCATTTCAGGGTGTAAGAATCATAGTATGAAATTATTGAAGAATTAATTTCATGAAGATGGAAAACCAATTGCACACACAAGTGTCAAGATTCCTAAATAAATCTCTAACATTCATCACCCTCAAATAGGCGATACAACAAAAATATTAACAATAAAAATAACTATAAATCCCCCTGCTATGCAATTAACTCCATGATATCTCGGTGCATCCTTACCTCCACTAGATAAACTACTATAGGAAACCCACATCCTCAGCACATCATTTTGCAATGTGACTGATCTAACTATCTATACATGAATAGATATAATGAGATTCACTATTTCAAATAATTCATCTAGAACATTTCATGTTGAAATATTTTCAAATCACATCTCTTAAAAGATTTCCATGAGTTGTGCCACCATAGAACCCTAAAGAAGCAAAGGGGTAAAAACAATCAAATATAGGTAAATCTCACAATCCTTAAGTGTCTTTCATGATGAAAATTATACAATGAGTACACATGGATTCCATCAAGAATAATATTGATAACTTCACCATGAATGTTTAAGGATCTAGTCCATTAGTTTCATGATTTTGATTTAGCGAACAACTTTCTATGAGTATCATCACTAATTCGAAAAACCATAGATGCTTTGGAAAGTAATTTTTGGTATATCCTGCTCCAAAACAAGAGTTAATGATAACCTATCTCTATGTAAAACTATGATAATTACTTCAACATAAACCACTGACTCATCCACACTATTTTGGATAGTGTCTGAATAATTCATATTGGTGGTGGAATTGAACCTCTTCCTTGTATATCCAAAGTCCCAACTAACATAACCAACACATGCCACTACCAAAACCATACATCTCCATGGAAAAGAATTTAAAAAAGGTGTAAATAGAGTGTCTCATACCTATATATGATAGTATAACAACAAGAGTCTATATGATGTAGAACGAACCTAAATATGATCTTGGAGGCTTTGGGTAAAGAACCTTCATTTCCTTGAACTATCCAAGCTTTTGACCATTATCTTCCCATTCTATAAGATGTACAAGGTAGGTGGCAGAGCCCATGTGTCATGTAATTCGAACTGACCTCCTTTGTGTGTACAACTTGTACACAGAGTTCTCGTCATCTAGGGGCCACATGTTATATGACTCGAGTAACATGGAATGTGATCCATAACTACACACTGATCAATTGGTGGGTCCCTTACTAGAATTTCACTCAAAATAAAACATTACTCATGAGTAGGATCATTCATGGAGACCTCATCACGTTTAGGATGAACTCTTAGTTATGCTTTGGAAACCTCACTAGATGTCTTCATGAATATATCTTGAATGAAAAAAATGATATACCATGGTAAATGATTATGTATGATGATATTACTAAAGAATGACATTGCAATTGAAACATATTCCTATTTGATTAATGTAAAATTTCCCCCTAAAAATTGTTCCTACAAGTAAAAATCTAACTAGAATATTATCAGGGTCCTGGTGAATGAATACGTTAGCCGCCACCCCAATATTGGACACCGTAGCTTAACAACCAAACCCAAAACACTTTAAAAATATTTCCCTATTTAGCAATATAAACCTCACAATTAGAAAAATGAAAACTCCAATATTCAGTTCTATACACCGGCAGTTCCATAAAAAATTACATTGGGAAACCCTATGTTACCCTTCATTCATGACCTGAACCGACTAGATCTAAGACACATATACCACAAACTGGTATCAAATATACAAGGGGATAGAAACTAGGACCATGATGGAATCTCACATACATGGGAGGAATTATTTTCATGTCCTTGTATGCTTGCACACATATCTGAGCCCATAAAATAATATACTCTTAATAAAATGATATCAATTCATGCATACATCTATAATCCCACAATAATAATATGAAATAAAGAACTAGAACAAATAAAAAGGTGAAAAATACAAGCCTACCCAAAACTAAAAATAATGATTGTCCTCTCAAATTAAGGGACTGCTATCAAATTCAACACTAGTATAAACCCCAATATTTTTATCCCATCTAAGATCCACCTACTCCTAGTCCTCCAAGGATGATATAGAAAGGTTTTTCATTTTATTAAGACTAGAATTGTGTGGAAATATATGAAGAAAGGGTGTTTATAATGATACCCGGTAGGACACCCCATGATCACTAAGCATGAAGAATATTGAACATCCATATCATCATAAGATTTTTCAGTATTAATGTGAAAAATTCAAGAACGAAACAAGATATTACCATAAAGTACTATGATTCTCAATGTTCTGTGCCACTATTCGTCTTAGTTCAACTGTGAGGCTTCGTGATAATACTAGACAAAGTTATGTCACATCGTCACCATATTGAATGGTATAGGTTTGAGAGAACAAGATCCTTGGGTCTCTCCATTAATAGAAAAATAGGAATGTGAGAGGGTTTATCCAAGATACACACTCTATCAGACTAATAATTCATATAAATGATCATATCCTGGTATATGTATATGGGTTCAATGCCTAGGGCTCAATGTGGGGACACCCAACCCAACATGAACCACACTCATATATAGGGGATTAAAACATGTGTAAATTTTGGTTATTCCAGTTACAACAAACCCCATATATGTAAATACGTTGGATATACAGATCTACGTTGGCATATTGAATAGATACAAGCTAAAATCCATAGAGATATCTATCAACGTGGACTGAGATAAGTCACTCAAGAATAAGGGATGCATCCCACACAACATCAATCTTCTTGAATATAAATCAGGGTAATCCTCTATGATGGGAACATGATGTTTCACTAAACCCTCAGAGTAATGGTCTGAGGGTAGGAAATAAATTGATACGATTTGTGGGAATCTTACACAAGCTCATTGTGAAGTTGAGGTGAGAGAAAAGAGGAATCCAACCTGTTCCCAAGGAGTACAAGGTGTCTCCCTATAGGTACAATTTATGTATAACTATTCCTGGCACTACACATGTCTCAAACTCACATGAAATATATTATTACAAAATAAACAACATATAGATTTAGACATAAGGCCTATAGATTTATGTGCTATCAGTCGGAGTGTATCATGCATGTTCTCATAGAATTTACAAACTATATTGATTACATCCTTCCATAGAAGGGGTGTGGTGCCACAAATTATCCTAGGTACATGCTGATCCATATTCCAAGGTGTACACTATATGTAGAAAAGTCAACACGGCATGTAATTCCACTTAGCCTCCTGGGCTTGTACTCACTATGCACATTGATCTAGTCATCAAAGGGTCACAAGATGTGTGAATTGAGTCACATGACATGTGGTAATAATCTCTATGTGAAAAACCAAATTCCTCATAAAAGGGACTTCCTAGTATGTGTTAACATGACTACATGTTGTTTAGTCAGGTTTTTCAATGAATCTCATATATGGTTCATACATTTTCCTCCAGGACTCCCTAGTCACTGAATCTATTTGAAATTACACCATTTAGCAAAAATCTGAGGTTGGATGAACCAAATTTCCAATGATAGTTGGAATCTATCAATATCTAGTACTAAGAAAAAAACCACTCATCATAAATCATTGGTATTTCACATTATACCAGTATCATAAAGCCTTGATCTACATGAAAATCTACTTCTATCATCATGTACCATGACCAAGAAGTCGAATCTCTATCCAAAACCCAAAATAGTGTTCTATTTTTTCAAAAACATAAAGTGTAATGATTTTTATGGCATATTCAAAAAATCATTAGAAAAAAGATAATTCTAATGATGAAGAAAAATATAACAAGGAGAGAAATCCACAAAACAAAATATGAGTAATGATCCTCAGCCATTTTTTGGTTTGACCTCAATCCATTTGCATCAAAATGATGATTGAATATCCAAGAAAAAATAAAAAATAAAAATGCTTCCAAAATCAAGAAAATAAACCAATACCAAAAAAATGACCAATATGGTAATTAATCAATTAGTTGAATAATTTTCATTCATTATAAGACAATAAAATGTTGAAAATATTTAAATCAAGCATCCTACATCATGATAGATCAAGTGATGATGAATAAGGAATCTATGTTATTATCATTGGTGAGGTCCTTGAATTCTGTTTCACACCGATCATCAATCCATGATATGATATTTATTCCATTTATAACGACCCTCATATTCACTATCTTATAAATCACAAGATTTATGTGGGTAATCCATGGATTTATCCATTACATCATATTTATAATATTTTTTTGGAAATGGGAAAAAATTAAAATAAAATAACTATGTTAATTTTACCTTTAATAATATTCCCATGAATAATATATACCTGAATCCCCACAGTGTTCCAAGTTTATTTCATTCCTAGGGTAATTTACATTCTTTAAAGTCAAAATAAGTCTCTTATTTATTATACAAGATTCCATTTTAGTGTTACTCAACTATTTCTAGAAAACTCTATATGAGTGATATTAATAAATTAAATATATAAAAAATATTTGGTCTCACCATATTTCAGAATCTCATGATGTTTCAGTGCCTATCTCTAGATATATTCCTAGAAATATTCCAATTTCATACATAAAAATACAGGGAGATTACTTGTGGTGATGAAAAATCAATTATATTTGTTCATGAGGTGGTGGTTCGCCTTATACATGATCGATGATTTCATTTTTCATAACCATATTTCATAGTCCATTAAAAAATTATAATTTTTGTATAAAAATTATTATTATTTAATGATTATTGTTTTAGATATGATTAAATAACGAATTAATTCACCATAGTCAACTGAATATTGTCATTTTCGACTAATTATGAAAATATCATCAGAAAGTACAATGTGTACTTAATTGATTAATAAATTTAATTTAAAACATAATTAAATAATATAAATAGAATAATAAACAACAAAAATATCATAACCATATATATAATTATCATAATTTTAATGTTCCTGAATATATAGAACATATATATTTTTTCAATCACAAGGTAATTTGTTTTCATTTAAAAATAATCTTTTAGTGAGTCCAATCCAACACTTTTTCTTCCACTCCATGTTCATTTAAATTATTATACAAAATTATTATTCATAATACAATGATTTCTAAATGTAATTAAGAAACATATTTTACTTTCTTTAAAATTGTTTACAAAGGAATATTTTTAACATTTTCTATATGGGTCACAATAGACTCTTTTTACAAAGTGTAAAAGAATGTTATTATTTAGAATATATGACATGAATGAAATTTACCACCATCATGAATTTTAATTACATTGAAGCTTTCTTTAAAATATTCCATTTTAATTTTCAAATAAAATCAGTTCACAAAAAATTTTAGTTTTTATTATTTTAATATTTTTTCTTGAAATGTTGAATTTCTACCAATTTTCATGTGAAAATGGAAAGTGTTTTAATTATGGGTCCAAAATAATTTTTAAAGTGATTTGGTATAAAAAAAGTAAAGATTAATAAAAAAATTCTCTTCATATGAAGCTTGAAAATTTTAAATAATGATATTTGATCCAAATACAAGTTATATGAATGTGTGATACTGATATGGATTATAAGAATGCGTGACCCCAAAATAGTGCATTGGTTAATTTTACTTGTCTTATTAGGAAATAAGGTGAGATTTTAAAAGGTTTTTTATCCTATAGATTTAACAAGGCTACAATTATTTCTAAAACACATTTAACTTGATTTATATAATAAAAAAATAGTTCTACACCTAAATATTGCATCATTATAGATTAATATTAACTATATTTCATAAATACATGCCTCATAATCCTAATGGATTAGTATCTTTGGAGAAAATATACAGAGTATTATTATTTCATTAAATATCTTCAACATCTCCAAAAAAGTAAATCACATTAAGTAATATTCAAAAACATTATTAAATTAAACCCTTTCTACATAACTACAGGAAAGGAAACATAGGAATGGATGAGATCATATGAATTTTAATGGTATATATGTTAGATATAAATCAATGATTTTATGAAATCATGAGATAAATATTAGAGTACGATATCATGAACATAAAAAAATTGCATTCCCAATCTATCAAAGATCATAAGTTAGAGTAATGGTATAATTATTTACCATTTTAAAATATATAATTCATAAGAGTAATAAATCATCCTAAATCAGTCATGATACATAAGATCATATCATAAAAGCGAGGAACCATAAAAAGTATATAAACCAATTCATATGTCTAGGTTAATAAATGATACCATAAATCAATTTTGTATTAGGTATCCCTTCTTATTTCCCATATTAAAAATGTATTATTTATCAATAGTTTCATCCCGTATTCAATCATACAAATCAGCTTGTTTAATATATTGGATCAAGCACATCGACATGAAACCCATAATTATATCATGATATATAAAATACTAACCAATTAATTGGAGGGATAATTAATTATAATCCCACATATCACACAATAAAAAACAATATTCTTTTATTTCATAAGATCATAAAACATTTATCAAATCATTATATAATAAACTATTAAATGATAAATTATTTCATAAATATTTCATTAATCCAACACATAATAACCTGTGAAAAATGAATTGGATCAATAAATATATCATCCTTATAATTTTAAACCATAAAAAGAAATAATAAGCATATCAACTTTAGATCGTATCCCCTATAAAATATAAGAAAAATAATATTTATTGTCATTTATATATATAAATTCCTTAAATAGACTTTTAAAACATTCAAAAGGAAAATAACCTATCCATTTTTAAATAAATTATTTAAAATAAATACATTATAAAAAATGTATGGAATTTTTTTAATTTAAATGAAATATTGAATCTTGTAAAATAATCATTAATGCAATGAGTGGTAATAACAACATGAAATTTCATACATGTCATATAAGTAAAAATTAAACATTTCATTCACTTTTATAATAATAAGTTAAAAGTACCTCTTGTGGAAAATGAATAGAACATTCATTTTAAAAATATAATTTAATTTTTTAAAAAAGTTAATGAATGAAAATTAAAACCAATTGGAGAATATAAAAACATTCTTGTATAAATTTTTTAAAACATGTAAATGTAAGATAAATATTCCCAACTGAATATTAAAAAAGATTCAATTGTCCATTAAAGTATTCATTCTGTATTTTGAGTACAAAAATTGATGAAAATGAAATGAAAACATGTATTATTCAAAAATAAAAAGAGAAAAAAATATAAATTTATTTTTCAAATAATGATTATATATTTTCTTCAATGAAAAATCAAGAATAAACAATGAAGGTGATAATTTCATTGAAACATAATTCCCTTACGGCTTTGGTAAATTTTTAATCATAAGCTCTATGAGAGAATATAGTTAAGAGAAAAATAAAATATAATGGAAATAAATAAACTCATGAAATAAAATTTCAAAATGGTCAGTTTATACATCTCATAAAATAATATAGCTGTGTCACATAACTTATTTCCCAAAGAGGAATGTTTGGGATAACAATCCCTTTCCTCCTGTCTAACATCATTTGTACATGTTTGGACATCCATTATAATATATGTTTATTTATTATAAATCAATTAACAGTACATATAGATATATATATCAGACTACATATTATTTACTTATAACTTTTTTATCACCCGTTTAATAAAAATTATTCATTAAAATCACTGTTCTGATTGATAATAGCTTCTTTTTTTAGGAATATTTTTTTTATAGAATTGGTTGTTGTATATTTTTCAATGATTCCTCACATAAATTATTTTAATCATGACATAAATATCATATATATTCATGACATAAATATTTATATTCAAACATAATGTATATATTTAAAAAATTAATTACACCATTCATGGCGACAATGGGTCATGCATATGCTAGAGCATTTTTTTCATTCGACGGATGAAAAAAATGAAATATAACTAATAATTAACATTAAAAAACAAATTCAATATCATGTATTTCATATATTTATTCATTAAATCCATCATTTTTACTATCCATGTCCAAATACAATGAAAAATGCATCACAATTCTTCATTGAGGTAGAAGTCCTCATGCATGCATGTGAAATGGTATAGATTTCCGACTGGTTATAAGGTAAGGAGTTTTATGTGATATTATAATTCATGAAATATGTTTATGTAACAGATATAACATATATACAATAAATATATAATTATATCAATTTGTGATAGGAGGTATCGCGACCTGACCTAATGGGATTCGAGCTGTAACTTCCCTAAACCCCTCTTTAATTGGCCTGGGGCTGGTGACTTGCTCCAATAAGTAATGTCACAAACAACTGAGGCGTTAGACTAAGGTATGTGTATGAAACAACACATCTCTAATCCCATACAATTATGAAATGTGAAACAAATGATAAAAATTTGGGTGGACATTTTTAATCCATGAATAAGAATATGACAAAAGGTACTGTAAAGTATAAAAAGTTGCCAAATAAAATCCCACACAGTGATAAAAATAATGTGTAACCTGATAAAAGGAGGGGATTAATGTCAAATTAAACACTAGTATAAACCCCTATATATCTATACTAACTATTATCCACCTCTTACTAGTCCTTTATGGAATCCATATAAAGGTTTAATTATCTACATAAGTCATGACATGTTCAACAGAGTCTATATAGGGGTGAGTATAACAATACATAGTCGGACACCTCGAAATCACTAATCATAAAGTATCATGAATATTAATCTCATCATAAGATATGTCAATAAAATTTTGAGACATAAAATTAAACACATAGATATAATCATAAAAAATTTGTGTCTCATTGATCACCATTACTAATAGTCATAGTTCCACTACGAGGTTTTAAGATAATGTTTGTCGAAGAGATATCACACAATGATTCCTACAAACTCTAGTGGAACTCATCCATGAGATATCACTCTATAAAGAATCAAAGATATTATGGAACATACCTATCATCCCAAGTGGAATAAATCCAAGAGATCACACTTGTCAAGTCTCTCAACTAAGAAACACAAAAAATATAAAAAGGGTTCATTCGAGATACAAACTCTATCGAACTAATACCACATCAAAAATATAAAATTTTGAGAAAAGATAGGGTTCTACATGCATGAATCATTAGGGTGACACCAGATCATACTAAAAACATACTCTTAGATAGGGAATCTATGATCTGGTAAATAGTTTCTATTTGAATTCAAACAAGCCCCATATAAGGTAACTCTATGGATATAAGGTCTCTATGGGACGCTTGAAGGGATGAATGGTCCAAGCATTTGAGATATCTATCGAAGAGGACTAACACAACTCAATGTAGAGTAATTTAGCTCCCCCACACTACATCGATCATCTAGAAATCGAACGGGGTCACCTTCTATGATGTGAATGTGATGACACACTGATCCCTCGTAGGAATCGGCCAAGGAATCAAACTAAACCGATACCGGTCTAGGGAAACTCACACAACTTCAAAATGAAGCTAAGCTAAGATGAAACTTGAATCCAACCTATCCTCAATGATAAAATGGTGTGTCCCTATGGGTACACAACATGTCTCAATTTTCCTGGAAATATCCATGTCTTTTCTGCACAAGGCATGCATTTTTCCACAATACACAATATGTCCATTAAGTAAAATAGTGTGTAGATATATTGGATAACACTCAGCATGTAGCCTTCATGTGCCTATGTACATTATATAGTCCACAATGTGTATCCCACCACACATATCATGTGGAGAAACACATTATTCGTGTGTAATGCCACCTGCCCTCAATGGGTGTGTACTCTATGTAAACACTGAGCTGATAATCTAAGTACCACATGGAGAGTGACTTGAGTCACATGGAATTTCATAATTATCTCATAACCAAAACTAGAGCTCCATATAAAATGAAGATACATGGTGTGTGTTCATTGGACTAAATGATTTGTAGTTGGGTTTTTATCATAATACCAAATCTACTTCACACATCTTCCATCGCAACTCTACAATGGAAAATATTTATTTGAATCATGACACACTATCTGTATTAGAGGTTGACCGATACTCCATTCCACCAATTTCTAGAATCGTTCCATATCTAGTGCTCAAGAAAACACAATCTTCCACATATAATCAATGTCACTTTCCAAAAAGGGTTTTGAATCCTTGAATCCATCTATGGCTCTACTAAAATCATCATGTACCACAACTAAGACATCATTTCTCCATCCCAAACTCATGTAAGAGATCATCTATTCTAATGGAAAAATGAAAAACCATTGGTATCTAGGTGTTCATCAAATCGTAGGCTAAGATAGAATTTCATTAATGAACTCATGTAGAACTATAAGTGAAAATCACAAAACAGAAGGGGTGGAATAAACTTAGACCATTGTTTAGGTTTTCCTCAATCCATTTCCAATCGAATGATAAGTAAATATCAAAAAATAATAATTCACCCCAAATCACCCAAATAATTCCATAACCACAAAATGTCTAATAAAAAAATTAATCATCTTTTAGATTAATTCATGTTTTTATGGGATAAAAATGAGGATATACTCAAAAAATATTAAACTCAAGATGGATCCATCAGTGAAGAAGAATGGATTTTAATAATTTTAATTGGTCACATCCTTGAACTCGATTTCACACCAATTTTCAATCCAGGATCTGGTCATCATTCCTCTATGAATGATCCACCAATGTTATCACCTCAAATCTCCATGGTTACGCAAATGACCCTATGATTTTTCCATAGAAGCATATTTCTAAAAAAATAGGCCATGGTGAAAAATGAAAATAAAATAATTATATATATATATATATATTAATATTACGATGACTACACCCAACCCAACCATCTGATTAATTCCAAGGTTATATCATACCTAGGGTAAAAACCAGGATCTGAACACAGTAACAGTATCGTATTTCGGATCTGAGACTATTAAGGATGTAATGCCAATATTTTAGAAAAACTATGCACATGTGATATTAAAATATGTATTATATTTTAAAAATTAATTCTAGGATATTATAACCTCAAAACATGACACTTTCTTTTTGCATGTCCCCAAAAATATTCCTAGAAATATACTAATTCATTACATGAAAAAAACTAAGACATTACATTATTCCCTCCCTCAAATGTGTTTTGTCATAAAAATGAAAAATATATGTTAAAATGTCATTATACTAACCCTTCAATTGGATATACCCCTCCCATGAGTTCTCCCAATGGTTTCACACACTACCGATAAACACACATGCATGGGAAAAAAATCCCTTGAAGGGTCGTTCTCTACTAGTTCTGAACCCCACAAGCTTCTTGAAAATGTAAACTCCACGCTCACAACCAATCATAAAATGGTTGATATTAGACAATGAGTTGTTTATATGACACCTTAGCTACAACATGTGGGAAACACTAATAAAACCAATACTAGCATAGAACTAGGATTAATTGGTACAAACCTCAATAACATGACATGATAGCTAGAAAGAAAGGGACTGACAACCCTAGAGATATCTTGTCACTCTATCCAAAACTCCACAACTCTAAAACACCAAATTCTCACATCATTGGTCTATAAATAGCTCCTAACATTTACCACGCTATCCTCATACTTACCTAAAAAAACTATATCCTTCTTATCCCTCACTAGCAGCAAAACTAGGACCTAGGAACCATTACCCACTATATTTGACAAGTATAACAGTATCATGTAAGGTCTCCCAAACATGTATTAGAAAAGGTTCTACTTATGAGGTCGAGTGGTAATCATCATGATACACAAATTCAATTGATAATATATGGTTATCCATGTTCTAGATCAAAACCAACTAGAAAATCCAAATCATGTTCACTAGATCCTGAAAAAGCCCCTTTATATGGCCATTAGAGTATAATAAAACACCATTCTAAACAATAGAGGAGTCTGCAAATGATTCCCCCATCCTATCCATAATCATTTCAGGGTGTAAGAATCATAGTATGAAATTATTGAAGAAGTGATTTCATGAAGATGGAAAACCAATTGCACACACAAGTGTCAAGATTTCTAAATAAATCTTTAATGTTCATCACCCTCAAACAGGCGATACAACAAAAATATTAACATAAAAAATCACTACAAATCCCCCAGCTATGCAACTAACTCCATGATATCTTGGGGCATCCTTACCTCCACTAGATAATCTACCATAGGAAAACCACATCCTCAGCACATCCTTTCGCAATGTGACTGATCTAACTATCCATCCATGAATAGATATAATGAGATTCACTCCCTCAAATAATCCATCTAGAACATTTCATGTTGAAATATTTTCAAATCACATCTCTTAATCTATATTTATGAGTTTTACCACCATGGAACCCTAAAGAAGAAAATGGGTAAAAACAATCAACTATAGGTAAATCTCACAATCCTCAAGTTTCCTGCATGATGAAAATCATACAATGAGTACACATGGATTCCATCAAGAATAATATTGTTAACTTCACCATGAAGGTTTAAGGTTCTAGTCCATTAGTTTCATGATTTTGATTTAGCAAACAACTTTCTATGAGTATCATCACTAATTTGAAAAACCATAGATGCTTTGGAAAGAGATTTCTGGTATATCCTCCTCCAATGGCCCGAAGGCCTTCATTTTTTATTGATTATGATAATCCACCTTTCAAGGGATGAGGTGGAACCCTATTACATTCCCGTAGTCCATATAGGAACCAATGCCCGTAGGCACAAACATACCATACAACCCAGACAAACAACTTGGAACTCCTCCTCCCCGGTATCTTCATCTTTGATATCAGCTCTTCACCTCCGCATGGCTGTTCGGCTAGGAATTCCCATGCATGCACAGGCTTGTCCCGATGGCAGGTTCCATACCATCTCATTCTTGCAATCCGTGTAGCCCTGCTGTGGTGAAAGCTCCTTTTCTCATCCTCCTGTAGAGATTGTTCCTTGTAGTTTTTTTATCTGGTTTGTATCTGCAGGTGACCCGAAGGCCATAGAATAGCCCGAAGGCCCAACTGACCCGAAGGCCTGGGTGCCCGAAGGCCGATGAAGGACTTGGGGACCAAATCTGATGCCCGAAGGCCCAAACGGGGGCATATCTCTGGCTGCTACAGTGTCAAACAGTGCCTGCTATAGTGCATGCTACAATATCTACTACAGTACCTGCTACAGTACTGCTATAGTACTGCTATAGTACCCGGAAATCCTGCCTCTGCCTGGTTTTGATCCCTGGTCACTTAGATGCACCTCAGAGACCTTGCCAACTAGGCTAAGGCTCATGTACCAATTTCTGGTATATCCTTCTCCAAAACAGGAGATAATGATAACCTATCTCTAAGTAAAACTATGATAATTACTTCAACATAAACCACTGACTCACCCACACTATTTTGGATAGTGTCTGAATAATTCATATTGGTGGTGGAATTGAACCTCTTCCTTGTATGTCCAAAGACCCAACTAACATAACCAACACATGCCACTACCAAAACCTGACATCTCCCTGGAAAAGAATTTAAAACAGGTTGAAATAGAGTGGATCATACCTATATATGATGGTATAACAGCAAGAGTCTATATGATGTAGAACAAACCTAAATATGATCTTGGAGACTTTGGGTAATGAACCTCCAGTTCCTTGAACTATCCAAACTTATGACCATTATCTTCCCATCTTATAGGATGTATATGGTAGGTGGAAGAGCCCACATGGCATGTAATTCGAACTGACCTTCTTTGTGTGTACACCTTGTACACAATGTTCAGGTCATCTAAGGGTCACATGGTATATGACTCGAGTAACATGGAATGTGATCCTTAATAACACACTGCTCAATTAGTGGATGCCTTACTAGCATTCCACTCAAAATAAAACATTCATCATGAGTAGGATCATTCACGGAGACCTCATCACATTTAGGATGAACTCTTAGTTATTCTTCGGAAACGTCACTAGATGTCTTCATGAATATATCTTGAATGAAAAAAATTATATACCATGGTAAATGATTATATATGATGATATTCCTAAAAATAAGGAAATTGAAATTGAAACATATTCCTCTTTGACTAATGTAAAATTTCCCACTAAAAATTGTTCCTACAAGTACCAATCTAACTAGAAGATTATCAGGGTCTTGGTGAATGCATACGTTAGCCGCCTCCCCAATATTGGACACTGTAGCCAAACAGCCCAACCCAAAACACTTTAAAAATATTTCCCTATTTAGCAATATAAACATCACAATTAGAAAAATTAAAACTACAATATTCAGTTCTAAACACCGAAATATCCATAAAAAATTATGTTGGGAACCAATATGTTACCATTCATTCATGACCCGAACCATCTAGATCTGAGATACATATACCACAAACCAGTATCAAATATGCAAGGGAACAGAAACTAGGACCATGATGGAATCTAAAATACATGGGAGGGATTATTTTTAGGTCCTTGTATTCTTGCACACATATTTGAGCCCATAAAATAACCTACTGTTAATAAAATGATATCAATTCATGCATACATCTATAATCCCACAATATAAATATGACATAAGGAACTAGAAAGAATAAAAAGGTTTAAAATACAAGCCTACCCAAAACTAAAAACAATGACTGTCCTCTCAAATTAGGGGACTACTATCAAATTCAACACTAGTATAAATCTCAATATTTTTATTCCATCTAAGATCCACCTACTCCTACTCCTCCAAGGATGATATAGAATGGGTTTTCAAATGTTTAGGACTTGAATTTTGTGGAAATATATGAAGAAAGGGTGTGTATAACGATACCCAATAGGACACCCCATGATCACTAAGCATGCAGAATATTGAACATCCATATAATCAAAATATTTTTCAGTAATAATGTCAAAAATGCAAGAAAGAAACAAAATATTACCATAAAATACTATGATTCTTAAATTTCTGCGCCACTATTCGTCTTAGTTCAACTGTGAGGCTTCGGGATAATACTAGACAAAGTGATGTCACATCGTCACCATATTGAATGGTATAGGTTTGAGAGAACAGGATCATTGGGTCTCTCCATTAATAGACAAATATGAATGTGAGAGGGTTCATCCAAGATACACACTCAATCAGACTAATAACGCATATAAAAGATCATATCCTGGTACATGTATATGGGTTGAATGCCTAGGGCTCAATATGGGGACACCCAACCCAACATGAACCACACTCCTATATAGGGGATCAAAACATGTGTAAATTTTGGTTATTCCAATTCCAACAAACCCCATCTAAGTAAACACATTTGATATAAAGATCGCTCGTGGACTGTCAAATAGATACATGATAAAAGTCGTAGAGATATCTATCAATGTGGACTAAGATATGTCACTCAAGAATAAGGGATGTATCCCTCACAACATCGATCTTCTTGAATATAATGCAGGGTAATCCTCTATGATGGCAACATGATGTTTTACTAAACCCTTAGAGGAATGGTCTATGGGTAGGAAGTAAATCAATACGATTCGTGGGAATCTTACACAAGCTCATTGTGAAGTTGAGGTGAGAGAAATGAAGAATCCAACCTGTTCCCAAGGAGTACAAGGTGTCTCCCTATAGGTAAAATTAATGTATAACTATTCTTGGAACTAAACATGTCTCAAACTCACATGAAATATATTATTACACAATAAACAACATATAGCTTTAGGCATAAGTCCTATAGATAAATGTGCTAGCAGTCGGAGTGTAGCATGCATGTTCTCATAAAATTTCTAAACAACATTGATTATATCCTTCCATAGAAGGGGTGTGGTTCCACAAATTATCCTAGGTACATGCTGATCCATCTTCTACGGTGTACACTATATGTAGAAAATTCAATGCGACAGGTAATTCCACTTAGCCTCCTGGGCTTGTTCTCACTGTGCACATTGATCTAGTCCGCAAAGGGTCATAAGGTGTGTGAATTGAGTCACATGACATGTGGTACTAATATCTATGTGAAAACCCAAATTCCTCATAAAATGGACTTCCAAGTATGTGTTCACATGACTACATGTTGTATAGTCAGGTTTTTCAATGAATATCTTATATGGTTCATACATTTTTCTCCACAGCTCCCTAGTCACTAATTCTATTTAAAATTACACCATTTAGCACAAATCTGAGGCTGGAAAAACCAAATTTCCAATGATAGTTGGAATCCATCAGTATTTAATGCTAAGGAAAAAACCACTCATCATAAATCATTGGTATTTCACAATATACCAGTATCATAAAGCCCTGATCTACATGCAAATCTACATCTATCATCATGTACCATGACCAAGAAGTCGAATCTCCATCCCAAACCCACAATAGTGATCTATTTTTTCAAAAACATAATGTGTAATGATTTTTATGGAATATTCAATAAACCATTAGAAAAAAGATAATTCTAATGATAAAGACAAATAGAACAAGGATAGAAATACACAAAACAAAATATGAGTAATGATCCTCGGCCATTGTTTGGTTTGACCTCAATCCATTTTCATCAAAATGATGATTGAATATCCAAGAAAAAATAAAAAATAAAAAATCTTCCCAAATCATGAAAATAAACTAATACACAAAAAATGACCAATATGGTAATTAATCTATTAGTTGAATAATTTTCATTCATTATGGGACATGAAAATTTTGAAAATCTATAAATCAAGCATCCTACATCGAGATGGATCAAGTGATGATGAATAAGGAATCTATGTTATTATCATTGGTCAGGTCATTGAATTCAGCTACACACCGATCGTCAATCCATGATATGATATTTCTTCCATATATAATGACCCTTATATTCACTCTCTTATAAATCACTAGATTTATGTGGGTAATCCATGGATTTATTCATTACATTATATTTATAATAGTTTTTTGGAAATGGGAAAAAATTAAAATAAAATAACTATGTTATTTTTATCTTTAATAATATTCCCATGACTGATTTATAACTAAATTCCCATAGTTTTCCATGTTTATTTCATTCCTAGGGTAATATACATTCTCTATAGTCAAAAAAAGTCTCATATGTATTATACAAGATTCCATTTTAGTGTTACTCAACTATTTCTGGAAAACTGTGTATGAGTGATATTAATATATTAAATATATAAAAAATATTTGGTCTCACCATATTTGAGAATCTCACGATGTCTCAGTGCCTATCTCTAGATATATTCCTAGAAATATTCCAATTTTATACCTAAAAATACAAGGAGATTACTGGTGGTGATGAAAAATGAATTACATTTATTCATGAGGTGGTGGTCCACCTTATGCATGATCGATGATTTCATTTTTCATTTGACGATATATAAGAAGGATATTTATATTGAAATTAACGTAAAAACATCTTAATATATGTAATATAATTACGTTATTATAAAATAATAGTTGAAGAATATTTTAATGATGTTGAAGAAGAAATAAAAAATAAATGCTTGTTTAATAATGATAAATCTTATTCAGATATCCTCTTTTTATTTGCACCAAAATTATTCTGAATAGTGTTTCCTAAAGAAACTGTTAGATCAAGGTCATGAGGATGGATTTAAGGAATGGTTTTGGGTAATTATTGGCTGAAAATAATTTTTTTAGGATTATAGATAATATAATAGTGGGAATCCTTTTTTAATTGTGGTTAGTGACATACTTGTAATATTTCAATGTTTTACAAAAAATTCAAGTCTAATTCTTGGACACATGGCTCAAATAAGACTTATTATTCCACATTATATAGGATAAGGTCAAAATATGAAAATAAAATTAATATTAGACATGTTTTTAGGTCATTTTATCTCATATACAATTAGTTTAACCCCTTTGTAAAACAGTTTTATCCTTATCCAGGGATATATATTTCTACTATTTTTACCATTTATAATGACCAAAATTAAGCTAACCCCATTAACTAATATTAATTAGGCTAATTTAAAATATTCAATCCACTTTATGAAATTTAAATCTTTGAAGTGGCATAATTTAATTTCAATTTAAACCATAAATCATGATGAAAAATTGGTTTTCCAAAGAAAAGTTTTTCTTTAGGATAATTGTTTATATAAAAACTGAACATCAAATCAATTTAAATAACCTAAATTGGATTAATAATAACATAGTTGAACTAATTATTCTTTTAAAACCATTTTAAAACATAATGGTAATTTCTAATAATTTAAATGGAAAATATATGATTTTATAAAAAGTAATATTTTTCAGTATTCATCAAGAAATTAATCTTTTAAGAAAATATTCAAAAATTTATTCCAAGATAATTTTGACATGTTGATTTCAAAAACAATGTTAATTTTTTCAAATAAATATTTATGTAAAAAATATTTTTCAAGAATATATACACTTTGAAAATATATGGATATATATTGATTATCTAAAAACATTATAGATAATTTTTGTAAAAAATTATTTATATTCTTATCTGTAAATTTAATGTCTAGGTAATAATATTCAAGATAAAATAATTATATTTTAATATTATATTTTGGTTTTCAAAAACATGGTGTTATAAGAAATTCAATCTATTAGAGGAATAAAATGGATTAAAAAATATATTTCATAAAATATTGTGGAATTATTGGTTATGAATATAATTATCTAAAATTACTTTAGTATCTACTTCTTAAAAGGGTTTATATTTTATTTCTGAGTTATAATGATTTTCATTCATAAAAAAGAGTGTTTTTTTTAAAAATATTGTATATTTCATAGGATTCAAAAAATATGGTGAAAAAGGGAAAAATTTTATGCGGTGTTTTTTAATTTTAACTAGTCAAAGAGAATTTCTTACATTATTGTCCTTTATTGATCATATTGTGCTTATATGATGTTTTAATATGGCTTTCACAGGGTATAAGGTTTGTTAAGAATAAAGCAGAATTCAATATAAAGTTATGAAGAAATATTTTTCATTTTAAATGATTTATATTTTTTTTAAAATGGATATAGAGTAGAAGTGTCCAAATTTCAATATATGGTATTTTTTTAAGATCTATGAAATAATTATCCAAAAATATATACCATAAAATACCATCAAAATTAATGAATGTGAATTATTTTCTAATGATTCAATTTACAGATTGATTTGGTTTGGGCTGTTGTAGTTTGTATTAGAGGAATGGTTTAGATAATTTTGGATATTGGGATGTTTACATGTGAGGATAAATTAAGAGTTATTTATAACACCATGGTATTATAAGTTTAATGTTGATCATTGGTTATAAATTCATAGGCACATCTATTTTAGGTCTTAAGTGATAGGATTTTTAAGTGATTCATGATATTTTTGGGGAAATTTTATTGGGTTGAGGTATATGTAACCCATAGGATTAACATGTTGGATTATTTTAGAAGGATACTATTACATTTTTTGAGATGTAAGCTTAAAGGTCTCAGATAACCATTGGGGTTAAAAAATTCTTTAGTATTTTAGTTATTAACAATATTTTTTGAATTTTCATCATAATTTTTTTAAATGTTATAGGTATGAAATTAATACAGTTTGAGTATAATGGAAACCCTATAGTATGCATGACAACCCATTTTATTTGGAAAGGTTACGGGGCATGAACCCACAATCAAAGGGTGACAAGGGTGCAATGCCTATTGATAGCCAACATGGTGTCATAGTTGGTATAACTTTTTGAGATAATTATTTGATATATAAATATTAATTTGAGTTTTATAACATATGTTTCATCATATAAATAACCATGGAATTCAAAAGTGATTTGTTGATTAAGCAATTAATTTTATTTCAAAATAATATCACTGTAATATTGAATAAAATTATATGTTTATGGTAAAAAGAATAATTTTGTATTTTTTTGTCCTTTTTTTAATTTTTGAAATTATAGTACCTTCTAGTAAAAATTTTGGGTTCTATTAAAGAATTAAAATATTGTGATTATATTATTATCTATTTATGGAATTATGTGATCCATTATAATTATAATTCAGTGATTCAGTATGAAAAATGACCTAGAATACACATTGTTTACTAAAAGAGAAGATATTATAGTGGAGGTTGGTTAAGGAATAAATTATACATGTTAAGTAGGCACATTTCCTTATTCTCATAGTTTAGATAGTAAGGGAATTCCTCAATAGTGGGAAAGGATATTTAACAAAATCAATATCTTTTTACCTTGATTTTCGATAAATCAATTATTTTTTCACAACTCATTGGTTTTTGGTTTTTCAATCATTGAATTACATTTGATAATTCAATATATTATAATAGATTTTATCTTTCACTATTCATCATTTTTTATATATTAATTTTTCTCCATGTCAATATTTTCACTTTTGACTTATACCATAGACATTGGATACCATGTTTAGTGTTATTCTAGATGAAAATCTTAATTCTAATTTCATCTTCTCAATAGGATGTTTTATATTTCTTTTTGATGATGTGGGATGTCAATAAAGGTATTTTCAAATTTTAATCCATTGATTACTGAGATCTAGAAAAAATTATGATGATGTAACTTATTATAGGTTGGATAATTTAATATCTTAATATTTTAAAATAACAATATGTTTGATATTTTAAACACGCAACATCAAGCATAAGATAACCAAGGTATTATATAATTTTAAATTTTATAGTTATAAAGTGCTCATTAAATTTGAGAGTATCTATAGAAATAAACACATTATGAAATATATGTATAAATTTCTTATTCAATACAAATACATGGAAATTTTTTAAATAAATAGTCACTAACATTGTATTAATGTCACATTATTCTTCAAAAATATGTTTTCATAAAAATAGTTTTTTATTGATTTTTATTAGAAGATATTATAAATAATTTATTTAAAATTTTAAAAAATATTAGGAAAAATTAACATAATTTTATAAATAATCATATAAAAATTAGTTTAGGGTTAATTTTTTATATTTCTCATAAAAATAATGAAGTTTAGTGAATATTGAAAATATCGATTTCTGAAAAACATTCACTTCATTTCATTAAAAAAGTCACATTATTCATTGAATTTTATATAAAATTGACATAAGTATTATATAATTTGATATATTCTATATATTTAAATTTGATTCACCATTATACCTAATTATATATATATTCTTTTTTTTGGTTCTAAAAAACGTTTTTAAAAAATATTTTTCATTATGTTTTGTATTATAGTATTAAATTAATTTATGCGAATTAATGAAAATAAATATTTGAAAATGTATTATAAATTTAGAATCATGGTTTATGGATTCTTAAAATTGTTCTAATTTATTTTTTGTAAATTTGAATAGTAACTATAGTAATTATTTATCGCCTTTGAATGGGTAAACATGGTAATTAAGGTTTAAAATGATATGATAAGGACTAAGAATTATCATAAAACATTCCAATAATATATTTTATGAGTTTTTCATGAAAATAATCATCCAATATGTTTGTTTTTTGCAATATTTTTCTATTTTCATGTTAAATGGAGTGATATATTATTTTATATAAATATTAATTAAAAATATCACTCCCATGGTTTTAATGTATTTATTATTTTATAAGGGTACACTTATTATTTTTTATTTTAATAAATTATTTGTAATATTATATTTTTTTCTACATCATGGTAATTTATATGTTATTTTTAATAAGAATTAGAATATCTTAAATTCTTACGCATTACCGATGTTGTGCCTGTATAAATGGTAGATAAATCTAGTAAATAATTTTAAAAATGATAAAAGTAATATTGTTTGTGTGAGAGATAATTTCCAAAAAATAATATAGATATATGTAGCATATTATATATGTTTTAATGTATTATATTTGAAATATATTAGATTCATGTTGATTTTATGGTTAAATTAAACGACTACTTCAAAAAATGTATTTTATGATGATTATTAAAAAATAAAGTTTTATTAAATTAATTAAAATTAAAAAAAATTATATCTTAAAAAAAGAATGGTTAATGGTTTATAATATTAATAAATGTCAATTTATGGGGTTATTTACACTTTTTAGTAACATTATTGGATCCTTTATTGAAAAAACCAAGACAGCATGGTAAGTGTCCAAATGGTTTGGGGGGGGGGGGTTAAATAAATAGATAAGGGTGAAAAAATAATCTAAGCATGTAAATAATTTTTAATGAGGGGATTTAAAATCATCCTCATATTAGATTTTAATTTAATCACGACCCATCTTCGTTAAGATGATGGAAGGGGGAAAAAATTTTGTCCCCTTACTTAATCTAGATGGAGGAGAGATAATAACTATAGAGTCATACATTCAATAGGTCCTAGAGTGGATAATAGTAGAAAGGGTTTCAAATCTCAAACAAAATGGAAGGTACTACACTTTTTAATGAAAAAATAGATCAAGAGATAAGACGGTAAATTATCCCAAACAACACCAAATAATTATATAAAGGATCCAAATTATCACTCATGAATGATTTAAATGTAAACTGAGATAAAAGTACAACCAATGCACCAAAAAATATACCAAAAGAAAGAGAGTAAACAGCATTAAAAAACTATCTAGATGCTCGAGCTAGTAAAGTCTAGTACAATCCTCAAAGTCCTCCTGGAAACTTGAAAATAGTTTATTTAGGGAGAACATACATATATAACTTGTAGGGAGACCAAACTAAATTGTGAACAAGTTGGAGAAGCATTATAATTCCCCTATGAAAGCAATATAATCGAACCTCAACAACCATGGAAAAATACTATCTAGCACAACCCTACCAAGGAACGCTAACCAAATAACAATGTGAAGTAATGTAATAATATAAGTACATAGATGATTGGGGTACCCCCCACCACTTTTCCCACTGGTTAACTCCTCATTCTTAATGGATAACGTCTTGACGCTGCCACCATTCCCAAATGTCATTCCACTACAAATCTGCCTACACACATACGGTCCAAAAAACCAAACATATCCCGCTCGCAGAAACCTGGTCCACAATAACCATACCTCTAGCTCGAAAACACCCGGGGCATATCCCAAAGACACATGGGAAACAAACCTAGACCACAGACACCTGGGAACCTCATCCATAATACAACCTTCCTAAATGGATTTGGGCTATAGAAACCATCATGCCATTACAACCTTCCCAGGTATGGTTGTGTGGTTAGAACCCAGAAAGGGGTGCCAGGAAGAAAGTCAGTAACCATCCATCCATCCTCGGACCGAGATGTTCGGAATGACACACTCCCCAATTAAATGGTGGTGTTCATCACGTAGTTCTCCACAAAGGTGGGGTGCATATTTAAGTTTACAATGATGTAAAATCTATACATACTGGTAAACAATAACTCAGCCCAACCTATGGGATTAAAAAAATAGCCCACACCAAACCACCTTTGCTGCAGCCCCTATATTCCCTAACAACACAATAGTTGTAACCAAAGAATAAACCCATACCCATTTCATTTAATAACTATTAAATTTTTATTATGGAGTTCAATGTAACAAATTCCAGCACAACCCAAGAAACCACTATCCATAAACAATATCAACACAATAAGAATGTCATATTGTAGTCCCCCTACATAAATAGAAAATTAACACATTTCAGTCCCACTGAACAACATCTCTTGATGGTCACAAAAAAAAGGTATCCCCACTGCCTATAGGTTCATCCTTTCCAAAATCAATAAGTTACATAATATGAGATTCCAACAGACCTCTTGTACCACCACATACCTGAATTCATTGCCTCTATACACCTCTATACCCATAATAAGGATACCAACAACAACATAAATTTACACCCATGAATCTCAAACACCATCAAAACACAACACAAAACAACACCATTAAGCTAAAAATATTCTGATTTACCAAGAGTGATTCATTATTTCCACATATAATAATATGAGTGATCATAAACATGTTTGATCATGGGGAATCCATTTATTTAACCAAGTTTACATGATTAAAGAGATATATATTTGATATTATTCATAGAGTATTAATAGTAAGAATAAGAAAATCAATAGCACGTAAGAAAAGTCCACCAACGACCATGATTTTTAGAAGGCCTTACAGCCACAAAAATTTGTAATAGGAAAATAAGGATAATAAAATAAAAAATAACTCAACCTTGATCCATCTTCAATTACCTGCTCTTTATCCTAACATGTCCCATTATCCTTTTTTCTTCATCTCCCCCTCTTATATTACTCATTTTAATGAAATAAATCAATTTTTCACTCCCAAGAATCATTTATACACCCACCCCACATGATACACAATTAAATAGAGATGAAGGAAAATACCTACCTAGAACAACTAGAGACCAAAACTCCTCGTTGCATTGAATAGGGAATCACATGAGAAGTAAGAAATTCCAAGAAAAACAGGATAAGAGAGGGATCTATCATAAGCTCACAACTCTTATATAGGGGAGGGATCTAGGAACACAAAGAGAAAAGAGAGGAGATAACCAAGGATTAAAAAAAATAAATCTAGATCCTATATCAACAAAATGAGAAACGGTTTCAGAAGTCATTAATGTGGGATTGTTGTAAAGATTGACAGTTCGACTATTTCAAAGTCCTCAAGGCATTATGATATTAAAGATATAATTATTATCCTATGAAATACCTTTAGAATTTCCCAAAAAAGTCTTTAATCTCAATTTACATCAATTAAAATGTAAGAGGGGTGAAACTGAAAAAATAGAAAAAACTAGAATCATCCACCGATGGGTGAGTCAGTAACATTGTGCCACTGACTCGCCCTAACTCACCGACATCGATGCCCCGACTCACCAAGACTAACACACTAACTCACCGACACTGAAGCCTTGAGTCACTGACGCAGATGCCCTAACTCACTGACACTGACTCCCTGACTCACTAACACCGCCACTACAAAAACCGACACTGACAGTAAAACCAAAGGCTCGTCGATGCCGATAGTACAAAAAATACTCTCTAACTATAAAGAACAACTCACTGACACTGAAAGTAAAAAAACAACTCACCGACATTGATGTTAAAAAAAAGACTCAACAACAGCTACCATACAAAAATGACTCACCAAAACTGACATAAAAAAAATGACTCACTGACAGTAACAATTGGAAATGATATTTTGAAAGAAAAACTAGAATTTTTTTGGTAAAATTCTCAGAATAAATCAAAAATTTCTCATAAGAACACCCCACACAGTAGATTTCCACAAAATAATGGACTATAAATTTTGATTCATTATATGAAATACCTCTGAAACCATTCCCGTCCTCGAGAACTAAAAACCAATCCCTGAAAATAGGGGTCCGAATAACCAATCAAAGATACCTCAAAGGGAAAACCACCCAGTATTATTTGAAAACATGGATGAAAACATTGAAATCCAAGAAAACCTCCCAGATAGGTACCTCCCTAAATAGCCACATGAACCTCAAATATCACATTGTCCCAAAACATGGATTAGGGTCCTCCTTCCTCAATGTTAGGGAACTATCCACTATGGGCAGCACTAACTCCCCCACACAGGTTTAATCATTACTGAATCAATGTTTCATGATTAGGATTTAGGTTTTCTCCTCCCTACATGCCCAGACTTCTCAAACACAAGAGAAAGGGAAAGAATTCATTTCATTGAAACAAGGAAAGCATTACAACATAAGAAAAGAATAAGAAAAGAAATAAGAGAAAAACTCAGAACTGCTCCGGGTGCCAGTTGCACATCTATGCCTCATGCTCCAAATTACTCACATCAAGGCCACCATTCCTCCACAACACATGAACTAGAGGAATGGTATATCCATGATGCACCTTCTCTAGATGGTCTTGGATCTCCACAAGCTACTCAACGAATGTTGCGTCATCCTCGATATCCAACTATCCCTAATTTATGACATGGTAGTCATCGTTAAGATACCAATGAAGTTGGGAGTCATGAAAGACATTGTGGATCCTCTCCAAAGGAGGTGGTAACTTCAGCTGATAATCCACCTCACCAACTCATCCCAACACCTCAAAAAGGTACCACAAACCTGGGGGAGAGATTTCTCCCTCTGTCAAACCTCAACTACCACATCAATGGGAATCCTTTAAAAACACATGGTCCCTAAAATTAAACTCCATGAGTCACCTCCTATGACTAGTATATGAATTATTCTAATCCAAAGATGCCTTCATCCTCTATCACACAAGATAAACCTTCTCTGTCATGATATGGCCCATATCTGGTCCTAAAATAGATGATTCTTCAGCCTTTTTCCATCACTAGGGTGAATGACACAATCCCCTGTACAAGGTTTAGAACAGTGAAATTACAATGGTACAATGATAACTATTAATGTAAGAAAACATTTCTAGAGGAAAATTTTGTTCCCATTATCCCTCGAAGTCTAGAAAACACACCTACAACATATCATCCAAAATCTAGATGGTCAGCACTATCTGGCCATCCTTCTGAGGGTGGAAATATGTGCTAAGATGTAACTGGGTGCCAAAATCATGTTGTATCCACCTACATAATCATGAGGTAAACCATGAATCTTGATCCATGATGATGGATCATTAAACCCCACACATCTACACCACCTCATCCACATACCCCTTTACTAAAGAATCAACTGTTCTCGACTCCTTGATCACCAATAAGTGAGCAGATTATGTTAGCCGGTCCACTACTACCTAGATATCAACATACCCTCCCTATGCCCTGGGTAGTCCTATGATGAAATACATGGAGGTGTCATCATCTTAGACTTGGGGATATATAAGAGTTTCAATAGAACATCAGGAATACAGTGCTCATCCTTCACCTACTGACACATCAGGCACCTTGTCACCAACTCTGCTACTCCCTGCTTCACCTAGGGCCACCAAAACTATTCCCTCAAGACTCAGAAAATCTTGGAATCTTTTTTGTGTACAACTAAGGGTGATCTATGAAACTCACAGAAAACTACCTCACACATCTCTACAAGGAAAAATAGATTCCCAATAAAAAATATCAAATTCTGAGCATCTGCCAACCAACCTTCCGAAGCATCGCCCTAGTCAATGCTATCACACATCACTTCAGTATCAGAGTCTCCCCACTGAGAATCCTCCTCCTTCCTCATCAATTATGACGTTACTATTATAAGAAATATATAGCCAATTCCACTATCCAACCCAACATTCAAGGTCAAGGAATCCAACTCATCCACCACCTTCTAAGCATATACAAATTTTAAGACCACCTTCCTCTGTGACTTCCTACTCAAGGTGTCGGACAAAACATTTCACTTACCTTTAGTGTCAGAAATATAGAATTTGTAGTAATGTAGAAAATCCATCCACCTTCACTACCACTAGTTTATGTCTCTCTGAGAGAACATATAATTCATTAACTTTTGATACATGAATATGATGAAGCACTCCTCCATAAGGTATTGTCACCACAACATCAGCACAAACACGATCTCAAAAAGCAACATATCATGGGTGGAATAGTTACATTCATGGGTGCATAACTTCATATACCCATAAGAGATCTCTCCTCACTATTACATCAGCATACACCCCAAACCTATGTTGGAGGCCTCATATAACACCTCAAACATCACCCTCCCTCCAGCAACCTGAGCACTAGAGCATTGAACAAATTACCATTCAGAAAGCTTAATGCTACCTAACAGTGCTCTCTCCACAAAAGGTCCTATTGTTTCCTAATCAAAGATTTCAATGGAGATGCAACCCAATAGAAGTTAGGAACGAACCTCTGGTAAAAGCCTTCCAGACCTAGGAATCTAAAAACCTCCACCACATTCTAGGGTGCATCCCATGAAACAACCACTTAAACCTTTGATGGGTCCACTACTATCCACTACTGAGAAAACACATGTCCAAGGATGTGCACCTCTCACATATATACCGTTCACTTGGACAACATCCCATAGAACTCATGGTGTCAAAGGACCTCCAAGACTGTCCTCATATGCTCGATGTGCTCCACCTTTGACATTGATTAGATTAGGATTTCATTGAGGAACATGATGATGAACTGGTCATGTTACTCATTGAAAAAAGTGTTTATAAATCCCCACGAAAATTATTGGTTCATTCCAGACACCGATTGACATGAACACAAACTCAAAGTGCTCATAGCTTCACCTGAAAGCAGTCTTCAGGATGCAAACCTCCTTTATCCTCAACTGGTGATATCTATACTGCAAATCAATCTTAGAGAACTAACCTACTCCCATAATCTGTTAAAAAAGATCGTATATTCATGGTAGAGGGTAATGATTCTTAACAGTCACCAGATTTAGTCTTTTTCGGTCTATAAAAAGCATGGGGCCACCACTTTCTATTTTCACATACAAGACTAGAGCACCCCACATCATCACACTGGGCTATATAAACCCCCTTTTCATCAGATCATCAATCTAAATCTGCAACTCCCAAAATGTAGAAGGTTCCATTTGATAAGGGGCCATGAAAATTAGATGTGCACCAGGATGTAAGTCTATCCTGATCTCAATGTCACATAGAGGGGGTAAGGCCACAACCCCTTTATGGAAAACATCCAGGAATTACCCTAAAAATACTAGAACCTCTACCATATAATCATCTACCAATTACACTGAAATCTCAGTTTATATAGAGATAAGAGGCTCCAAGAACCTGCTTCCCACCTAAAATCTTTGTTGGTCATTTGAATCTAAGAGCTGGCTATCCATATCAAAGACTGAGACACGTGTACAGAAGCAGTCGATAACATCATGTGCAGAGAACAACCATTTAATGCCTATGGTGACCTCATAAGGTTGTGTCTTCAATAGAAGAATATCCCTACTAGATTGATGTGACCCTAGCATTAGTCTACATCCTATAAATACATCAAATAAACTAGTCTGACTTCTAACTAGAATTCTCAAAACAAGGTTCATTAAAGTCTCTCTACATCTAGACCCATAACATGGAATATACTAGGGATACAAAAAGAGTGAAATTTTACTAAATCAAACAAAAAATAACAAATATTTCTAAAAATATTCAATGTAGCTCACAGAACCTTTGGCCCTATTGGTACTGCAGCCTCGACGATGTGCCACTACCCTCACCCAGCTTTTCTACCCCACTACTATTAACCTCCTCCCTGAACATGACCTGGTCGAGGACCCTTGGAAGCACCCTATGGTCGGCCTCCTCCTACGCCATCTTCCCTAGGTGGAATGGGAGCCTTCTGTACCTACTGTAGAAAAGGCCTAGATGAAAATGGTTGCTGAGGTGGGTGCTGAACATGACCACCTGTGCCATACTAAGATTGAACTGGGAACTAGCTCTAAATATGTCCACATCCACCGTAGACAAAGCAGATTAGTCTCGGGCCCATGTGGAAAGGGAGAAGACAATGAGATCTCAACTGGAACTGCTGAGGGCTACTTTCCACGGGCCAAAACTAAAATGGTTCTGATGCCAGATACCTACTACTGACTTCATTACACTTCAACGAACTCAGAAGTATGCCCTCTTGCGGTACACCTCCTTGATAGTGCATCCTCTCCACTAATTATCCCTTATTCTTAACATCTACGTATGTTGTTACAGTTGGGGGAGTAACTACATAATGAAGAGAAGGTCAGAGTGCCTCCTCCATGTTCCTCAACCAAGAATACTCATTTGGAATGAGATCTAGAGAAAATTTTAGGAGATCCTTAAAATTAATCCATAGTTCCCTCACTGACATGCTCCCTTGTAAGAGGGATATATTCTCCCGCCTCTTATATGCCTTCATCATCAAACAAAGAAACTCTGCCCAAAACTCATTCTCAAAGAGAGACCCTGAGATATATGTCTTCTTCTTCTCCCTGAGGTAAAGCCTCCACACTGACACAGTAGTCATAAAACATGGATAACCATTAGAGTATCTTCATTACCCTATGGACCATAGATGAAGGTAAAGGTAACCACCTTTTCTTCAAGCCATCCATCTATCTCCATGTTTGAAAAACTACCTTCGTACATCCCCCAGATCTGTCGCTGAAAATCACGAAGTGTCTTCTTCCACAAGTCAACTTCGTCCTCTTGATCAAACCGCCACTGATCAACCAGGATAGCCCACTAGGCCATAGCTACTTGCACCACACGTGGTGATGTTTGATTGCCATTGCTAAAAAGGGTAAACATGGAACTCCTAAGTCTGAGTAGAATGGAAATTTAATTTTTTAATTTATTTATTTTAAATTCCAAAAAAACCAAAGACACACTAGAAAACAAGTAATTATGATGCATGTACCTTTATTAGGGACTCTAACCTATAATCAATGCATCCTCACTTGGAATTTAGTAGGATTAGAGTCCTTGAATCAGATCACGGTGGGGAGGGGGAGCTAAAATCTTGTTCCCTAGTCGGTCTTGGCTAGCCTATGTCACACACCAAGATCACATAACACTATTGACCTACCATACTAGGAAATCCTCACAATGAGTAACTCCAAAATATACACTATCTCTTAACAAACTCCCCCTCCTACCATTCTATCATGACCCACACTCTTCAAGATGAGGTAAGGGAATAAAAAGTTCCACAACCTTCCTTCTTAAATATAAAGAAGAGATAATGAACCCCTGAGTCCCGCCATCAACAGGCCCTAGAGTGGTGACTAACACCAAGGGTACAAAATCTCACACAAAATGGAAGGCATTACCCTTTTTAATGAAAATAGGATTCGGGGAAAATATAGTATATAAATCCCAAAAAATTCCAAAAATTTATATAAAGGAAACCAAAATCCTACGCATGAATGATTTAAACATAAACTGTGACAAAAGTACAACCAAAGCACAGAAGAAAGTACCAAATGAAAGAGACTAAGCATCAACACAAAAACATTCCTGACACCCAAGATAGTAAGGTCCAGAACGGTCTTCAATGATATCTTGGAAACCTGATAAAAGTTTTATAACATAGGGGGATAAAACATGTATACTCAGTGTGGAGACCAGTGTCACTCTTACACAAGTGAGAGAAGCATACTAGTTCCCCTGTGAAAACAATAGAAACCAACCTCGCAAATGCACGCTCACAAAAAAAATTCGAGAAAGATAATAATATAAAAACATCGATGATTGGGGTACCCCACACCACTTTTACAATGGGATAATTGATCATTCTTAATGGTTAACGTCTTGACAGTAATACCCTTCTCCAATACAGTCCCACTATACACAACTAGAAACTACCACATGTGCCATAAAGCACACATATTCCACCCACAGACTCCAAGGCCACAACAACCACTCCTGTTTCCCAAAAACACCTAGGCCTCATCCCAAAGACACCTGTGAAACAAACATGTCCCGTAAACACCTAGACCCCTCATTCACAACACAACCTGCCTGAAGGATCTTGGGCTATAGTAAAACTGAAGCCATTACAACCTTCCCAGATATTCTTAAGTGATAGTAACCCATAAGGGTGTGCGAGTATGAATGTTAATAACCATATGTCCATCCACCCATATGGATGTTGGGAAAGACACCCTCCCCCATAAAATAGGGGATTTCAGCACGTAGTGGTCAAAAGGGTGTGGTACCTATTGAAATTCCCAAGGAACTACAATTTATACATATAGGTAGACAAGAAATTACCCCAGCCTATGGGTTTAAAATAAAAAAAATAGCCCACAAAGAACCGCCTTTACTGCTACCCCTATATGCACAACCACACAACAACTGCAACCAAAGAATGAACTCAATAACATTGTAATTTAATGAATGGCCATTCATTATTAAGGAGTTTACTATAATTAATTCATGAAATTTCCAATAAAGAACTATCCTTAACCATTCTAAACCCAATAAGAAGGCCAACCTAGAATACCACTACCCCAATAAAACATAAACACAATGTAGTGCCACTTCACAATGTTGCTCGATGGCCACAATAGAAACCAAGGCTGCCCACTACCTACAAGTTCATCCATTCCAAAATAATTCATTCTCTCAACCTAATATTCGTTCAAACCACTTATACCATACAATACACAAAGTCATTGCCTCTGTCCAACCCTATTACCATAACAAGGCTACCAACAACATCTTTACACAACACCCACAAAGTAAAAAACCCAAAAAACACAGCACACAACAAAACCATTAAGTCAAGAATATTCAAAATTTGAAAGAGATTTTCTTTATTACCACTATAAATAATAGGTGTGGTCATAGAATATGTTTGATCATAGGGAATCCAATTATATGACCACTGTACATGTTGAAAGGGATCGATATTTTTAATTATTCATAGAGCATCAATAAAAAGAACAAGAACATCCCAAGTGTGCAAGAAACGGCCACAAAAAACCATGATTTTTAGAAGGCCTTATAGACACAAAAGTTTATTATATGAAAATAAGGATACTGAAATAAAATTGTTCTAAACATTCATCCATCTTCAATTCCCTTCCTGTTATCACAGCAGGTCCCATTATCCTTTTTTTAAATCAAACCCCTCATTTATTACTATTTTTGAAGAAATTAGTCTGTTTTTCTCTCCCAAGAAGCATTACTACACACACACTGCATGATAGACAATAAATAAAGTTGATGGAAAATCCCTACAAATAACAACAGGAGACCAAAAGACTTCCTTGTGTCGAATAGATAATCACGTGGGTAGTAGGAAAATACATGAAAAACTATACAAGAGAGGGCTCTAGAATAGGATCAAGACTCATTTGGAGAGAAGAGATTTCAAAAAACCTAGTGAAAAGAGAGGAGTGGACCTCAACTTTATAAAAATAAATCAAGATCCTATATCAATAGAACCAGAAACGGTTTCAAAAGTCATTAACGTGAGATGATGGTTAGGATTATGCAGTTAGACTATTTTAACGTCCTTGGAGTGTTATGATATTAAAGATATAATTAGTATAATTTTTAAATACCTTTAGAAATGACCATACAATGTTTTAAACATGAATTACATTGAATAACATGTAATAGGGTTTACACTAGAAAAATTGTGAAAAACTGGAATGAGTCACCGATGCTGAGCCACCAACATACCCTGACACACCGACACCAATGACCTGCATCACTGACACCGATGCCCTGACTCGATGACACGGATGCCCTAACTCACTAAAATCGATGCCTTGACTCACCAACACTGACGCCATGGCTCACCGACACCGACAACACAAAAAAATGACTCAGCAACACTGACAACACAGATAATGACTCAGCGACACTGACAATACAAAAATGTCTCAACAACACTAACGTCGTAACTCAACAACACTAATTCCCTTACTCATTAATGCCGACAATACAAAACAATGACTCATAAACACTGAAAGTACAGATAATGACTCACCAACACTGACAATTCAAAAATGAATCATCGACACCAAAAATAGAAAAAATGACTCACCGACACCAATATTACAAAAAAACGACTCACCATCACCAACAGTAATGTAAATGACTCACTGATACCTATAGTAAAAAATGACTCATGGACGCTGATAGTATAAAAATGAACTACCAACACTGACAGTTCAAAATGACACATCTATAGAAGAACTAGACATTTTTGGTAAACTTCTCAGAATGAGTCATCGATAACCCCCAAGAAGACACAAAACATTATATTTCCACAAAGAAATGGACTAGAGAGGTCCAATTCATTAAAAATTATATAAATTTTGAGGAATTTTTACATGAATATTATTTTATTCTAATATATTATTTTATATAATTTTGAGAGTACCCTTCCCCTCACTTATAAAAGGAAACCTCATCCCCTCTCTTACTCACACTTTTTAACAATATATTTCATCCAATAAATAAACATGTACCTTATTAAAATCAATACCTATGTTATATCAGTATTATTTTGAGTATAATTAAAAACTAAGAGGGATTAATGTTAAATGAAAATTTGGTTTTCTAAATAAGTTGTATATCTTTAAACCGAATGGTTTGGTTCAATTTCTTCTTCTGCCTCCTTCTATTATTATTCAAACATGGAGAAATAAAAATATCAGCATCTGACATATACTTATATGTTTTTCTATTAATTTGATAATTGATATCCATTTCGTCTTCCATCTAATGGGCAATTAAAACATCATTCATCCGTATGTTTGGACTACCACCTTCACGAATTGATGTGTTCTTTTTCCCATCACTTCCTATCATAGATGGTTATTATGATAGAATTAATATATATATATATATAAATATTAAAAATAAAATATTAAACAATATTTAAAAGTAATATTTCTTATATTTTTTAAATTTTCCATCCATTAATAAATAGTAGCATCGTCTACATGTATGTGTGGATTACAACCTCTGAGAAGTGATGTGAATTGTTTATCATAGTCACATCAAATTGATGGTGTATAAAATTTCATTAAAAAAATCGATTTCATAATTATGATATCATGAAATTTTTTTAAATATATATATTACTTACATTATCCCCATTATGGTCGTTAATATTTGAAACATTACACATGTGTATGTACAACCTACCATCTCCTTGATTGCAATGTAGTTAATTTTTCATAACCTTTTATCATTATTAGAGTTAAAATAATAAATTATATATAAAAATTATAATTATTTCATTATCATTATCCCAAAGATGATGAAATAATGACCTATTTTACTATAGTCATCAAGCCACTTTCATTTTGGAAATATCAATTAAATACAATCAAAATGTCTGACATGAAATTTATTGTCTAAGAAGTTGAAGATAATAGACAATAAAAAAAGGATTAATAAACATGAAAATTGATCTCATGAAATCCAATAAATATAATAATTATTTTATTATTGATGATAAATAACATACAAGATGATTCAGACTCAATGTTTGCGACCTTATTTTAAAAATCCTCTTTTAATGATTCCATTCCAACTCCTTTTATTCCAAATGCATATTCTTTTAAATTTTTCCTAGAAATTATTATATATAAATCATTGGGTTATAATGATAATTTTAAACCCTATTGTATTTATTTAAAATCTATTAAAATGTATATTTTTAATTTTTTCCTATATGGGTTACATTTGAATATTTTTACCAAAGTGTTAAGGAATGCATTAATTTAACATATATGACAAGAAATAAATTTATTGCATTTATGAAATACAATTTCATAAAATATTCCATTAAAAATATACATTGTTGTTTTATAATGAAATAATTTCCACAATATATAGTAATTTTTCTACTTTAAAGAGTTATAAAAATAAGAAATTTCAATATTTTTATGTGAAAATAGAAAGAATTTTGATTAGGGGATGGAAATAAAATTATAAGGTATTTATTATAAAAAGTATAAAGAATAAACAATTTATTTCATGATATGGTGCATTGGAATTATAGATAATGATGAGTTATCCCTATAAATCCTATTAAAAATTGTGATCCTAATACAGATTATATGAATTGGTGAGCTTGATATTTCACTTCAATGAATTATGTAATTCTTCTTTTCTTCATAGGAAAGATGGATGGAGTTAACTATGGTGGTTTATCCAATGTATTTAACTATAATCTAATTATTTATAATATTAGTTTATCATAAGGTATGAATATAATGTTATAATATTTATATGATCTATTTTTTAAAGGTTTTCTATTTTCAGGTTATGGTTTTTTGTAATTTTAATTGATTAAAAGCTCATATTTCCCATGAAAATATTATTTTTTATATCCTCTTAGTATATTATGATAAAGGTTAAAATTTTACGGGTTTTCATGTTTCTCAATGGGGTAACATATTTTCTTACTTTTCTGTTCCTTATTATGATTTTCTTATCTCATAGACTATTTTAGAATTTTTTTGGCATGGTTTATGGATGGGTTAGAATAAATAAGATGTTAAGATGAAATCCCTAATGATATTTCTTGAAAAAATAGTTTCATTTTAAATTGTTTACATTTTGTGAAAAAATGTATACTGAGTATATGTGTTCAAATTATAATGCATGTAGTTTTCTATGAGAGATAATATAAATTATTTTACAAATAGATGTCTATATGTTGGTCTGAAATATGAAATCCTTTGTCTCTATTTTTTATTACATTGATTTTAATTTATATAGGACCAATGCATTTCAAAAAACACATTGAATTCATAATAATATGGGATAATAATATATTCATGAGGTATATTCCATAATCCTAACATTGAGATATCATTACAATAAAATATAATATCGACTCATTGGGGGTGTTGATTCTAAGCTCTTAGAAAACAACTTAACCTATTTGGGTGTCTAAGTCTACCATCTTATTAGATATTCAAAAACCCAAAACTGGAGGATGAGTGTACCTTATAGCATTATTTTTCATGACCTACATTTTTCTTTAAGTATTTAATAAGATTCCCTTTATTTAATTCATTTAAGATGGTTCTGATGTTAAATATCCTCATCAACTATTGGCTTAGGGAATCATTCTTTATAATTACCAAACTCCGTAAATTATAGAAATTTCACATTCATCACCTATATTATCTTAATATAATTATTCATCCAAATTAAATAATAATTATGTTCAAAGCTAATCCATCCACACATTAAACACATCCTTCTGTATTTAATATACTACCTAGGGTGATTTTCCCACATTTTTAACATGCTGGATATTGATTATTATTTCCTTAAATACCATTATAACATGAACTTCTATGAAACTCCATCCTTATATTTTTTTGAAATGTTTGGATATTTTTAAAGTCACAATTTATTAATCATAACTCATGATGTTTGGGTGAAATAAATACATGGTTTTCAGTGTCAGCTTCTATTACACAAGGTTTCCCATTTGGATAATTATTATATTGTCCATCAAATCCATTATTATAATGGTTTATACTTTATCCATCAAAATCTAAAATCAAAATTTTAATCATGACTGACAAATATTTACACCATAAGGGAATTAGGAAAAATTCAACCTTGAATGTGTTTCCCTTTGAACCCATCACATTATCCGTTAGTTCAAAAAAAACCACTATTCGTTAAATCTAGGTTAATTTGGTCAGGTTATCTCATACTTTTTATTACTAATTATTTAATATTTTAAATCCTTCATAATTACATATAATGATAACGTGATTAACCAAATAATATCATGTGGGTGTGTCAAAATAAATCTACAATTAGGCCTCTTTTTCATGCACCATGTGACGATTGAGTCAATATCTAATACTCTATTTTCTTGGCTATTACCCCTATGTATATATTTTTTAGAGACCACATCACTTTTAGTGTAACGGACCCAAATCTTAATGTACATGGACATTAAATTACTTTAGCGGAATACTTAATACATAACAAAAAATAGACACACAAGGATCGTAATAGTTTAGTGTCTTTGGAAACTCGGAATATAATCTTCTAATCGTGGTGAAAGATCTTCAACGTCTCCGATAAGATCTTCCCCTTTCTGTTTTCTTACCTAAAACCATTCGTTAAATCCTAGGGAAATGAAAAAATATAAAGGGTGAGCTCAAATTCTCAGTAAGGGTAGGCATGGATAAAATAAAACAAATCATATACATTTGAACATCAAAACATGAACATAATATTTAAACATCAGAATCTTGAGGAATGACATAAACCATGGAAGTACGTAAGGCATAGATCATAAAGAAACATTAATCATGATAAAATAGCATGGGAATTAAACATTTAGTTGTGGAAAACCATTAAGCACATGATATTATTTCCATAGTAGCCAAGGCATTGCTGCCAAGACCATCTTAGTGGACAAAGTCCATTTCTGAATCGAGTTCACTCCTCGTTCCAGTCCTGTATTACTGAACCGGTTTAACATGCCATTCCAGCCATGTATATCTCATGAGATATAAATCTTTACCCAATGCATTGGAGGGAGATATAGGTCCCACCCATCTCATATTGAAACCATTTTATGTGTGCCACAAAATCATAAATCATACATCATAGCATAACCCATGTAATAAAAATGGGATTCTTAAACATCATTACATCATAAAAAAAATCATGTATGATAAAGGAAATCATAAAAATAATTCCATCACAACATAATCAAATAAATTTAATAACAGGGATAGAAATAGAACCCTATATTATCTTAGATGGAAAATAATTTTGATAAAACACTTGAAATGAATTCTTGAGGAAAATATACTTTCTTCTTAAAAATCATTTTCTTTTCACAAAATGTCATGAAATTTTAAAATAGAAGGATTTGGTTGAAAATAGTCATGAAATCCTTTGGAGTAAGTTTCATGAAAATTTGTCTTTATAAAAACGTAAAAATCCTTTCATGCCATATACGCTAAAAAAACATTCTTCTCGTACTTTTTTCAGAAAAGTCAAAAAAGTACCTCATAACGCAAACAAAAGAAAGATTCCTTCCATATGATGTGGTAAAAGTAAAAAAGGGTAAAAATTATTTTAAACATATATGAATAAACTTCTATAAAACAAGGACATGGATGATAGCAATAACCCCAGTAAATACTTAAAATAAGCAATCTAGGATAAAAATGAGATTTGCAAAATTATCCCTTACCTTAGGTCCGATATGCTTCTTACGTATCCGAAACTCCTGTATAATGATTTAATTAATGTTATTGACTTATTAAAGAATCATATTCATTGTTATGATAACATATATGTTTCACTTATGACTTTATATTACCCGTTCTTTTGTAAATTCCATGTTAAATCAGAGTTTCGGGTAAAATCATTTCATTTATCGTATGTGTTTCGACTTGTCGTTCTTGATATTATTACTTATATCCTAATTTACACAATTCCAGAATGTAAAACATGATTTATATATAATATATATTCATCATATACGTATATATATTAGAGATTGATAAAAGGAATGAAATACACCATTCATGGAGACGGTAGGCCGTACGTACGCATGAACGCTGTTTTCATTTCCTTATTTAATTGAATGAAACTAAATAGATGACATACATATATATACATAAATATAGTAGCATTATTGTATCATATTTTGCATTATTTTTCATTATATAAACATTATGATCATTCATGTATGGTTAACATGGAGAATTAATCTCATCGCGTCGTGGAGACAGCAGTCCGTACGTACGGACGAGCGATGATATCGTTCCCATAATTATTGAATAGAATTGGAGTGGATGGTATAATATATCAGAAACTGTATGATGTTATAATAACCATATATATTTATTCTTTACACCATTATACCCATCCATGTAAGGTGTTGGTGGAAAAACAGATTTCACCACGGCGTGGAGATGATATTCCGTACGTACGCACGCGTGGTGATTTCGTTTTCCGTAGGATGGATAGATGGTGAAATAGGGTTGTTTCATACTTATAATAACATATCAGTATATGATTTATACTGATGTTATTACTTCATAATGAAAAAACTAATGAAGAAGGAGTGGAAGAAGAAATGGAGTTGAATGAATCCGTAACAGACATTACCTCTTCTTTGAAGCGCATCTTTGAGACCTCCTCTTAGGGCACTAAAATTGGTCTTTGAAGAAGACCAGAACCTCTATGATGTTTCTATGGAAGTGGAGAAGAGAATTTTTCAGGGTTTGGCCGAGCTTGAAAGCTCAATGTGTTGTGAGGAAGAGAGGGAGGAGGTGCCCTTTTATAAGGGAGGAGAGGGGCACCTTTGAGAAAACTAAAAATATTATTTTATTATAAAGTCATATAAGGGTTTTAATATCTCCAAATTTATTTATTTCGAAGATAATGTGGGTATGGGTCTAAATCCTCTCATACAATAGAATTTATAAATGTTTAGGTTTCTATTTTAACCTTATCATTTAGATTTAACCTTAAGTTTAATAATTTTACTTTTACCGTGTCTACTTGTTTTCTTACACTATAAGGTTAATAAACATACTATAAAAAGTCAAAAGAACCCCAAGTTGTTTATTATTAATTTATATAACCTTATCTAAGTCATTTTCCCAAACCTTATATATTTAGGAATAAAATAACAATTAATAATATAATATTTTTTTTAAAAACTATTTTATGTCAATTTTGACACTATTTGGTAATTGATTTTTGTGAAAATCATAAAAGAATGATTAGTTCGAAAAATGTTAATTAAATCAATACTAACATGTCATATTAACCTATAAAATTAGTTTAATTAATAAAAATTCTATATTTAAATTTATTTGGGTATTTATAACATCAATTATGTCAATATTGCATTATTAAGATAATTACTGCATCATCATTGTGTCATAAATAACATAAATTATTTAATGTCCAAAAATTATAAATAAAATACCATTATGTAGGAAATCGTTTTATCTTTCTAAATAATATTTATAGTCTAATTTATTTTATGTATAACCCTATATTTAAAATTATTTACTTATAAAACTTTGATTTCAACTATTTTAACCCTTCTTTAAATAAATTAATAATAAATGTCCTAATCTAATCCAAGTGGACCTAAATGGTCATATTTTATTCATAAGGTTGTTTTTGGTTGAATTACACTTATCCAATTGAATTAGGACCTGCATTAGCATAATAATAATATCATTTTTACCCTTAATTACCCTATTTACTTTTCACCGTGGTAAAAAAAGTAAAAAGATACTATTTGTAAAAATTATTTTCATCTCATTGAACCAAATTTTAGTCCTTGATATTAACCGTGCCTCTCGGATTTCCGAAATTCCACTCACAGAAGCGGTAAAATTAATTTTTATGGAAAATTCAATTTTTTTAACTACCACTTAGTGGTTTCACTATTCATCAAAAAATGAAAGTTTCCAGAAAAATACCAAAAATTAGGCCTAAGCTATATTTGATATTACGAATTAAAAAATGATGTCTATTTTACCAAATTCAAAACATATCAGTTGCATTAATTAATTTAAAAATTAATTCTCGCCGTCACAACAAATCAGGTGTTTTTAAGAAACAATAACTATCAAAAGATTGATACTTGTTTATATCCAATTTCAAAGTGAAATTAATTCCAATGACCAACATTTGATTAAATGGTAAAAATATATTCTAATTACACTTTAAAACCAATTAAAAAGTTAATCTAACCATATAAATTATTGCGATGAAAAAAGTTGTTTTTAATGAAAATATAGCGTGTTTTTACTATTCATTAAAATATGAATGTTATCAAAATAATATGAAAAATTTATCCAAAGTAAATTTTTATACCCTGATTCCAAAGAAAGAATTTTATTTTGTCAAATTGAACTTATATACATGTCAAAAACAATATTTAGGGTGGGTGCGCCATCAAAAGGCGGAATATCTACATTTTTTTAAAAATACTTATTTTACTCGAAAAATTGATTTTTTTCTCTTACCATGTTCTAGAAAATGTGTAAGATGAATAATAATGTTATAAAATTCAAAATGTAGTTGATACTATTCATAACGGCTAGTTCATAATAATATTATAACCATGTATCATTGTTTAGTGAATCTTGGTATTGCGTACAACACACGCTATCGAGGAAAGTCGCGATTGTGTGTAATGCAAGACAAGTCAGGGTTGCGTGTTGTGCAAGACTCCTCCATTGTTTCGTATAACAGAATCCAACCATATTTTATTTATACATTGAGTATATATATATTTATATATATACACTCAATGTTTCTTAGAATAACTACTATCAAAATTGTGTGTAACATGATCCAAGAATAGTGTTGTGTATACTGCAAGCTCATACGGTGTTGCGTGTAGCGCAATGTAATCTTGTTGTATCATACAACACAAGAAATCAATGATATTAAAGGAATACTTTTCATAAAATCTCAGGGTGTTACATTCTACCCCCCTTAAAATGAATTTCTCCCTCGAAATTCGTCGGGGTTATAAATGGTTTCCTACTCGAATGTTTGTTTAATAGAAACCCACATCGTAAAAAGGAATACCAGAACTTGCATTTAAAAACTAAAGTATGAAATGTAACGGTTACCCAAATTAACTCATCACTGGGTTTCCACGTAGGAGAACATAGGTGAAAATATGGATATGGAAGAAAAATCTAACCATCATGTTCTGATGGAGAGTGGTAGAGAACATGGCTGTGAAAAATCCATCAATCACAAAGCCATAGATTTGTGATGATCTAAGGTACCATCTGATTTATCGGATATAAGGGCACTAGGACAACATTTTTGGTTTTCAAGATCATTTCCCTAAAACTGATGTAATTGGAAATAGAAGAAATACTTTCGTGATTTTGGTATAGTCTCACCGTTGTTCGTTCTTTGGACAATTTCCACTTCATCTCTTAAAGAAATGAAGTTGAATTTGTCATTCGTGATGTGTTAGCAGATCATGTGATAGAATGATGGGTCATTCCATCTGTCTCAAACAAAAGGTTATAAAAGTTATCAAAAATAGATAAGTCCATATATAGTGAGATTAATCTTATATGGTTCCTAAAATGGACTTATACTTCATATATCATACTCTTTAAAATAATAAAACTTGTTTATACTAAACAGGGACATCCTGTCGGCCAGTGGTAGGCGATAAAGGCCAGTCACACTTCGGTTGTGGGTTCAATTCCCACAGCCTTGTCCGACGCGATGGGCTGTCGCCCGTCCTGCAGGTTTTCCTTTTTCTAAAACTACATTACTATAACATCCCATTAATAACATCAAAAAAAGTTCTATCCCTAAACAATACTAACTTATGTCCAACATAATCCATTCCAATCTTTAGGCTTATCTAAAATACTTCGGTCCAAGCTCATAGTATAAAGAAAACGATTACTTGAAATGTCATCAACCAAGCATGTGAATACCATCATTTATCCCCCATATATCTTGTTGGTCACATTCCAATCATGTGAATACCTTAATCATGTATTCTATTGAAAAATTAATACCCATTAAACCTTAGTGAAAACATGAATGTTGTAAAAAGTTAACTCTTTCCAAATACCAAAATCCAAAAATTCTATATACTCAATCCATGATATAACCTTCTCCTTATATCAGTCATGAGCACATGAATACTATCAAACATTTAATTTTCTTCTTATTCCTTCATTATGTGCATATCAACTACTTTCCAAAAATATCTAAATAACCTCTAATGGTTACTGGTACCACTAATCATACACTTTCAAAACATAAGGAAAGACAACAGTGTAACAATCGTTAGATGTCTCTTTATTCCATAGTACCATGATATTACTTATACAACATTACACTTGATAAACATGTAATCATTCCACTACCTTCATGAACTATTGACTGAGCTTCAACAATTCTTTCATCTCACATATCATTTGTAGTCTCTTTATCATCATCAACATAAATACTACCCATACGACGGTACTAATTCTATTCATGAGACATTCCCTTAGGGCATTGGTTTGCATAATTCCCGTATATTCCACATTTAAAACATTTAACCATTGTTGATGTCATAGAAATACCATTATCCTCATCAATTGTGTTAACTGAACCTTTTCCTTTGCACTTACTGGCTTTGTGTCCTTCTTTTCCACACCCAAAGCATCTTCTAGTTCCCTTGAAACAATCTCCCCGATGCCTCTTCCCACATGATTTTCATGAGGGAAATTGAACTTTCTTTCATCTATGATCATCATGAAACTCCATCTTTCTCTTATTATCTGAGTCGGGAAACTTACCAAAGTTGAGATTATTGATCATATTATGAGATTGTTGATTAGGTATAATAATGATGTTTGGACTTCCAAATCCAGTTTCATTTGGTTTCTCTTGAAGAATATCATTCCATTTTCCTTCATATCCTCCGTTATCATGAATCTTCCTATTTCCATCCATTTTCTATAACTCAAAAAGAATAGTGTGAGAGGAAAAAATCATGCTAGGGAAATCAACATAGTAAAGGGGGAGAACCCTCAATATCTAACATCATAGGTTAAATTCTAAGATCATTACCGTAGTTCTAGGACTATATCCTATACATATACTTATCCTTAGGGACATCCCTAGACATATCGTAGAAATATCTCTAGGGATCTCACTAACAATTTCGCATCCTAGTTTCCAAAGGTTGACTAAACCATTCCTCCGATACCAACTATAACGGTCTGGAATTACCTCCAGTGGACTATAATTGATACCTATCAGGGCACTCCATGGGTGACTACACCCCCTGGGTGGGACACACCACCATCCCTAGTGGCAGCCATTTCCTCATGAATCCCTTGGGCGGAGAGCCATGCTTCGTCCAATGCTCACATGTGAGAGTTCCCAAGGATTAGATACATTCCTAACACTTTTACCTCTAATACCAACATTAACGGACCTGAATCTTAAAGTACATGGACATTACATTACTTTACAGGAATACATAATACATAACAAAAACAGACACAGAAGGATCGCAATTGTTTAGTGTCTTTGGGAACTCGGAATATAATCTTCTAATCGTGGTGAAAGATCTTCATCATCTCCCATAAGATCTTACCCTTTTTGTTTTCTTACATAAAACCTTTCTTTAAATCCTGTGGAAAAGAAAACATATAAAGGGTGAGCTCAAATGCTCAGTAAGGGTAAGCATGGATAAAATAAAACAAATCATATACATTTGAACATCAAAACATGAACATAATATTTAAACATCAGAATCTTGAGCAATGACATAAATCATGGAAGTACGAAAGGCATAGATCATAAAGAAACATTAATCATGATAAAATAGCATGGTATTTAAACATGTAATTGTGGAAAACCATTAATCACATGATATGATTTCCATAGTATCCAAGGAATTGCTACCAAGACCATCTTGGTGGACAAAGTCCCTTTCTGAATCAACTTCACTCCTCGTTCCAGTCCTGTATTACTGAACCAGTTTAACTTTCCATTCCAGCCATATCTATATCATGAGATATAAATCTTTACCCAATTCATTGGAGGGAGATATAGGTCCCACCCATCTCATATTGAAACCATTCTTATGTGTGCCACAAAATAATAAATCATACATCATAGCATAACCCATGTAATAAAAATGGGATTCTTAAACATCATGAAATCATAAAAAAAATTCATGTAAGATAAAGGAATTCATAAAAATAATTGCATCACAACATAATCAAATCAATGTAATAATAGGGATAGAAATATAACCCTATATTATCTTAGATGGAAAATAATTTTGATAAAACACTTGAAATGAATTCCTGAGGAAAATATCCTTTCTTCTTAAAAATCATTTTCTTTTCACAAAATGTCATGAAATTTTAAAAGAAAAGGATTTTTTTGAAAATAGTCATGAAATACTTTGGAGTAAGCTTCATGAAAATTTGGGTTTATAAAAACGTAAAAATCCTTTCATGCCATATAAGTTAAAAAAACATTCTTCTCGTACATTTGTCGGAAAAGTAAAAAAAGTACCTCGTAACGTAAACAAAAGAAAGATTCCTTCCATACGATGTGGTAAAATTAAAAAAGGGTAAAAAGTACATTAAACATACATTAATAAACTTTTATAAAACATGGACATGGATGATAGCACTAACCCCAGTAAATACTTACGAATAAGAAATCTCGGATAAAAATGATATTTGAAAAATTATCCCTTACCTTCGGTCTGATATGCTTCGTACGTATCCGAACCTCCTGTATAATGATTTAAATAATTTTATTGACTTATTAATGAATCATATTCATTGTTATGATATCATGTATGTTTCACTTATGACTTTATATTACCCGTTCTTTTGTAAATTCCATGTTAAAGCAGCGTTTTGGGTAAAATCATTTCATTTATCGTATGTGTTTCGACTTTTCATTCTTGATATTATTACTTATATACTGATTTCCATAATTCCAGAATGTAAAACATGATTTATATATAATATATGTTCATCATATACATATATATATTATAGATCGATAAAAGGAATGAAATACACCGTTCATGGAGACGGTAGGTCGTACGTACGCATGAACGCTGTTTTCGTTTCCTTATTGAATTGAATGAAACTAAATAGATCACATAAATATATATATACATAAATACAGTAGCATTATTGTTTCATATTTTTCATTATTTTTAATTATATAAACTTTATGACCATTCATGTATGGTTAACATGGAGAATGAATCTCATCGCGTCGTGGAGACGGTAGTCCGTACGTACGCACGAGCGATGATATCGTTCCCATAATTATTGAATAGAATTGGAATGTATGGTATAATATATCAGAATCATTATGATGTTATAATAACCATATATATTTATTCTTTACACCATTATACCCATCCATGTAAGGTGTTGGTGGAAAACAGATTTCACCATGATGTGTAGACAGTATTTCATACGTACGCACGCGTGGTGATTTCGTTTTCCATAGGATGGATAGATGGTGAAATAGGGTTGTTTCATACTTATAATAAAATATAATTATATGAGTTATACTGATGTTATTACTTCTTAATGAAACAACTAAAGAAGAAGAAGTGTAAGAAGAAATAGAGTTGAAAGAATCAGTAACGAACATTACCTCTTCTTTGAAGCGCCTCTTTGAGACCTCCTCTTAGGGCACTAAAATTGGTCTTTGAAGAAGACCAAAACCTCTATGATGTTTCTATGGAAGTGGAGAATAGAATTTTTCAGGGTTTGGCCAAGCATGAAGGCTCAAAGTGGTGTGAGGAATAGAGGGAGGAGGTGCCCTTTTATAAGGGAGGAGAGGGGCATCTTTGGAAAAACTAAAAATATTATTTTATTATAAAGTCATATTCGGTTTTTAATAGTTTCAAATTTATTTATTTCTAAGATAATTTGGGGATTGGTAGAAATACTCTCATACAATAGAATTTAGAAAAGTTTAGGTTTCTATTTTAACCTTATCATTTAGATTTAACCTTAAGTTCAATAATTTTACTTTTACCGTGTCTTCTTGTTTTCTTACACTATAAGGTTAATAAACATACTATAAAAATCCAAAATAACCCCAAGTTGTTTATTATTAATATATATAACCTTATCTAATTATTTTGGCCGAAACATAGATTTTTAGGAATAAAATAACAATTAATAATATAATATTTTTTTAAAAACTATTTTATGTCAATTTTGACACTATTTGGTAATTGATTTTTGTGAAAATCATAAATGAATGATTAGTTCCAAAAAAGTTAATTAAATCAATACTAACATGTCATATTAACCTAGAAAATTAGTTTAATTCATAATAAGGCTTAAATTAACTTTATTTGGGTATTTATAACATCAATTATGCCAATATTTCATTAATAAGATAATTACTGCATCATCTTTGTGTCAAAAATAACATAACTTATTTAATGTCTAAAAATTATAAATAAAATACCATTATGTAGTAAATCTCTTTAGCTTTCTAATTAATATTTATAGTCTAATTTATCTTATGTATAACCCTATATTACAAATTATTTACTTATAAAACATTGATTTTAACTATTTTAACCTTTCTTTAAATAAATTAATAATAAATGTCCTAATCTTATCCAAGTGGACCTGAATGGTCATATTTTATTCCTAAGGTTGTTTTTTGTCGAATTAAACTTATCCAATAGAATTAGAACATGCATTAGGGTAATAACAATATCATTTTACCCTTAATTACCCTATTTACTTTTTACCGTTGTAAAAAAAAGTAAAAAGTTACTATTCACCAATAATTATTTAATCTCATTGAATCACTTTTTTAATTATTGATAATAACTTTGTCTCTTGGATTTTCGAAATTCCACTCACACAAGTGGTAAAATTAGGTTTTATGGGAAATTCAGTTTTTTTAACTACCACTTAGTGGTTTCACTATTCATCAAAAAAATGAAAGTTTCCTAAAAAATACCAAAAATTAGGCCTAAGATATATTTGATAGTATGAATTCAAAAATGATGTCTATTTTACAAAATTTGAAACATATCAGTTGCATTAATCAATTTAAAAATTAATTCCTGTCGTCAAAACAAATCACGTGTTTTTAAGAAACAATAACTATCAAAAGATTGATACTTGTTTATATCCAATTTCAAAGTGAAATTAATTCCAATGACCAAAATTGGATTAAATGGTAAAAATATATTACAATTACACTTTAAAACAAATTAAAAATTTAATCTAACCATATTAATTATTGCGATGAAAAAATTTGTTTTTAATAAAAATATAGCGTGTTTTTACTATTCATTAAAATATGAATGTTATCAGAATAATATGAAAAATTTATCCAAATTAAATTTTTATACCCTGATTCCAAAGAAGAATTTTATTTTGTCAAATTGAACATATAGACATGTCAAATGCAAAATTTAAGGTGGGTGCGCCATCAAAAGGCCGCAAAACTACGTTTTTTGAAAAGTACTTATTTTACTTGAAAATTTGATTTTGTTCTCATACCATGTTATAGAAAATGTGTAAGATGAATAATAATGTTATAAAATTCAAAATGTAGTTGATACTATTAATAATGGCTAGTTCATAATAATATTATAACCATATATCGTTGTTTAGTGAAACTTGGTATTGCGTACAACACACGCTATCGAGGAAAGTCGCGATTGTGTGTAATGCAAGACAAGTCAGGGTTGCGTGTTGTGCAAGACTCCTCCGTTTTTTCGTATAACAGAATCCAACCATATTTCATTTATACATTTATTATATATATATTTATATATATACACTCAATGTTTCGTAGAATAACTACTATCAAAATTGTGTGTAACATGATCCAAGAATAGTATTGTGTATACTGCAAGCTCATACGGTGTTGCGTGTAGCGTAAGGTAATTTTGTTGTATCATAATACACAAGACATCAATGATATTAAAAGAATATTTTTCATAAAATCTTGGGGTGTTACATTTAGTATCTATAAATGGATAAAATTTCTCAGAGAACCACATAATATCTACTTCCCCAAAATTTTAGAATGTTATCTTATACTTTTATTTACCCCTTACACTAATCCTTAATGTTTTCAATAAAGTTATATTAATTATTCCCCCAAAATAATTAAACTAATCCTAAAAAATATCTAAACCCTCATTTTATTACTATTATAGTTACCTAATAATAGGAAAATATTAATAATACTTTACGTTTATGATTTAGATAATACATTTAATAAACAGATTCACAACCTAGGGACAGATATGTTTGCGGTCTTTGAGGAATAGCCATATAAAAGACATATGTGAAAATTTAAATATAATTGAACTATACTAGGATCCTTTCTGTAATCCGCATAGGTTATAAATATCATAATAACCTAAAGAACAAAAAAACATAAGAAAGGGGTGAGCAAGATTTTTTTAGTATGGGAAAAAACACTTCAACATGTCATAAAGGGTAATAATATAATCCTGAATGAACGCATGAACAATGAATAAATATCATATTAAAAATAACTCAGGATAATATGAGTTTTCCATATATAATGATGGAAGGACATGTAATATCAAAGGAATAACATGTAACATAGAATGAGAGTGTAGGAAACTGATATAATAAACATGTTCCATGGAGAATCACATAAGAACATAACACATAATTAGGGAATATGAATCATCATGGTTATTCCTTACTTTGTGAACATATCTAATTTGCGGAATTTTTATTCTAAATATTTTAATCATAGAAAATCCTTATTGTGTTCAGACATAATCTTGTGAACATAGATAATCAACGTCATATTCACGCTAATATTGTGTACATAGATAATATACATGAATTTTACACTCAGTCATTTGAAGGCAGCTAATACGTTCCATTTACACACTCATTATTGTGAATGTACCTCATCTATATCTTATTTATACTCAACATTTTCATATCAGAAGTAGAAAAACTTATCCATTGCATCGGAGGGTGATATAGGACCCCGACCATCATAAAATACACATATTTCACATTAGACAAAAATCGTTCCACATATCATGAAAACCAAAAGAAAATAAAATCAGGTTCATTCATCACATAATTAAGAACCCATGGAAAGAGAAATGGGATTCATAGCATTTCCAAATAGTATCACCAAAATTAAACTAAAGGATATAAAAGGATGAAACCCAAAATTTAATCACCCCAAAACAATATTAAAAAAACCCATTTCAATGGTGATTCATGAAAAATAATTTCCAAATAAATAAACTATATATAATTAAAGAGATAAATAGTGGTTAAATCCTAAAATTATTTGTATGAAATGAATTTTATCCATGGGAAAAAAGTGACAGTCAATGTAAAAATTAATTCATTTAAAAGGTGAAGTAAAAACATTTAAAAATTATAAATTTAAAATTAATATTCCACAAAAGAGATTTTAAAATACATAATGGTTATCCAAAATTAATATATAGTGTAATTTAAAACCACTTATGTTGAAAGGATGGAAAACCAATTCAACTATTTTTAAGTGCTTTTATTGAAGACCCACCAAAAAATATAGAAAATATATATTTTAAAATAGGAGAAAGGAAATATGAAGGTAACACAAGAAAACACATAGTTTTATTTCCATGTACAAAGAATTATATTGGTGGTAAATGAAAATATAGAGAAGGAGAGGAACCTTACATTTAAGAGGATGAGAACCATTCTTAACAAAAATGAATTTTTATGAAATGACAGAATGAGCAAGGAGGAATAATTCCTTAGGAAAAATGATTTCTCTGTAATATATTTTGGAAATTCAGCATGACATAGAAATAGGGTAGAATAAATCAATCTTAATTTATAGTAGTATTTGAGTAGTTATTATGACCCACAAAAGTGATTAGAGTCATGAAAAGTCTTATATCTTAAAAACATTTAAATAAAAACCCATTCAAAGAGAGAGAAAAAATGACTTTTTAGTTAAAATACTATGAATAATGGAAATTGATTATATTATAAATCTTATTTTAATTATTCAATCCATTTAAATGAAAGTAATTAAATTAAAAGAATATGTGTCTCAATGGTGGTAATTTTTAGATAAAATGCATATGAATTTAGAAACATTTGAATCAATAACCCTTCATGTTTATTATTTTAATTGATGTAATAAATATAGGAAAATTAGGGCATCATAAAAAAATTTAGCTAACTAGTATAAACACCGTTTAAATTAAAAATATGGTCTATAATAAGAAATATGTCCCATGGAGTGAAAATTTGAGAAAAGAATTAGTTAACTTATATTCCAACTTTCTTGACCGTGTTCTAAACTCTTATATAATGAACATAAATATCATCATAAGTTGTCTAAAAACATTAGTATAAACATAAAAACCATTTTATATTTATTTTATACCTATAAATTTCAAATATATGAACTGATTGTAGTTTTTTTCCACTATCAGATGTTAGAACTTTCCATTATTTTTTTTTCATTCAAACATCAAAAATATGTGATCAATTCTTACTATGTAGTTTAAGGATAATATTCCATATGTAATTCAATATATAATAATTTTTTTCAAATAATATGTTTGTCTTATTATCAAAATTGGCGAGACATGAATATGACTTGTGAAAATGAAAATCATAATTAATTATTTTTGGAAGTGTTTAACAATAAAAAGTTTTTATTTTAAAAAAAATATATTTTAAATATTAACAACACCCTTCCATATTAATTAAGAAATCATAAAAAATCATAATTAAAATATATTACAATCATGTTACATTTAATTATAATTTATAACATTATATTTATAACATCATTTATATATATGGATAAATCCTCTGAAATAGTAACATGTAATAATGATAATATTATATATTCATAAGAATAAAAATTTCATAATTATCATTTATCCTCAGTAAATCCATATAAAATTGGTTGTGATGAAGAGAATAATTTGTTGTTCATGGATGTGTTATTTCACCATATGCACAGTTAAAGATATCATTTCTCAATAAATTGAAAACCTGATTGTAAATTAAAAATGATCAAGTAACAACTTTATTTTTTACATAGAAAACATATTTTTTTATCAAATACATCATTGATTCCAATCTTTAGAGGCTGTGCTTAAAAATTAACCTCAATGCCAGAAGAAGGCAGTATTCCACACATACACATGATCATTTTTTGGCCTCTCTTAGTGGAAGGAATATAATTAATATTTATTATTATATGTATATAATAAAATTAAATTATACTAATGAATAATAAATCATTATGTAAATAATGTTATATATTGTATAGGATGGATCAAAATAAAAGAAAAGTGTATGTGAAAGTAATACTCTTGTTGGAATCTTGAGTTTTTTCATGGAAATATCCATGGAAATGAAGACCATAGGAAAACTAAATGTTAACAGATGATTAGAGACATGGGATATTTTTATAGTTGGATCTAATTATAATAATGTCAATAAGAGATATGGTATGTAGTCATGTCTTGAAGTGGTTAATGTGTAACATTTTTATAAGTGAAGCGAAGTGTTGTTTTAGAAGAAACCATTATATTTCCAAATAATTAATATTTATATTAGAAGTTTAATGGATCCAAACATGAATAATAATGGGGGTTGGGTGTGGGTTTATATTCTCGACATAAATTTATTTTGGAGACATCCAAGAATGTTTTTGTAATTTTTTTATCTTTTTAACTTTTACCCTAAATATCTTTTTCCGTGGTAATTATTTTTTAACCTTTATATTTAATTTTAATGAAAAAAATAATATTGTTCCTTTTAAATAATTTTGGAACTTATGTTTTTACGATTTTATATAATCTTACCAAATAATATATTTATATTTTTGATATTTTCATTTTAATATAAATGCACATAAATTTTTTTTATGAAAAGTCTCTTATTAGGTTAATTTTTTTTGTAAAATTTAACATCATCGTAGATACAGATTTTTTTTATATTTTAATAAAAACATTAAATTTATATCTCGTTCAATGAAATAAAAAACTGAATTTCACTATTGTAACACTTAATTAGTAGAAAATACCAAAAATAATATTTTTAATGTAATAATCTACATTTTTTATAAACTTGTTAGACAAAGGATTTATAGGTTCAAATAATGTTTTTAAAAAAAATTATAACTAATATATGTATATATATATTATTTAAAAGTATTTCTAATATTCTTGGTTTTGATTATATAATGATAAAATCATGAATATTATAACTTCTAGAAAACAATTATTTACATACTAAAAATAAAAAATTTAAAATAAACAAAAAAATCAATCTAAGAATATTTTTATTTAAGGAATTAATTAATTAACATTATTTTATCAATAATAGAATCTAAATATTTTTAATTATTATTCAAAATTGAAATATAAAATAAGAAGAAAATTTATTTTATTGAAAAAACCTTTTTTTACATTAACTCATATAAATTATTTATCTTTCTTTGGTATTAATAGTTAATAATTTAACATTATATTATTTATTATTTAATTGTTAATACTGTTTGTATAATATTTATTAGTTCATTTATAATGGGTGTAGCTTGTAACATAAGGTATCAAACAAAACAAAAAATTTTCAATGGCTAGAATTTGATTCGTTACATAAATTTTAATCCTTATTTAAAATATCCTTTAGATATTTAATAAAGTTCCAATCAAGTTATTCAGTTTTATTTTTTAATATTCAATATATTTCTCTTGAAGTTTCCACACTAGAACTCCATGTTCATGTCTTATATCCCTTTTTGAATTATGATAGGCCAATATAGTTGAATTACATTTTCTTATATTAATCCTTAGGATTGATCGTTAGGCAATTCCTTGAATCATAATTATTGAACTCGCTTCCTCTCCTAGCTTTTATCATACTTATGATTTTTGTATTTTTTATTTTCCACTTTTATAACACATATGAATAATCTTTTATGTGAAAGCTTGGCCCTGAATTATATATCCCTCAAATTCATCAGGTAAATGTTTATTTCTCATGATATGTTATTAAAGTGATTATGGAGTTATCCTAATAGATGATTGAAATTTTTACACCTTATGATGATAGTATTGGGAGTGACCCCTGAATTATGGTTAAAAAGTCATTAATTTTTTTGTTTCCAAATATTTTATGATTCCATGACCTAATGATTTCATTTCTTTATTATATATTTATATGAATATGAAAATTTTGATTATGATATCATATTGTGCCTTGGAAACTCATGTAATGTTTTGTAGCCACGATGGTTCCATTTCTTGGATTTATATCTCACTATTTGGTTAATAAATTTTCCTCATGAAATCCAATGAAATTTTAAAATATCTACAGGCTTTTGGATCTATATGTTAAGTTTTAAATAATGTTGTTATTTTTATGTTTATGATGATGTATTTATGTACATAATGATAATACAACACCATATCTATAGATCCTATAATTTTATTTGGAGGAAATATATGTGATTTTTTTTGAATTACAATCTATTTAAGTCTTGGTTATCCATATAGATGAGATTAAATAACCATATTACATAATATATGGACAAAAATACGTATATGATTATATAATAAAGTTATGAAGAGGTACAGAATGTGCACATTTATAAAAATGTAATAACTATTTAGATATTAGCATGTCTCTAGGGCTGTTCCACAAATTCCCCATGGGAAAAACACACTAAAAAGGCCAGTTGAGTATCATCATGATCTTAAATAGGTCTATAATTAGTGGGCCAAATACATTTTACCAATATAGAAACTCTCATGGGATATTCTATGGTTTAATAACACATTCTTTATAATACATTATAAAATATTTGAAACTACTGTTATGATTTTAAGATATTCCTAATGATACTAAGCTTATGATTTTGAGATTATCTAGGCATAAAATTTCAATTTATTTAATGTTTTATAAAATATCTATGGTTGTAACCAACATTTTAAAATTTATAATACAATGATCTAAACTATTGTAAGACATTTTTTAGAAATGGAACTGAATAGAAGGAATAAAAAACGTAAACATCCATAGTAAATGTAGGGATCTCCCTCAGGAGTAATTCAACTTGGGCTGCGTTAGAGATTAGAAAACCATTAATTTATTAACATATTTGACTTAGGATATGACCAATAATGATTATTGTGTGTAACAATGTATTTATTCACAACAAGATTCATTGATATTGGGCTGGTGTGTGAGGATTAAACCTCTGTCCATTAATATAACTTCTAATAAATTTATATTTTAGAAGAGGATGAATATGTTGAAAATATACTTCTTTCATTAGAATGTACTAAAAGGTATAATTTTATTCAAACAACTTATAATATAAAGGAAGATATTGATCAAAGGCGGACATCCATTCAAAATAATAAAAAAGTTGAAAACAAGGAGAAAATTAAAAGAGATTCTTTTAAGGATATATTATTTGAAAATTACATTCATTATGAGAAATTAGCTAATATGGAAATGTAATTCCTCAATATTTTTTTATAAGAAAGTGGAAATTGTTTCTGAGTATGATGAAATCATTATAAAATCACAAAATCATGCTATAGAGTACACTTTAATCCAAAATTGAAGATTTAAATTTTTTTATGCGCTAAATCCAAGCCATTATAAGAAAGTAGTCTCTCAAAAGTTCTCATCATATGCTGATATGGTATGAAGTTGTATTAGTATATAGGAGGAATCATTTGAGTCATATATTTTCAAAATAAATCAAGTGATTAAGAGGATGAATGTGTACCAAGAAAAAATAAGTTATTAAAAGGACAATAATGGTAGGATAAAATGTCCAACATGTGATAATTTTGGAAAGAAAAACACCAATATTAATGTAATGGGTGTTTGATTAAATCCCAGAGAAAAGTACCATAAAGTGAGGGTATTCATTGGGAGAAACAATCCTTTAATGTTTAGTGTATCAATGGAAAGTAGATTGGGAACTACAAAACTGAATTGCACCAAAATAATTTAAACATTCCTTATAAAATGATAAGGTTGAAATTGAAACATTATATAATTACCATAATTAAAGATAAAATATCTTATGTTTTGATAGCTGGTACATTGGTCATAAACTCATGATTTTTTTTTATATATACACACTTTTTTTTTCTGGGGTATAAAATTATCCCCTAGAACTATGAAGAGAATCCATGTATAGTGAGATTATATCATGTGGTTTTTATTAAGAAGAAAAAGTAATCACTAGTTTAGTCGTGGTTACCATACCAAAGATTTTGTTGGACATAATCTATATTCCTAGGGTTTAATTATTTATTATGATTTAGGAATTATTATATTAAAATAAATATTAGTTTAACATTTTGTAATATAATTTATTATTAAATTATTGTAATATTTATCTGGGTTTTGTTATTGATGTTTTATGAATTAATGTATTACTTCTTGAAAAGAAGGTTTCATCCTATTAAGTGTTATTTTAGAATGTTCTAATCATTTTTAGATGGGTGACATAACTTTTCCTTCTATTATGGATCATATGATTCATTAAGGGTTGATTTTTAAGATTCATGAATGAACAATTTACTCATAGACATTCATCGACAGAATTCGAAGTAGAAACTAATTAAAATACTCAAAAAAATCATAAAATGTTGAAATGAATAAATTATATTTTATTATTATTATTTAAACCCAATCACTGGGAAATAAATATATCTTGTTTTTTATGTTGAATATCACTTTATAATTAATATATTCTTTTGGAAGAACATTCACAAGGGGATTTCATATAAAGGTAGATATATTATTTACCTTTTATGATAATAAGATCTTTATCTTAATGTGTAAATTAAACTTCATAATGACATCTATTATAATACCATGATATGTGGAAAATAAAATAAAATAACTAAGAAAAAATTTAAGTAGGGAGTGGAAAATTTAGCACCAAAATATTTTAGTTTCCATTCTGTGAATACTACATTCGACAACATGCACCACAAAAAACCCAAAGTATAAACAAATGTTTAAATAATAATATTTTAATATAACTTCTATAACATATTCATTGGGTTGGTGGGTATAGATATGAATAAAATAATATTGAAATATATATAGAATGTATTTCCTTAAAAAATATCTAATTAAATAAATAAAACTACATTCATATATATACTATTACTGGGAAAATGACCACAATAAATTCATTTTCCCCCACTAAAGTAGATACTTTATAAAAAATTAATTTATGTGTTATAGTTTCTAATAATTAGAATTAATTTAATTAATGTTTAGAAATCTTATTTGAAAAAATGAAATTTATTTTTGGAATTATGTTTTCCAATTTATCAAAGGTTAAAATATTCTTATTTTTAAAAAATATTGTATTTTTTTTGTGGATTAGTGAAAATTAAAATCTAAAAAACACTACTATGACATTATAATGATATAAGAATAACATGGATGAATATGAAACCTTTTTTATAGACTGAATATAAAATAAATAAGTAACATAATGCATATAAAAATTCAATGTGGAACATAGATATATATATATATATATATATATAATTTTGCAAATCTATGTAATTTTTGTTATAATAAAATTGAATTTTAGTTAACATAGCAGTTTCTGTCATAGTATAACTAATCACCTAAATTAGGCCTAGGAACCTCATATTTTAGCCTTATGGAGATAGGGTCCCAATTCCAACAATAGAAATCATTATAGTGGAACTTTGGGACTCTAAAGGCCTTTGAGTTAAGGGATTGTCAGTAATCTGGGCCTCCAATCCCACAAATAGTCGACCAAGAATTCATGTTGGAGTATTCTTGGCCAGAAAATAAGCAAAAGGGAAAAGTTAGGACATGATGATCAATTTGACATGAATTATCCATCATGGAAAAACTATAATGAACCATAAATTACCCTGGATATAGTGGATTTAATGAGTAGCCATGGATGTGAATTCAAGACTACAACTGGAGTGACAAATATAGAAGACAAGGAAAATGTGATGCTTTAGTGTTTGGTCTTAGAATTGGGCCTATGAGTCATTTAATATAATTTTGATTATAGGAAAATTAGATATTAAATAACCTCATGCCACTAGGATTTTAGAACATATAATGGCTTCCTCTCAACATAGTAAAAAATAATATTATCTAGAAATAAAAATACAAAAATCCAAGACCCTTGAGCATTTCACATCATTTTAAAACAATAAAATTTCTAAAAATAGTTTCCATTATGTTTTCGGAAAATTTTTTAAAATTAATTTATTCCACTTATATAAATTAAATCTAGTAAAATTAATACATAATTTTTAATCAGCATAATTAATATTAGGTAATAAGTTGAGGTTAGCTTTTGTCCATAAATAAATTGTACAATAGTAAAAATTTGATACCATGGTTAGGGTTAAATTTTTTTACTAGGGTTATTAAAAATAGATATAAGCCTAAAAATTACACATAGAATTATATAAATGTTATTAGATGAATATGTTTCATCCTTATATTGTCTTACCTTCAAATTATTGTCCATTTTCAACTTTAATAAGGAAATGACCCTATATTATTTAAATCATTTATGTAATTCTATGTCTATCCCTCCCCTCACATTTTAAAGGGAAAATCTTGTCATAACTTATTATTAAACATTTAGAACTCTATCTCAGACATTACATTTGAAAAATAATTCCAATATTCATCACCTTCATTCCTAATCTTATTTTAATCCCTTACGACAATTTAATAAAGGGTTTGAGGGCTCTCATAGAAGGGGTCATCATCTTCACTGACTCATTCTATGATTTTTTATTATTCTACTTCCTATAAATATGTTTTATACACGATATTAATATTAATAATGTATCTTCAATATAATGAAATGTTAATATGATTTTGGTAAATCCAATTTCCACATACATTCAATCAAATGGGAAATGAAAGTATTCCCCTGGCGCATTTGAAGACTATATCCTCTATGTTGCGATGCAATTCATTTTCTATGTCTGCATCTCAAGGATGGGTTCAAGGATAGGTTTGATACACTCAAATAGGTATATATATATATATATATATGATATTTTTGATATAATTATATGGCTTTATTGAGAAATATTATCTTATTTCATTTTATTTTTCCAATTAGAATGGTGAAGTATTGTTTATGAAAATGTACAGATTACTGTCTCTAGTAGAGAAATATTTCATTTCCAATATAGGAATTATATAAGATAGTATAATATTGTATATAATAAAAATATAAAACAACTATTACATGAATAATATTATTTATAAGTTATTTTTTGATTATACTTCCCAATATTATTAACCATTTATTATTTATAACACCCTCTTTTTTAATATAGTTTTTACCACATATGTGAGTGATGTTATAATGTTTTTGACATGAATGGTCAAGATATTTTCAATACATCTCATATTATTTTAAAAAATATGGATATTAAAATATTTTATTTCCGGAGATGATGAATCCACAATCAATGTGTATGGATCAGGACATTCAAACCGGATCATACATGAAAAATGAAGTAATAATCATCTGGTATAATGATTTTAAAATGTTATTACTAAAGAGTTGATAAGTCTAAATAATTATACCATATGTGGTATTATAATTAGGAATATTATTCGTCTATATATTTTCTATAAATTTAAATTTAATACACTTGAGGTTAATGTAACAATTAAGGAACGTCATATTTGAGGTATGGGTTTGTTGTCCCACTATTGTTTTTCTGATATAGATTCCATATCAACCAATTTTTTCCCTCTTATGGTATATATAATACTTCTTTTATTTGATATATGATAAATATGTTTTTATTTATATAATTTAATTTTTAATTTTATGTTTTTTTATGGGGATTATGATTCAAATGTTACCAAATAGGTAGTGGTTTTATCTTACAATCTCAATTTATTTCATGATTAATTATAAATAATTTTCAATGATGAAATAATATGATCTATATGTAAAAAAAATATGTATTTTATTGTAAATTTTTTTTTAAATTACATGTATTCCTTTCAATTTATCCCATTATATACTCAAAAGTACAAAGGATATTTTTATGGAAAACCTGTACTATTTTTCTATTTATTTGAGAATATTTTCATCATTGTCTATATTTTATTTAAAATTTCTTCAAGAAAATTTTTTCATTATAAAATTATTTATTAATTCCATTTATATATATGTTTTAATTTTTAGAAAAAGGTTTAAAATTATTTTTATCTTCATTTTCTAAATGAGGTACTTATTACCAATGAAGTAAGAAAAATATTCATTTTACTATTTTCTGCACATACAAAACTTCCCACCATCATGATTATTATTTTCCAATAAGTTTCATTTACAAATTTACATGGTTTCATTAAATAATTTTTTTCTAAGTATTCTCGAATGTTTAAGTTTTTAAATATGGTATTATAAAATTTAAATGTTATTTTCCTAAATAAATAGCTTGGTGATATTAAAATCATTTACATTTATGTGAAAATTAATTGATGAATCATATACTTTATTATAAATATACTATAATTATATCATCCATTTTTATTGGGTTGAATTATGGTGATGTTGTTCTATTTATTTTATTGGAAGTATATTAACATTAATATGTTAGTTTTTCAAAATAAATGTTTATGTAGATTATATATTGAATTTTCATTCATATCATTCATATAATGAATTTATTAGACTTATTAAGGGATGTTTGGGGACTGTTATATCAGCTTAATGCATCTGTATGTATGTTTCGAAAAACTAGTTTTGGTATTTGGAATACACCTTACCTATCTATGTATTATTTCATGGAATAATCCCTTGAGGGTAAGATTTTTATATATTAGAATAATATTTATATCATTATGTAACATGTTATTATTATCTAGGTAATTATTTATGGTGTTATACAATTCATAGATATTTTCACCTTCAATGAAATTTGTTTTATGAAATATTTAATAAATTTTTATGTATTTCATATTATTTTTGTTTTATTTATTCTATGATAACTCATGTTACGTGATTCCCCTTACTGAGTATAGGATCTCACCATTTATTATGTTTTCTTTTCCCAATAATTCCAATAGAGGATCCATGAATGAATCCAATGATGATATATAAGAAATAATAATGTTCTTACTTGAATTATATGTTATAATTTCTATTTTCAAATGTAATGGGAAACTCATGTATGAATCTAGTCTCAAAAAATATAAACTATTCAATACTTTGGGATACGATCTCTAATATATTTTTAAAATATATTATGATAATAAATGAATTCATCTTACTTGATTCAAGGTGTTATAAATGTCGAATTTAGAATAAAAAATATTGAATAATATCAAAGACATCAATACTATGGGAAATTATGTGGACTAATAATTATACTCCTTTATCCTCAATCCTGACCCATGGTTTCCATTTATAAACAAATTGTATCAAACAGGAATACAAAACTAATGTTTATTATTAATTTATGAACTATAAATTAATTTTATTCCATGATTTTAAATTTATTTTTATTAAAATAATTGATTATGACACTTTTAATTATATTTCTTATTTTATAATATATACTCATCATTTTTAAACGCCAAGAACCAATAATATTCATTTATTATTTAAATTATCAATTATTAATGATTTTTTAATGTTAGGTTTCTACAAATTCTACCTTTTCAAAACTGAACAGAAAGTTCATTACAACCAAATGCATCATGCAGTTGGATAAAGACTGTGTAAACCTCATCCAATCACCATTACATTAAGCAATCATCAAGTAAACATAATGAAGGATTAATTATATCGATGATAAATCATTTCTCTAAAATCTTCATGTCTTCCAATTGACCCACACAATTACATATTATATAAATAATATCCCTCAATCATCACCATTGATAATCACTATAGTCTGGGCTCTTAGAAAATCATTATTAAATAAATAAAAAATTTCATATCCCAGTCCCTCCAAACGATTATTCATCATTGTATCCAACCACAAAAATTTCATGAAGAATCCAAACAAATATCCAAGTTCATAGAGCACACATTAATTTTAAATGTATTGTTAGCAGACTTGAAAAGGCATATGGACATAACATTGAGAAAATTATACATCATGTAGAATAAAATGGGATCTGTTTTATCTATATTTATTTTATATATTAAAAAAATTAATTCAATCATAAATTAAAATTGTTCAATAAGAATGTGTTATTTTCTACATAGAAAACTAAGGGAATGAGTTAACCATAACTAACTGTAAACATGATTTTATGAATTTTTTCAAATAACATAGCCATGATGTGAAATATTTATTATACTCAAGCCTCCAACATTAATTATAGTGATTTTGGATTTATGTTGTTATAATTTCAAGTAATTTTCCATGATAGAAAATGAACAAAAACACTATGAAACATATATAATACTATCTTAGTAATATTCAAGATTCCAGATAAAATCATAATACACAAGGGATATCAAAACCCAAATATTCATATCAAAAATCATAAAAAATTATTAATTATCATTAATATATGATAATTTACTTTTCATTTTATTAACATTTAAACTTTTATGTAATTTTCATTATATGAAAAACAAGTTGATAACATTGTGTAATGTGAAAACTTCTTTGTTATCTTAATTTATGGATCTAAAGAAGCCTAAAACCTTAAGATAAAACAATGTATTCATGTTCGAGTTAAATTCCTTAATTAAGGTCAAAAAACTATTCCATAGAATTTGTTTTCTCTAAGGAGTAAATCAAATAAGGCACAAAATGATATTTTTTATTCCTTATAATTATTATAATTATTGATTATCTGTTCAAAGTGAAATTACATTTTTGAATTGTTATCTATTTAAGGTAAATAAAACACAATTATACAAGTATATAAACTATTATCAGTTTATACTTTCAAAAAATGAATAAAATTAAATTAATCACCAACCATGTTTTGAAGCTCAACATTGTTCGAGAAGGAACAAAAAATTGTGAAACAACTTCTAAAAAAGTTAACAATACCAAAACTGATAGAATTCCACCAAAACCAAATCATTTCAACCACCATTAATACTAACTTGATTTATATCCAAAAATTGAGGGAAAATCCACAAAAAATATATTTTTGAAGGAAGATTATGGCATTAAAGTGTAAATAATTGGATATAGAACCTTGATCCTTGAAACTTATATTCAAATAATTTAAGGGTTTTGACATTGAATGAGAAGTGACTGGATGGAGAAAATGTGAATATTGATTGAATAGGGTTTGATATGTGGAGAAGATCTCTAATAGAAGGGATATTGGGCCTTTAATTTAGAGAGGAAGACTAAAGTCCTTCAGAATGATATGGTGAACTATCAATATGATTGTGATGCCTGCAGCCAAAGAGAGATATGATTTTCAATGGAATTGAACCCTATGGTTCAAGAACCTTTAAAACTATCATCTAAAAATTTTATATCCAAAATAACATGTACTATTACATTATTTTAAAACCCAAGTCATTTTACCATATTTATAATAGGTTTTACGTTGTGGAGAGCCTAACACTTCACGTTTCTGATAGTGGGAGTCAACAAGTGCTACGCAAAAACCCTTTCCACAAAGTGACATCTGAAATGATTTTCCTTATCCCCATAGTTCATGGGTGGAAAGTCATGTAAATGCATTATTTAATATGGATGATAATGTTGTTTCACAAACTATGGTTCAATCCATCACCAAATGTATTACCCTAAGTCCAAACCCAAAACTCCCAAGTCCAAAACGCTCTACCCCATACTCAAGCCACTTTACCATCTTAAAAAGGGCCAGTTTCATGTCAAACACCTTGTAATGGCGGCCCTAATATAGTTAAGAAATATCTTATAAATCTTACAATCCTATTTTGAACACCCTCACGAAACCTTTCATCCCCATGAAATTAAAACTGGATGTGAATTTCGAATCCAAGACCATACAAACATTATTCTGATAAATTCCCATATAGTTTTATTGGGTACCATCTCACACGAAATTTTCATATCAATATGATGGAATTATTCCATCATGGAATCAAACTTATCTAGAGTCTTTAATATTTCATTGTTTATTTTTTCATTATCTTTAGAAAACAAAGAGGTGTATAATTTTACCTCAATGTCATTCTTATTCTTACAATATGTCTATGATCAACCAATATAAGATGAGCTTCTAAATAATTTTTTAACATCATATAAACTGAATTTAAAAATTTTATATCTCTTTAAATGATGGAATTATAATTTACTCTAAGAACATAAATTAATTCTTCATCATTTCATGAATAATATGTTTTCTATCTAAGAAATTCTTCTCTATCTATATCACTAGAAAAAAATATTTGCTACCTTAAAAAATGTCTTATGGTCTTTTAAACAACTTTAATTCATTTATATCAACAATATTCCTTGTTTTTAATTAATATAGATATATCCTCACCCATTTTATGTATAACCATGTAAAATTCTATCCACAAAAATTTTCATAAATATTATACTATTCTCACCCATTCACATTACTGATAATAGGGATGAGAAACACTATTATGTATTTAATTATATGAGAATTTTTAAGGTTCATTTAAAATGTAGACATGTCATAATATTTTAGGTATAACATCTAATTCAGGATATGAATCAATGTACTTTGTGCTATTACACAAATATATTTTTCTATAAAATGCACCACAAACATATTTCAATCCATTTCTATAAATATTATATTCTTTTAATTAGTGGATTAATTTTTTATAGAGTGTATGGTGATGTGACTGTGTATTGGGTATTGTTATTATATAAATAATGGACATATTTTTTACTTGTAGAAAAACCATGGCTGTTTTATACACTTCTTTTTAAACACATAAATATATTTCTCTTCTAATTTTTTTTAAAAATAATACATGTAAAAAGTGAAATTTATAAATAAAATATATACTAAACTTATATATATTCAATGTTTTATTTAATATAGTACCCATAATATATTAATTATTATGTTTTAATTAATTAGATATTTTTATAATAATACTCTTATGTAAAAATTTAATATATAACCATTTTTCAAATGTAGTAATTAAATTATTTTATCTTCTTGGACAAAAACATTACTATAATTTTCTCATTTGGTAATATGTTTTTTTACATTATCCCGTGATAAGATAACCCCCAATGGAATAAATTATTTTCACAATTTAATGTCAAATATCATAGATTTTTAGTATTATGTACTTGAAAAACATTTCCTCCAATTCACTATACTATGAAAATTGCAATACCATCCTTTATTCACCTCACCACACATTTATTCATTTTCCAAACAAATTCATTTTCTTCATCTAAATGTTTAGGGAATTTAACAAAATTGTATTATAACACACCAAAAAAATTATTTTCTTTTACATGAATATAATTCATATAATTTTAATTTTGTTAATTCCATTAATTCATTGGGACCAATTTTTTTAATGTAACAAATAATTCCTTGAAAATTTCCACATTTGTGGGATAATTGATATTTTTATCATATAATATGAGGACGTACTACAGGAAATCCCTATTTATACATTCTATAAGGATAATAATTTGACTTCAACTATTAGTTCCCTTTCATTTAATTTCCCCTTTTTAACAGTTTTAATATTACAATTTATACTTAATTAAGTAAATAACATGTTGAAAATGTTAATCATTATATCAAGGTTGGTCAAATAATTCTCATAGTTATTTCAACATTTGAAACTAATCCTCAATTGTTATATAAAAAAATTTCACATGACATTGAAAATTTAATTTTGGACTTTCCTTAATCCACCACAACTCATAACATCAAAATCATATGAGTTTATATAAACAACATTCATTAAATCAATAAAATATCACTACGTATATAAAATCACTATAAAAAAAAGAAATTACAAGAGAAATAACTATATAATATCAACTATAAAAATATATTTTTTGAGATTACATCATATGATTTCCAACAATCATTTATCCCTTGATTTTAAATTACATTATAGAAACAAAATTTTTACATTCTCCTATAAATTGTGAACATTACTATATGTTTACGGTAATGATTATGGTATCTCAAAATTTGAATAATGAAAATATAATTAGTTGATTAAAAAGAGAATATGTCATCATTTTTGAATCTTTCCCATACACCCCCATGTGGCATGATGATTAGCTTGGAGAATTATATTATAAATATTTATATATAAAAAGGAGAAAAATGGGGTGATCTCATTATATTATAATGTAAATGATGAGTTTTATCAATTAAATGGAATTTATAAATTAGTAGGATGAGATTAATAGATCATAATATAATTATAGTTATGTTCAAATGAGTATAGAAATATGTATGTTGGATTATAAGTAGGATATATATGATAAAATGATAAATTATTCTTATATCCAGTATTTTTACCCCATATTACCCTTTATCATCTAAGAAGTGATATTGAAGGTCTAGTTGACGAGGATATGAAATGTATGTTGAAGGTGAGATAGTTATATAATTTGATAATACAGTTAGTTCAAAATCATTTTAATTATAGGAATAATGTTTAATAAAGAGTAAGAGAAATACTAAAAACAAATATTATGTTAATCCTTTGGACCCTGAACATGATTATTCATGTTTCTCTATCATTTCCTAAAGAAATGTAGAAATTCATGGAACTTATCAGATAGGTATAAATCATAATTCGATCAAATTTTGTCTTTTTGGTTTTGGAAACATTTCCCAAAGCTCCACCATTACAAGAAACACTAGTCATCATTATAAGGAGAGGAATTCTAGAATAAGGAGTTCCTATTATATGAATATGGTTATCAAAAACAATAAGAAATGGGATGAGAGTGATAACAAAGTAGTTTCTCAAAACTCGGTGAGCCCTTAAAAATGATATATATGATCTAAAATAATCCATTTTCATGTATTATCTCAAAATTGAATAAGATATCAAAGGGGATGTTATATGAGTTCCACATCTGTAAGAGGTATTATATGATCTCTAGATGGATAATTATACCCCCTGACACAAACTCCATAGTATGATTCAACAAACACATACATTTATATATTATCTTTTATATCAAGTGGGATGATTGAAAATAGACATTAAAAATTTCATATTAGTATTAAATATCATAACAATCTCACAAAAACAAGAGAACCTTTGGTTCTAGTGTCTTTAAGGACTATTTAGAAAGGAAGTTTACTTAAAATGATGTATGGGTAAACATAGCTCATAACATTCAAAAATAATAAGTGATCATTAAATATGGTTATGGGTAAAAACAAGATTAGTAGGAATTGTACACAAAACAATATCATTAATAATAAATCACAAAACAAGGGAAAACTATTGAATCAAATGTGAGTATATGTGTTAGTCAATAAATATGTCCCATGAGATCATAAAATAGTATTGAGAACAATCACAAAATAATGAAACTTCTCCAAAATGTGGCAAAATTGTAAGAATTTAAATCATAATTCTTGTAAACCCATAAATACATTCAACACATAGAAAATATTGGGATAATCACCTTTGTAACTTCTAATACTTGGGAAAATCCTCCCATGTACCACTGGGCATGACATAAATCCTACAGTGTAACATTTTATTTTGGATAATTATCTACCTCCAACATTTTTCTTTGAATTAATCCTCTCAGGACCCATTTACATAGAAGAAATACTATGTTACCCATTTTATTGAGTTAAAACTTCTCTTGTACCCTTTTTTGGGTTAGATCCTAATGTGTAACCTTTTTCTTTGACATCAATGCTATATTTTACCCTTTAAAGAGAATAAGATATAAAAATTACCCAATAATTGGAGGTATATGTTGGTATCTACCCATAAATCGTACATATATATGGTTCCACATAATAAAAAGTAATCAAATATATCATAAATGACCCACGTAAATAAAAAAGGGATTCACAACATTTCACCACTGTATCACAAACATTTTCCTCAATAATGTAAATGATTGTTACCAAAAAATGAAGTCCCCCAAAATATAATTTCATGAGTATATTTATAGGGTGGATCCTAAAGAAAAAAATCCATGGAAATAATGAATTTATAGATATAGAAGAAAATTGAATCAAACAATAAATGGGTTTTAAGAAAATGTTTCAACCAAAAGGATCAAAGATCTGAGAAAATCCATCCTCCAAAAATTTATTAAATAAAGATCAAGAGAAGAAGAAGTCAAGTGTGATAAGGGGTTTCAAAAATATGAGAGTAATTAACACCGCTATCTTTATACTCTACTAATTTTTCATTGTAGTCTAGTGATTTGAAGGATCAAATCGAGTTGATATCCTCAATCACTCTCTTTGAAAAAGAATTTGCTACTTGATTTTATTCCCTGTAGATATGTGGGACAATCAAGGTATGGTTCATGACCTGATTAGTTCCCTTGATATACTTGGGTTGAATCCTATAAGTAAAATCTTAGGGTTTTTCCATTATAACCCTCATAGAATTTTAGATTTATATTCCATCCATAAGGGATTCCAATTTTTCTATACAATATATTTAATAGTACATATCACATCCCACAACTTAAATTCATTAGTAGACCTGATACTAATATAATGATGAAATAATCCTCTTAGAAATCCAAAAAAATATGTTCTGAAAACACCATTCCAACATGAGGGACCTGACATAACAAATTTTACACCATCAACATTTACAATACCCATTAGTTAATAATATTTATCCATCATAAAAATGATAACAAGAGTATTCCATGGTCTCACTAAAGTACCCAAAGATATTAGAGTCATTAGATACTCAATTTTTTTGTTCATAGATCATGTCTTCACCTTTGAGGTAGCATAAACATCTCTGTAAATCACAATTATGATACTGTGAATAGAGGGTTTTTTGATTATCCAAATCAGTGAAATTTATTTCTTTCCACATAACTAAAACCAAAACAGCAATTTCAGCTTGTTACATGTTTTCCACATGTTCACACTACCCAGTTGAGAATATATCCATCATTAATTTCTCTAGATACAAGTTAGTGCATAACCAAATTCAATAAAAATTGAAACATACCTCCAGATAACATTTTCATAGTAGTAGTCCAAAAATAGGTGTTGCGTATTTTCCTCATCCAGGAAAAAAAATGAAATAATTAGAATATAAACTAATCATCCGTAATTAACTAATCATGTTTGGGAATAAAAATCATTCAAATCATCTATAAAAAAAATATTGATTATTTCATATTGTGTACCTTAAATTTTCTCAACCAAGATGGGAGAAAAATTGGTCTTTCACATTCCATTCTAAAAAACATCTTATTTTTGAAACTGCCACCTCTAGTGGGAGTCCAAATAAAGGTGTCAATATCCCTGATGATATAATTCTAAATCTGCACCCTTTTTTTATTAGGGAAATTTCTATTAATTCTACTAGTTTACAACATGAAATCATATATACTCATTTTAGCACTGTCAGATGTAATAGTGATAGAATACCTAAGTGGGTTGTAGACCCAATGAGTGGTCCAACAATTATGACCAGATTGGTGGATCAATAACCACATTTTACATTCTAGGATAAAATTAAATGAATTCTTAATTGATTCCCACACTGAAGAAGAAATGTAATAAGGATAACATTCTAGTAACTTTACTTTGAACATGTAAGAGGGGAACTAACAGGAGAAATCATTAGATGATAAAAGGATCCATGTGAAATTCCTAATGATTCCATCGTTGAAGATACTTAGATATTTAATTACAAGTCCTCCCAAATCGACATTCTTGATGCATTCATTCAATTCTACAGTTATTTGAAAACACATTGAATTGTTTTTCTTCTAATAAGTATATACAATAATGTATGTTTTAAAAATACTCAAAATGCATCAAAAAGGATACATGAAAACACATTAAAGATAATTACTTTTAAAAATATTATTCATATAAAGTATATTATAAAATTAATGAATTTTATAATAAAATAATGTCCAGTGGAAGATAAAATAGTTTATAGGAATGGATAGAAAATGTTTAGAATATTTTAAAATACCTTTGCTGAAAACTCACCTCAGAGAAAAGTAACCAAAATTAACTTTTAAAAGAGGATTATAGCAATATGAATATAAAATGTGATAATAAATAAATGTATTTTCAAGAATACTTTAGAATATTTTTTCAAAAGTCTTACATGGAACATGATTGGAAATAATCCTTTAAGAGAATTTGATTTATTCTAAAAAAGGATATAAATTTCATGGGGTAAAAATAATCAAGTAGGATGATTTGAATCAAAAGATTAATATACCCAAATTTAAATAGAAATTTTTATGGGATAAAATTGTATGGCGGATGAAATTTTTTTTCCTGAGAGATGTTTATGAGGATTTATTATAACTAAACAGATGGAGTTGAATTAACATAACCCATTAATACATTGGTATCCGTTAAATCAAAGAACATTTAATTAATAAAATTATATTCCTCTTAAAAAACTTATTAATTACTGGAATATTGTATTGTAAATTATTTATTCATTAATACAAACATATCAATAATGTGTTGGTGCACAATATGAAATATGTCTTAGGAAAATTAATTTTTAGATGAAAACTTTTACTGATAATCACTACTTAGTTTATCACACTATAAACATCTGTATAACCAAAAAACCATATTAATAAATTACTTAATAACATTAATAATTTATATTTCCTTTTATGAACTTAATTTAGAATTATTCACTATATATATTATTTAGTTATTATCTATTTTCAATATCAGGTGTCAATAATATTGATTTTTAGAACAACTTTCAAAATAATGATTTTTATTCATTAGTCTCTCAATGTTCTTCATTCCAAAATATTATAGTGCATAATAATTGGTGAATTATGATATTTTATAATATTATAATATCACAATAAAATATTTCTAGTTGTAATATTTAATGATAAATTCATCGATGAGCTCATTACGATGATTGTTGGTGAACGAAGGGTATTTTCTTAAATAATGAGTTAAAATTATGTAATATCTCAAAACAAACTGAGAGGGGAGCACTGAATTAGGATGTAAAATTTTTCTTTGAATGTGATATATCTTTTCCCGATATTGGTATGAGTATATTAAACATGCGCGATGAAATATTTTAATGATCAAACACACTTATATTGTAAAGGGAATAGAACACATCAATTGTACTTGGTTCACCACTAAGGGATAGTCCAAGGAGCATACACCAACATCATGTCAGTCATAAAAAAATCCAATAATACTCACTAGATAGTGTGGATTAATTTTTTAACACATGGTCAGTCTATTCCAAGAACACTTCCTTTTGAATAATTTTAGGGATAACACTCTGCCTCCCCCGAGATCACTTCTGACATTACCTCCTTGCTCAATTTTTTTGGGTGATTTCTTCCCTAGTTTATCAACATTAATGTCACATCTGTATATTAGGAAAATTAATATTTTACTTTAATTAGAATGAGATTCTCCTTTCACTACAATTTTTAATCGATTCCATTGAAAATATTATTAACTGAAAAAATATGTTTAAAACATGTTGTTCTCTCAAATATTTCATATTAAAAACATTAAAACCTTCATGAAAAACATTATCTTTTATGAATCATTTTATTTTTCACATTAGACCATGTTTCACATAAATTCATAGTTTTCATGCAATATTGGTTTTTTGTGAAACTCTAAATTTATCAAAAACTGAATATTTCATAAATCTCACATGGCCTGTTTAAACACATGTTAAATTTTAACTCTAGATTTCATGAAAATTAAAATTTCAGAAGTGTAACTTTACCTGTTGTGGAATAAGGTAAATTTTTCATTCAAACCTACTTCACACAACTATATCATCTTGTATAGGACCCTAATCATCATTCATAGATTAGTTTTGAATAAAATAGGTAGCCACTTTTTTTTATGCAAGTATACCATCAACAACTTCATTGAAATACATTGATTGTGCATAAACCATCATTCTGCACTGAAAATGACTGTTTTCTCATTTATTTAGTGTTCAAATCAATATTTATTTTTTAGTTTCATGAAAAACGATTCTCCATGAAACTTTAGTACATTCACAAAACTACAGATTTGTTCTTATTTTGATGGTGGAGCCACAAAAACTCTTTTTTGTGAAAATAAAAAAATAAATTCCATAAACCACAAACCTAAAACTTAAAACTGATAGGCATAAAATAACTCATCCATCAATCTATGTCTACTAGAGAGAAACTTAAACTAGAAAACAAGATATATCAAGAGAGAATATCATGCCTTGAGAGACCACTGACATATCCATCAAACCTAATCCATTGAATTCCAATAATTCTACCTTTAGAGATAAACATAATGGTACAATATTTGGGACATAGAGCTAAAACTTTACCCTGAATTGTATGTACTCCATAGATCTACATCAAATCCACAAACTGTTTAAAATAGTTAATATGTATGGAGAGAGGGGATAAATCATAATATCTTCATGAAATGGGAGGTGGATGAAAATTGAGGATCATATAATGTTTTTAAAATATTTCTCCTACCAAATTCTTAGTTAAAATTTCATCCAATTGATCATTATTTCAAACATGATCCATTTTTATCGTATCATGTTAATCTTTTTCTTTTATGAAGTGATTTATAATATCAATATGTTTGGTATTATAGTGTTGAACTAGATTTTCATTTACTCTATTAGGCTATTTTTGTCACACAGTACTCCTATTTACTATTTCACATCATCACTAATACTTGTAAGTTGTTGCTTTATCCACAATATATGTTTTCATTTCATTGTCACAAAGATATATTCCCATTCAGCTGTACTGATGTTTATTTTTTCATGTTTCTTTCATAAACATCACATTAATTTGTCTCCAACGATGAATGGATCGCCACATGTGGACTTTTGATCCACCACATATCCATCCCAATCAGCATTATATAATGATGATAATTCAGTATCCCTTCATAATTCAATGTATAATCCAATGGTTGGAGTACCTTGAATATACGTCATGATTTTTTAATTGTTAAAAAATAATATTCCTTCAAATTAATTTTAAAAAAAAGTTGTTATACATGTTGAAAAGATAATATATAGCCATGTTTTAGTCAAATATAATAATATTCAAATGATAATAATGCACAAGGGGGGATACAAATATATCTCATACTTGTGTTTTCCATTCTTTGTCACAACTCCAATAAGATTCAAAATTGTTTTGGAGTCATGCATGTTGAATTTATTCATATTCTTTCTTGACTACTTTTCCTAAGAAATGAATGTGTAATAATTTTTTTTAAATCTCTTAAAGGCCCATAAATTATGCGAGTTCACCAATCATGGACATTTCAATTTTTTATTTAATTGGATTAAAAAATCCTTCCACTAATCCATGAATTATTCTTCCAAATATAAAATCATCCACATTCTAAATCATATATAATTTCTCTCCCTAATAATTCCTTACATAGAGATTATTATTTAAATATCCCTTTTTAAAATGCAGCATCTTCATAAGAACTTATATTTGGGAATACCAAGATCATGGTTCATTCTTTAGAATATAAAGGACCAAAATTAATGTATAAAACTTTTTTAGTCATTTATAATAAAAAATACCACTATTTGTTCAATGTGTACTTAATCTTCAATAATACCATTTAATAATTCCATTTTGACATCTATCTGATAAGATTTGTACACCATTATAACCTCCATGGATCGAAAAAACCTTATCGATTCCATTAAAACTAATGGACAAAACGTTTTTTCTAAATCAATGCTTTAAATCTGTGAATAATATTTTCACACTATGAATTCCCGGTTTTAAATCACATTTCCTAGCTCTTTCAATTTATTTTTGAGGATCCACATTGTTTTAATAAATTTTTTATTTTCTATTCTCTTAAAAAGATCCCCAGTCCAGTTTCTATCAATATGATCAAGATATTCATTCATGAAGTTAACCCATGAATAATTATTCATTGATTCTTTAAAATGATTTTGGATCATCTATCGGTAGGTTAACAAAATTTTCTCCATTCGTGATTCCACATTTTTGACTTCTATGTGCTTCCCCATTCAGATGGATCCCTGTCCCTTCATAGTAAGACATGGTGTGGACTAGAAAATAAAAGAACTAAAATTTTATCAGGCGAAATATAATCTCTTATTCAGTATTAAACATTTCCTCATCTATTTAATCTGTATCTGTTTTATTATAATCTCTGGTTAATTTAGAATTAAATTCACATCTCTTATGTGTTTTTTTTGAAGATGGCTTTGTTAGGAAATCTGGTGCCTTTGTGTCTTGTCCAAATTTCTACTTCACTATGTTTTATCTCATCTCATTTATAGTCATTGATGTTTCTATATCACCATGAATTCATCTTATACGCTTAAATATATATTTTTGATCACTAAAGGATATCCCTACTCCTTCGAAACCATGGTCAACTCCTTTGAAATGATCCACATATGAAAAACTCAAAAAAATGTAATTTCTTCATCATTTCCTTTAATTTTTATTCAGTTTTTAGTTGTAGTCTTAAATAAATAACTTATTATTCAAGGTTACCATCCATCTTATCATTTCCCTCCATTATTAACATAAGTTCATTGGAAAAAATTTTCTTTACATTATTCCTTAGTTTAAAATCTAAAACCTATTTTCAACATCCTAGAGTTTTGAAATATTCTTCTACCTCTCCTTGAACTCTATCAATATCTACTTCAATTTAATCTTGATAATCTAATGAATTTCCAACAAATACATCATATTTTTATTTCAATGAAACTCAAGGTCATCAAGAGCACCCTCAAGTTCCACCTTGGGATTGAAAACACCATTTGACTAATTTGCATTATCTTTCATAGTTCCCAACCTTTCCACCAAAACCATCATGGGATAATCAAAATTAGGTTTAAACTCTGGATCTACATCCTCCAAAACTTATTTACCATTTATTAATCATTTAAAATGAATCTCTTACTCTATATATTCGTTAATGTTTTGATGTTATCCCTTTTTAGGAACTTCATATGATACTTCTATATGGTTTCCTTGTCACTTTCTATATCATTGAATTTCCATAATCGTTAAGTAGTAATGTGTCATAGTTTACCACATCCAATAGAAGCCAATGAAATACATTCTCCCAATATCTATATTCTTATATTGATTTTTTTACAAAAAAGAGATACAATTTCATCATATTATTCATCTCCATCTCTAATAAAATTAGAGATGTCTGATTTTTTAAGGTATTTGAATTCCATTTCTATTCATAATAATGTAATGGTTTCTTCAAGTTTGAATATTATTTGATATGCTAATAGACTACATAGAATATCATCAAAATAAATATTATAAATATCCCTTTCCTCTGGGGTTGACACATTTAGAATGTGAAATGGCGGGGGTCGTCCCGTGATTTTCATTACAATGACAATATCCATAATTTTTCCCCACGTCCATTAATTTATCCAAGAACATTAGTAATGAAAATAATGAAACCATCTATAATTTCATCTGGATTCATTTTATGTAATCAAACTAAATGTTAAAAACATAATGTATTTCCACCTTCATTTTGTAATCTAATTTATATATATATTCTTATTTATCCCATACGGACTTAGCTATAGTGAAACTTATCACCTTAAGATTGATTTGACTATACAATACTAAAGAAATAGAATATAGATATTGGTGCTTGAATCAAGAATTTCCCTATCTGTTTCTATCATAGAAATACCCATAAAAAACTAACATGAATCCCTAGAATTGTGGAAGAGATAACATCCATCAGAAGAGATCATAGTTTAGATATCATTCTATTCTTACAAATGTAGATTCTTATTCCATTAAAAATTTGAACACCCCAAACATTAAATAAATTTTGCATAAAAATAAAAAAAGGATAGATTTATCACCTATAACATATACCCTCTAATAAAACTTGCAGTACCTTAAAACTCCTTGATAGGGGTGGAATAAATTAGGGGGTGAATATTTTAATTGAATGAGAAGGATCATTTCCCCACATCTGTTAGGACATTAAAAACCTCTCTAATGGAATTGTGCAATTATAAAACACCCACATGAAAAAAAATGAACACAAGAGAGCATTTAAACTTAGTTGACCTCTATGGTCTAGTCCAAGGAGCATACACCTATAGTTTTTCAGTAATACTGGAAACCACTAAATTTGACTTGGTAGTGTGTAATACCAATGTTCAAACATTACCACTCCATTATAGGGACAATGAGTTTATAAGAATTTTTGTGATATTACATTTCCTCCATTCGATCACATACATCAACTAACCCTTTCTCATTTCTTTGGGTGAATTTATTCTCAATTCATCAACGTGAAGGTCACATTAGAATATTGTGCACCAAGATCCTTGCCCACGATTATCAAAATACACAACTTGTAATGACTGAAATTTTTATCAATATATTTTATCCATTCTTATAGTAATTTCATAATCACAAAAAATAACTTATGAACCATAATAAAAACTTTATATATATATAATTTATGAAAAAAGATGATTTTCTATAATTTATGGAACCAATACTATTAAATAGTAACAATGCCATATGAATAGTAATATGAACCTTTTAAATAGAAATCTGGCCAAAGGAATAGTATCGTAACCCATGAATGTATAAATAAAATTTAGTCATCTTATAAGTGAAAACATGAAATAATTATATCATATTGTATATAAAAACACGACCATATGACATTACATAATCATGAAATTTAGTCAAGAACACACTTCCATTCACATTGATGATATTTTCAAGATTAGAGTTTTAGAGAATTGGGATATAATTCATACATAACATTTCATATTTATACACAGTGGATACCAATAAAATGGTATCAATTTCTTCAAAAATATAATACTTTTCAAATAAAACATGTTCTCTTGGACAAATATTCATGGCATTTAACATGTATTCCTTCATTGACTTAAATATCCCTATAACCTATGAAAATAATTTAAAATTTTGGGATGAGAACAAAAATATCAATAAGGGATATAAAAATAAGGAAAGAAAATATTAGTCCATGAATATTTGAAAACATATGAAATCATTTTGAAACATATATACTTGTCACTCATAGATACATACTTTTTGAAACATGAGATTTCTATGAGATTTCCACAAAACATAGAGAACAAAAATAGAACAATAAATGTATATTAGGGAATTCCTTACATAATATTATAACCCTCCAGGCTACCTTATAATTTGTATCACTCATGGATACCTTACTAGATAACCCTCATGACTACCTTATTGTGTAACCATCATAGTTACACATTGAGTAACAATACGTATGAACTCTATCTTACTCATACCTAATGAATTGGATGAAGATAATGGTCTCAAATATCATCATAAAAAATTCCAATGAACCATAAAAAATCATACAACATTAATAATTTCATAAAAAAATTAATTTTTAATTTTGTAAAATAGAGTTTTAAAAGGGGATTTTAAAAGAAAGGCCCCTTCGTAATATCATATAACAGAAGTGAGACTTAATAGAGTAGATATAATATGTATATAGACTGTAAATACAAATAATTAAATATAATATAAAAAAATTAACCAGACAACCCATTTTAATACTAGATAAATAATGAAGTTCAATGTTAACCCAAAGAATGGAAACTAGGTTAAGAATTCTCTTACCTCAGGTTCGTCTTACTTCAAATGTGTTTAAAACTTCTGTATAATGGTTAAAATACTATTATTAATATATTAAAAACATATTAATGCCTATAAAACCTTATATTATCATTTCATAACATAATTTCACCCTTCAAATATTAGTATTTTTTTCCTTCAATTGATTCAAGAGTGTCCTTTACATGATTTCCAGGGCCAGTTTCTTTTTGATTTTCTTAGAGTATGGAAATTTATTTCCAAAAGAGGAATGAATTGGTATTCATATTTTTCCATAATATTTAATTATTCCTTAGGTAAATTTGGTTTTGTGGTGTGAGGATGAATCTGTAGATAAATCTTTAGTGGAATTAATTTTGATCTTTTTGGCGGTTCTTTATTAATAACGAACTTGTTTCATCATATACCATTAATATTACGAATATAAGTCAATACCAGAACATAATAGAGTTAATATAATGACATTTACAATCTTATTCATCCACTAAAATGGTTTTACAAATATATTTGACATTTTAATGGAAATTGAAAACACATCATCTATAATTTTGGTAAATCAGCACATCGCAAATGATGTTCATATTTATTGAATAATAGGGGAAGGAGAAGAAGTGAATTGATGAATTATTACCTAAACATACTAACATCAAGAATATAATAAATTCTATAGCTTTAATTCCTCATGGATAAGGGGAATATAATATTTTATAAGAAAAGAAAATAATTGAAAAGAAATCAAATGAAAATAAATGAGGTTTTTTACCTCTAAATCTCTTCTCCTTGAGATCTTCTTTATGGAAATTTGTTTTTTTGGTGAGACTGGTAGGTTTTGAACGTGGGTAATAGCCTTGGGAAGATTATTTGGCATAACATAGATAAGGATCAAGGCTTTAGTGGTGTTAGTAGAAGAGGGGGGGGGGGTGATTGTGGTATTTATAGTGGGGGAGTGGAGGGGTTCTACATTTTTTTAATGGTTTTTTTAATATTTTTCCTAATTAATAAGAATAGTATTGAGTCATGTGACCCATAAAAGTAACAAGTGCCTCTGAATTCAAACCAACGACCATTTACATCATCCAACACTCCCACATGACACATAAATTCATTTATTTAGAATATTTTGTTAATTATTGTATTTCACTATTCACCAACAATTCAGGTTTTCCTGAAGAATTCCAAAAATTCACCCTAACCATTTTTGAAAATAATTTTCCAAATATTATTTATTTATTTTTAAAATAATATTATATTTTACTCAAAAAATATAAAAATTTAAAACTATAACAAATTTTATGTCACTTTGAAAAATTAATCAAGTTCTCTTTAACTTTTAACCTTAAGATAAAAAATAATAAGATTTGAAATTCATAAGGGTCATATTACTACTCGTATTAATATTCATAAGGGTATGCTAATATTCCCAAAAAAACTAGTTGGTTCTATTAGACTCCAAATAACATACTGATCCCAGTAATAGATGTCTGTTTGTCAAAATTCAAATCATAAAAGAGGAAAATTTATGTTTAATGGCCAGTTTATAACTATATACTTCAAAAAAAAGTGCCATTATGAAGAGAATCAGTGTTTTAGGAATTTCAATAAATAGATTTGTAAAACCTTAGGGTGTCATATGCTCCCCACCTTCTAGAAATTTCATCCTCAAAATTTTTTATTTAGAAATTAAACAAGTGGGGGTAACTTTACCTCATAGAATTTTAGATTCCCTTGTCCCTTCATAAAAAATTTGGTTTATCCACAAATCCATTACCTAGTGGATTACCTTATTTCATAATACATGATCTATACGATCAAAAATCTGAACAGGTTTCTCTTCATAAGAAAAGATCTCTTCCAACTGAACTGCTTTTGGTCTTAAGACATGAGATAAATCTGGCACATATTTCTAAACATCGAATGATGAAAAACAACATGCACCTAAGATAAAATTAGAGAAAAATATACTCTATAGGTGACTAGTTCAACTTTCACTAGGATTTCATAAGGTTCAATGAATTATGGACTTATCTTTCTTTTCTTACTAAAATGGATAACACTTGTTCAAGTCCATAGTCTAAAAAAAATTATCACCTACCTCAATAGAAAAGTCATTCCTCCTATTTCCTGGAAAACATTTCTGCATGCTCTGATCTATCATCATGTGTTGTTGGACCATCAACACTTTCTCAGCCACTTCCTCTACTAATTTTAGTTCCATCAACTTCATTTCAACAACTTCACCCTAAGAAGCTAGAGTGCAACACCACTTCCCATACAATTCCTCAAAAGGTGAAATCTATATACTAGAATTAAATCTATTATTATAATAAAACTCAACTAAAGAAATATGTTGATCCCAACTTCCTTGTTTTTCCATTGAAAAATCTCAAATCATATCCTACAATGTCTGAATCATTCGTTCTGACATGATATCTAATTTAGAATGAAAAGTTGTACTGAAATTTAATATTGTTCCTAATGACTTATGCAGCCCCTTTCAACAATTATAAGTAAACCTCGGATCCAATTCTGATACAATGTAATGTGGTACTCCATGTAACATGACAGTCTCTTTGAGGTATTGTCGAGAAAGCTCATCAAAAGATTTTAAGTCTTGAATAGGAAGAAAATGAACAAAATTAGTTTGTTGATTAACCATAACCCATATTGCATTGTCCCCTCAAGAAGTCTTTTGTAGAACCAAAATAAAGTCCATGGATATATTTTCAAATTTCTAATAAGGCACTGGTAATGGCTAAATAATCCCCTTTGGTAATTTCTACTCTTCATTAAGCTGTTGACATGTGATGCATTTCACAGTAAATTCTGAAATATCTCTTTTCATTCCATCCCATCAATAAAACTCTCGGAGGTCTCTATACATCTTTGTGCTACCAGGATGAACTAAAAACATAGAACTATGTGCGTGGCACAATAATTAATTCTTTAATTGAGAATCACAAGGTACACACAATGTATCTATGAACTATAAAACACAATCCTTATCATTGTTACATTCTGGAAACCTACACATTTTAAATAAATTTTTCCCATTTCTATAGATCATGATATTCCTTTTAAAATTTCATAATACTATTTGATAAGGACGACTGCATTTAAACATGAAACAGAAAAATGTTATTTCCTAAACCAACAACTTAAAATCCCAAATTCATGAAATCATTAATCAATGGATCACGTTCCAAATGTAATGTGGTAATGATGCATGATGTTTTTGACTCGAGGAATACGCTACTTTTTTTATTTTCAAAGATGGTAATTGATCGTGAAATCATAATCTTTTATTAGTTATAACCATATTCTATACCTCGTGTTTAATTCTTTTTGAGTGAATATATAATTCAGACTTTTATGGTCAGTTTATATTTGACATTTGGATCTATATAAATGATGCGTCCAAATTTTCAATGCAAGAAACATAGTTTGTAATTCCAAAAATTTGTGGGATAATTTAACTCATTAGGTTTTAGTTATCTTAAATCATATGCAATTACTTAATCATTCAACATTAGAACACAACCAATTCACTTCAATGAAGAGTTACTGCAGATGAAAAAAATCACCATTTCTAGAAGGAAGAGCCAAAAAATGGAGCATTTAAAAATCACTTATTTAGTTCCTAAAAAACATCACATTCTTCTATAAAAATAAATTTTACCCCCTTTAGTGTTAAAATAGTTAGACGGCTAGATAACCGTGTAATGTTTTTTTTAAAACTTTTCAGTAATAACATGAAAATATAAGAAAACTATGTATTTCTGTGACATTTATAGGTCTTGTCCATTCATAAAATATATTTTTGTTAGGATCTACTGTTATTACATCCTTATTTATAATGTTCCCAAGAAATGAAATCTGTTGCAACCAAAAATAACACATTCTGAATTTTTTATATAGGTTCATTTCCATTAAGGTCTGAAAAACAACCATTTTATGTTTTCATGCTCCTCATTACATTTATAAAATATCATAATTTCATTAGTGAAAACAACTACAAACTTATCCATGATGTGATGAAATATTCTATTCCTAAGATCCATGAATATAAAAGGTTCATTTGGTAACCCAAATAGAGTAACAATAAATTCATATTTCACATATCAAGTACATAACGCAGTCTTCACGATGTGTGCTTCCTTTATTGTCAATTTATGATACCCCTGACCATAGGTCAAAATTAAAAAATACTATGCTCCCAAGAGCTGATCCAACAAGTCATCGATATGAGGAAATGTATACTTATTTTTAATCGTGATGTTATTCAATACTCTATAATCATTTCAATGTCTCATGGAACCATAATTCTTTTTGATGAACAAAACAGGGGAACTCCTTGGTTATGTGATAGGACAAATGAAGCCTTTATCAAGAAACCCCTAAAACTATTTTTTAAATTCAATTTTTTCTATTTGGGTCATTCCATATAAGGGTTATGAAATTGGATTAGCATCAGTAACAACATCAATTGTGAATTCAATTTTACGATCATGTATAACACTGGGTAACTCATTATAGAAAACATCAATATATTTATTTACCATTTTCACAACATTAATACGAAACGTGTCCTCGATTTAAAAAATATAAGAAAGACAACATTAATAAACATCTTTCAACAGTTTCTAAGATTCCTGATATGTTGTCAATTTTATGTGGTCATTATTGTATACACCCTAAAAATCTTTCTGAAAAACAACTTCTTCAGCTGTACAATAATTCTTAGTATGATAAACATAAAGACAATCCATACCTAGTATGAAATCAAACTATAATTATGGAAAAACATCAAGGATTGAAGGTAATGTCCTCCCACATACCACAATAGATGGATTATTATAATTCTTATATTATATAACACTTACCCAAGGGTTTTAATAATAGTTTCCAGTCTCATTTTTTAGGGGATATTTCAAATTTACAAGAAAATTCCTCAAAAATAAAAGAATGTGAAGCCCCCGTATCAAACTAATATTTTGAAAAATCCGAGTAAATAAACAATGTACTTGAAAAAACTTCATGGGATGAACTGATGTCTACTGATGTAGTGTAAATGACCTCCCTCCACCTTTCTACTTATAGTCTGGATTCTTTTCATCATTAAGATCTCTCCTTGTGTAGGCATTTTCATAATGAAAAATCTCATGACATTGAAATCACATTATAGTTTTCTTACTAGGATTCGTCTTAGGATCATTTACATTATAATATCAAGTCGTATGTCCAAGAATACCACATTGAATGCAGTTTCTAGTTTTGATAAGGCATTCCCCATGGTGTTCCAAACTTTTCACAAACTAAAAACTTGAATTTCTTACCATCATATTTCTTTGATTGGTTCGTACCCAAAACATTCCATATATACCACTTCTTCTCCTTATTTTTAATGTTCATGTGAAAATTATAAAACTCCATTTCAATCTTCTAAGCACATCGTACAGGTTTCTCATAAATTTTGAACTCACTGGAACCCAATGCCTTTCAATATATTGGCTTTAGTCCTATGTAAAAATGGATTATTATTAAATCAAGAACCAGAATATGATTTGGAGCATACCTCTCCAGTCGGGTGACGTTTTCTTCATACACAAGCACTGAATCTTCCTAATTCTACTTCAATTCTTGTAATTTCATCCCCATCCTAAGCCTAACTACCATTAGAAAAAAAACCTAGGAAAAGACTTTAAATTCATCACACTCTCAGGCTTCAATCTCCTCTATATCCCTAATATTCTGGACCATTGAACAGCATTGATCAGCTTCACCTTCCAATTTATAAATTTAAATACATAGATTTTGATTATCTGAACATCCAACAACATCAAATATTTTTTCCCGGGATTTAATCCATCCTTCAACTGCATCTGGGTCAAAAGATCCACTGACTGAAGTTGGTTTTTGCCTCATAAAATGATCGAATATCATCTTGTACCTTTGTGATAGCTCTAGTTTTTCTCTTTAATGGATGAGACCTCCATTTATTTCCTATGTTAGCTAATCCATTATTGTCACAAACTACCCAGTTCCAATCCCTACCATTCGATGCTACAAATTTAGAAGAATATCCTTCTATCAGTGGCTTTTCACTTCAGCTTCCCCGTTTCTTCTATGGAAAACCATTCTAAAAAACATATCATAGTCAATGAAACATGGTAATATTTATATTATATGACATTCCAAATTAACCATAGAGTAAAAGTGATTTATGGTGTTCTTTTAACATCATCATATCCTCAAAATATATCTAAACTATCATATGATACCATCTATAAAGACCCGACCGTATTACATTACATAATCTCGAAAACTAGTCATGAACTCACATACTTTCACAATGAGGATATTTTAATGTGTAGTGTTTTAGAGAATATTGATATAAAAAATACTTAACACTCCACATTTATACATAGAAGAAACCTCAATAATAGTATCCATTTATTCCAAAATATAATACATTTCAAATAAAACATGTTTTCTTTAACATATCCTCATAAAATTATACTAGGCTACCTTATTTGTCTAACACCTCCTTATAACCTATGAAAATCATTCAAAAACATGGGATGATCAAAAAAATATTAGTAAGGGATATAAAAAGAAGGAAGGAAAACATTATTCATTGTATAATTGAAAATGTATGAAATCATTTTAGAAAAGACATACTTGTCACCCATATATACATGCTTTATGAAACTTGGGATTTCCATGAGATTTTTTCTAAACAAAATGAACATAAATAGAACCATAAAGGTATCGTGGGGAATTAATTATATGTTCTTTTAACCCTTTCGACTACCTTATAATTTGTAACCCTCATGACTACCTTACAATGTAACCCTCACAGTTACCTTATTGTGTCACCATCGTAGTTGCACATGGAGTAACCATACGACCGACCTCCAACTTACTCATACCAAATGCATAGGATGGAAATAATGGTTACACCCTTCATCAAAAAAAACCAAGAACTATAACATAATAATACAACATAAATATTTTCATAAAAACATTGCTTCAGAATTTGGTAAAACATAATTTTAAAAGAGGATTTTTAAAAGAAAATCCCCTCACAAATATCATCTAATTATAGTGAGAATTCATATAGTAGATGGAATTTGTATATACACTAAAATTAAAAATAATTCAACATAATATAAAAAAATTCATCACACAAACAATTTTAACACCACGTAATTGATGAAGTATAATTTTATCCAAAATAATGGAAATTTGGTTAACAATTCCCTTACATTGGGTTTATCTTACATAGACCAAGTTTAAAACTATAGTATAATGGTTAAAAGAGTCATATTAATATCTTAAAGATACATATTCATGTTTATTACACCTGATATGATCATTATATATCATATTTTTACCCTCCAATTAATAATATTTTGTTCCTTCCATTGTTTCAGGTGTGTTCTTTACATGATTTCCATGGCAGGTTTGTATTTGATTTTCATGTCATATGGAAATGAAATTACAGAAGTAAAGTGAAATGGTATTAATATGTTTCCATAATACTAAATTATTATAGAAATCGTTTTGGTTATATGTTATGAGAATAAATCATTCGATAAATCGTTAGTGATATCTGTTTAGATCATTTTGGTGGTACTTGGTTAATCATGAAATTGTTTCCTTATATGCAATTAATATTGTGAATATAAGTTAATGAAAGAACATAAGAGAAGTAATATAATAATACTTACAAATCTGATTCATCCATTAAGAAGGTTTAACAAGTAGATTTTAAGGATGTAATGGATATTGAAAACACATCCACCATGATTTTGTTAAATGGACACATTGTTGATAGTGTTCTTATTTTAGGAATAAGAGGGGGTGGAGAACAAGTAAATTGATTTAATTTTTCATAAAAATTATAAAATATAGAATATATAAGATTCTAGAGCTTTCATTCATATTGTATAAGTGGAGGATAAGAGATTATTAGAAGAGAAATGAATTGATATAAATCAAATGAAAATAAAAGTTGATTTTTACATATTGATCTTTTCTACTTGAGATCCTCCTTAAGGTCTTTGGTTTTGGAATTTTGGTGAGAGCAGTTGGTCTAGGACATGGAGAAGATCCTTGAGAATATTATTTGGTAGAACATAGACATTTATCAATGTTTTAGTGGTGTGATAGGAAGTGGGGTGGGGGTGAGGGGGGTATTTATAGTGGGGGAGAGGAGGGGTTTTACATTATTTTAATCATTAGTATTTTTTTTATTAACACTATGAATATTTTGGATTAATTTGACCCAAAATAGTAATAAGTTTATTTGAGTCAGAAATAATTTCCATTTACAATAATCATGACCCAAGCATGATTTCAGAAATTCATTTATTTAGCATATTTTGGAAATTACCATATTTCACTATTCACAAAAAAATTCACATTTTTTAGAGAAAACCCCAAACAATTACCCTAACTGTTTTTGGACATGTAGAATTAAAAAACCTCCATATTTTGAATATAATTTTCTAAATATGCTTTATTTAATTTGTAAATTAAATCATATTTGATTTCTAAAATAAAAATTTTAAAACTATAACTGATTTTATATCACCTTGGAAAATTAATCAAGATCTCCAAATCTTATAACCTCAAGATAAAAAATTTAATAATATTTTCTATTAATAAGGTTCATATGATAATTCATATTACTATTTATAAGGGAATGTTACTATTCACCCAAAAACAAGTTGGTTCTATCAGACTCAAAATAACTTACAGATCACAACCGTAAATGTTAGTTTTTCGAAATTCAAATCATAAAAGTTGGAAAATTATGTTTAACAGATAGTGTATAATAATCTCCATAAAAAAGTTACAATATTATGAGACTCAGTGTTTCAGGAATTTCATTAAATTTATTTTTAAAACATGGGGTGTTACAGTATTATAAGTAAATATTCTAAAAATTCTTAAGTGTTGGTATTTTTTATAAGTCATAAATATTTAATTACACTTTTATTAATAATTTTATGATTTAAAATTTTTTTTTGATAAAATTCATTCATAAATTTTTATTTTTATTTCTTATGAATTTAAGATAATATTATGAGACCATATGTAATTTATGATTGTGCTATAAAATCAGTTAATATTTTAAAATCTGTATTTTCCAAGTAAATGAAGATTTAAATTAAAAAGCACATTTCTCATATTTAAAAAATTATTTTCATAAAATGGTGTTCAGTTTTTAATTCTACACATTGGAAAATGGTTACGGTGATTTCTTTTCTGAGTTAAATAAAATTTTGCGAATAGTGAAATATGTTAATTTATAGTTTATATACATTATATGCTAAATACACTATTTATTGAGTAATCTCGGATGTAAGAACGATTTAGTAGAACTCACATGATCTAATTAATATATTTATTCTCTATAATCAATACTATTTCTTTTCATGGGAACAATAATAAACTAATGAATTAAATATTGAGAAAATACCCCACTCATCCACTATAAATACCCCCCCCCCCCCATCACACCCTCTTCTCCTCACAAATCTAATGCTTTGAACCTTGCCCAAGTTATACCCAAAAAACCTCCCTAGACACTAACCCTTGTCCAGGATCTCATGGTGATATCAAATTACTTACCCTAGGTTCATTTAAGAGGATCTCAAGAGGATAATTCATGAGGTAAATCCTTTGTCCTTTTCTTTTAATTTGCTTTAAATTTCATTTATTATATAATTCAATCATCACATACCTACATAAAAATGAAATGACAACTAAAATAAGTTAAATATAATGTACCTAATTTTTTTTATTGGAATATCAATCATTAAACTCCTCCATATCACTTTTTTTATTATAAAAATGAAATCATCACCTGTGATGTGTCAATTTACCGACATCTTGGGCAATGCAGTTTCATTTTCCTTTAACACCTTCAAGGAGTTTAATAAAAACCAGAAATTGTTAAACTAGATTTTAATGTTTATGTTATGAGCCCTTTTTTATTCTGGAACTAACTAATACAAATGATATAGAATAATAAAGAAACAGTTCATTATGATAAAAAAACCACCAAAATTAACCTAAAACGATCATCATTGATTTTTATCTATTGATTAATCCTCATTATTAATTACAAAATTATTTAAAAGGCCATTAGAACTTCTTTAATATCATTAATAACATATAATAAAAAATATAGATATTTATCTACTCCTCCAATGCCCCGAAGGCCTTCATTTTTAATGATTTTTGAAAATCCACCATTCAAGGGGTGAGGTGGAACCCTTACAAGGCCCGTAGGTGTATGTATTACATGAGACGTAGGCTTTAGAGGAATTCATTGCATGTAGGCTTCAAAAATGAAATACAAAACAAAAAAACTAATTAGAACTGCTCCTCCCCAGAATCTTCATCGTGAAATCAGCTCTCCACCTACGCATTGTTGTTTGGATAGGATTTCTCGTGCTTCCACAAGCTTATCCTGATGGTAGGTGCCATACCCTTTAATTCATGCAATCTGTTTAGCTTCAAATATAGTGAAAGATCTTCATTCGTCCTCCTTTTAAAGTTCGTTCCTTTGTAGGTTTTCTGGTTTGCATCAGCACTTATGGTTTCCCGAAGGCCTAGAGGTTGCTTGAAGGCCTTACTAACCCGAAGGCCTGGGTGGCCCAAAGGCCTTAAAGGAACTAGGGACCAAATATAGGGCCTGAAGTCTCAAATGGGGGAATATTCCCAACTTCTACAAGGCTAAATAGTGCATGCTACAGTTTCTACGATATTACCTCATACCGTTCTGCACAATTCCTGCTACAGTACTGCTATAGTACCAAAATTTAGCCTCCACCAGGATTTGATCCCGGGTATCCTGGATGCAGTTTAAGAGTCCACACCAACTATTCTAAGGCTCATATGTAGATATTTATCTATATTTTACATGAACATGTATTCATGTATATAATATAATTGATCATGAAAACTGTGGAATCGAATGCCCTTGAATGATGGAATTGAACTCTATAACTCGTCCAGAAGCACATAAATGAACTAAATATAACCATAATGAATGAAATTAATGTAGTAAAGGTTATCTAATTTTAAATTAATGAATCAAATGTGATTATAAATGATATTAAAGTGAACAATGTGTTTGGACAAAAGGTAAGGGTAAATATTGAACAAAACTCTCTTTCATTGGGGTTTCCCTCTTTCGTCCAATTTTCAGTATGCATATTTCTTAAATATTTGTATTCCTTCATTATCTTAAATATAACAGGTTATAAATGTTTTCTACTTATGCTTATGATAAATACAATGTTTTCTAAAAGAATACTTATTTAATAAAAATACACCTTTTACTTCTCAAGATTGATTCTTTTTCACTAAATGTTGATGATTTTATTATATTATTCCTTATTTCCACTGGGAAACAAGAATTTATTAATGTATTCATTATTAAATGAAATAAATTATTATCCTTGGGTTTTTTTGTTCGTGATTGATATATTTTCTATGTGGTATTCTTGATAATGTAAATGTTACGATGTGATGGGTGAATCCAGAATTACATAGCACAATGCAAATGTTATGATCTGACATGTGTGACCAAAATTATATAGATCTCCAATGAATTTGGTAATGGTATGTATCTCATAATAAAAGTGAAATATGTATGAACATGATTCATTCTTGGTACATAACTATGTGTGATAGTTGAAAACTAAGACATAATGCTTCATTTTTATGAATTTCCACATTCCATGCCTTCTCTTTTTAACATCTACTCATGATTATGGTCCTATTCTTATTTTATGATTATAATGATTAGGATCACCCCATGTTATATTGTTTCCTATCATTATCTATCCTCTTATGAGGCTTTTATCTCACCCCTATTGATGTATATCCTCAAGTGATTACTTGTACAAATGAGAATGGGATGTCTTATAAGATGCTAGAGAAGATAAAATTAAATAAAATTTAATGGTTTATTTTTTAAATGTTATGTATGGTCCTAATTTTACAAATATAATAAACCTTTTGGATCATTGAAGTGTAATTATTTTATTTTTTATCATTAAAAGGATGTAATAGTAATGTAAAGAAGAAAAGTACTTCTATTGTTGGTATCACTGGATGGTTTAGTTAATTTGGGAATTAGTATTAGAGAACCATAGTGAAAACCCTAGTTTGAGACTAAGTATAACCAAGAACCAAAGATTATTTGTCTTAGAAAATTATAAACATCGGTATCCCACATTATATGAATTTTGACTAATTTTCACAAAGGAATAAATTTCTTATTCATTTCATGTTTAATTATGTTTTGTTCGAACATTTTCTATTTTAGAAAAAGTTGGGAACTAGGAGAAAGTTGGCCAAAAACCCATCCGAGGGGAAATTCAATGATTTATTGAATGAATTCCCAAATTCATTGGGGAAGGAGTTCAAAATTTCATGGTGATTTTTACCCTATTGTCAGATGTTATGAACAGTAACCTAAATAATGTGGAATGTCCGCCTTCTCCTAAGAGGAAGAAACTCGCTATCAAGGGTTTTATGCAACAACGAACATCAATGTTTAGTGAATCTTCTGATCCACTAGTTGTGGAATAGTGGGTAAATGCAATGGTGATGATCATTTTTGTTCCAAATTTTTGAGATGGAGAAAGTGAATCCAACATTTTATTGGGTAGATGGAGAGGCTGATCAGTGGTGGGATTTGATGAAGAACCCCAAGATGAATGATGAAATTAATGAAATGGAGTGTGAAGATTTTAAGGCAATGTTTCTCAAAAATTATATCCATAAAATTCTTTATACCAATATGGAGAGATAAATCATAGAGTAGAAGAAAAAGGAAGGAGAATCTACTACGACTTATGACGAAAGTTTCACAAGGTTTTGTAGGTATGGTTCAGATTTTTTTATAAAAAATGGTAGATAAATTAATTGATTTTCACCAAATTAGAACCATGACTTTGAAAGGATCCTACAATTCGAGACTTTTGGGGTTATTAAGATGTTTTATGATGTGTTCTAAAAGTGAATATGGAGTTTGGATAATGGTCCCATGGCTATAGTGATAAGAAATGAAATGTCTCAATATGGAGAATCTAATGTAATAGAAAGAAAGAAAACTCAACCATCCACATGTCAAAATTGTGGGAAGAATAATCATGGGAACTACCTCAAAGGGATAGGAAAATGATTCAAGTGTGGAATAGAAGGACACCAAGATCCTTAATGCCATAAAGACTTGAGGAAGTAGGACAATGTTGTTGAGGAAAGGAGAGCACAACCCATGGTCCAATTCTAAAATTGTTGGGTCAAGGGAACTATACAAGCCAATGCACAAACCCATGACTTCTCGAGGGTAATCAGTGTGATCATCCACCAAAGAGAAATGATAAAGGGAAACATATTCCATCACTACTATGGAATTAGAGTAAGAACATGAAGTCGTAGAAGGTATACATACAAATCACTCAAGAATGGAAAAATTCACACTTGATTCAATTTCTATAGATTCATTCATTTCTTGAATGTTTGATAAAACTATTGAATCGAAGCTCTGAAACCCAAAAAAATATATATCTATAAAAAATGTGGTGGAATAATTGAAACCCAATTCTTAGGCTCTTGTCCTCTTAGAGTACATGGGACAAATATTCTAATGAATCTAATAATAATTCCCTTGGTGGAATTTGATGATATACTAGGGATGGATTAGATATATTTATATAGATAACATATCAATTTTTAGGAAAAGGAAATATCTTTTCACATTCTGAACCATCCAATGATCCTTTAAAAATGATAGAAAGATCACGAATCACCTTTTGAAAATACATCGATGGTGTGGGTGATGATTCCTTGTAAAGAAGAATTACTCACTCAAATGGTAGAGTTAATGGGAGTTATTACCTAGTAAAAATCCCATCGTTAGGGAATATAGTTATGTTTTTCTTGAAGAGTTAGCCAGACACTCCCTGATTCATGTGGTAGAGATATCAATATAACTCATACCCGATGACACAAATATCTCAAAGTGTTATTATAGGATGGAACCTATTAGATTGGATGAGTTAAAGAAGAATCTACATGTGAATTTATACAAAAGGTTCATATGTCGTAGTGCATCATCATGTGATGCACCAATACACTTTTTTAGGACAAAGGATGCACAATGCAGCTGTGTATCAATGATTGAGAACACAATCAGATCACCATGATGACCTAATATACACACCCAAGGGATGATGTCTTGATTGATCAATTATGGAGAGCCTGGTACTTCTCAAAGGTGGTTCTCTATTTTGGATATCATTAGTTAAAGGGGAGGAAAGAAGATATTGAGAAGTCTTCCTTGTTTACAAGGTATGGTCACTATGAATTTATTCTGATTCCTATAAGACATATTAATTCCCATTCAATATTAATGGATTTAATCAATATTGTATTTAGACATTACCTCAAAAATTTTGTTCTAGTGTTTAAAGATGATATTAACATCTACTCCATGATATAAGAGAAACATGAATAACATATGTGGCAGGTGTTGAGGTTATTAAGGAAATAGAAGTTGTATGCCAATTTTAGAAAGTGTGGCTTTTGGATGTAGCAAGTCACATTTTGGGGACATGTGATCAAAAGTGACAGAATTTCTATGGACCCTTCAAAAAAATGAAATTTAGGAATTCCCCACACCATATAGTGTCATATTAATCCACAATTTTCATGGCTTATCTAGGTATTACTAATTTTTTGAGAAATTTATCATGATTGTCAAGCCCACAATATAAGATAACAAGGGAAGGGGAAAAGTATTTCTAGATGGAAGAATGTGAAGAAATATTCATAGAGATAATGAAGAGGTTGATCACGACACTTGTACTCACATTACCAAAAAGTGGAGAATGTTTTTGATATATAGTGATTCTAAAAAGAACATATTGGGTGTTTAATCATGCAAAATGAGAATGTGATAGCATACTCTTCATGATAGTTGAGGATCCATGAGCATAACTACCCAACACATGATTTGGAGTTTGTAGTTGCGAATTTTTACTTGAAAACCATGTGGCACAACATCTATGGTGAGAAGTGTGACATATATACCAATCAAAATACCCTAAATTAAATATTCACACAAAAGCTTCTCAACATATGTAAAAGGAGATGATTAGAGCTAATTATAGATTATTATTCCTCTATTCACTATCATCATAGCTAGGGAAATCAAGTAGTTGATGCTCTTAGGATTTAAAAACCTGATACTCTATCCATGTTGAGGATTGAGAAAGACCCTATTTTCATAGATATGAAAAGTATAAATTTGGAAATCATAATGGTAGTTATTACAACTTACCGTTATTAAATGATTTCCCAAAAATCTATCCAAGAGAATATTAAGGAGACACAAAGGGTTGATCTAGATTTACAAAAGATGGTGATTGTTGTAAAGGAAGGGAAGCTGCAAGATTCAATATTGAAGATGATGGTGTGATTCAATTTGGAACGAGGATTTTTATGCCTTCATCACCTGGGATAATAAGGAGCTATTGTATAATACCCATAGGTCAATGATTTTAATTAATCATGGGAGTTCCAAGATATACCGTGATCTCTGAGAACTCTTATGATGAGACGAAATGAAGAAATAGATTTTTGAGTATAAATCATTGTTCATGATTTTTCATCATGTTCAGTCTAATGGACGAAAGTCCAAAGGGATGATGCAACCATTGCCTATACCCATGTTGAAATGGGAGAATGTCACTATTGACAATGTTAATGGTCTCCTGAATACATCCAAGGAAAATAATGTGATATGGGTTATGGTGGAATAACTCACCAAGGCTACCCACTTTATCAATTTTGAGTAATATAAATCACATGAACAAATTTCTATGATATATATGAAGGAAACGGTGAGGCTTCATTGAGTTCCACTCTCCATTGTATTTGATCATGATCCCATGTTCACATATAAAATTAGGAGGATTATCCAACATGATTTGAGTAATAAATTAAATTTCAGCATGACCTATCATCACTAAACTGATGGACAATGTAAATGAAACATTCATATTCTCAAAGATATTCTAAGAGCCTTCAATTTAAAATTAAATGCTAAATGGGATCAATATCTACCATTGGTGGAGTTCTTATAAAAAAATTGATTCCACTCGAGTATTCTGATGGATCCATATGAATCTATAAATAGAAAGTGATGTAGAAATTTATCATTTTGGGATAATTTTGGTGAAAGAAATCTATATAGACCAGATATTGTCCATGAAATGATTGAGAAATTTAATCCTCTCTAGAAACAAAAAAAGTAATACTTAGAGTCAACAAAAAATTTGTTGTAATAGCAGTCGATGGGGATTGGATTTTGACTTTGTAGATGATTTCTTCCTTAAAATATCACCATGGAAGAGAGTCACGTGGTTTGGAAAGAAATGGATTCTATTACTAAGGTACATTATCCCTTTTGAGATACTAAATCGCATAGTAGATGTGGACTACCAGATTTCACTTCCACAGAATATGGCTCACGATCAAGACTTGTTCCACATATCACTCTTGACTAAGTACATACAAAATCCCTCACATATACTAAACTAAGAGGTGGTACAATTGGAAGATGATCTATCTTATGAGGAGTATCCAGTAAAGATTCCATACAGGGAAGATAAAGTTATATATAAAAAAGTTAAACCAACTTGTGAAAGTGTTTTGATGGAACCATGAGAATGAAGAAGCAACATGGGAACTAAAGGAGGCATTGAATAAGAAGCAACGTCCCCTATTTATGTAAAAAGAAATTTCAAGGGTGGAAGAATGTAATGACCAAAAATTTTAACAATAAAATTTCTACCTTCTTATATAAATATCATAATCACATATAATCACCAATGGACCATAATAAAAACATTATAAATTTATAATTAATTATATAAAAAGTATTTCTAAAACATAGGAACCAATGCTGATTGAATAGTAACTTGGCCTTAAGAATAGTAATATGACCTTTATGAATAGTAAAATAGACAAATGAATAGTAGCATAACCCTTGAAAGTATAAATAAATTATTGAGATCTTATAAGTGAAAATATGATAAAATTATATCATTGTTTTAGCACGTAAATATTTTTAAAATTATTAATTAAGTTTTTGTATTTTTTTATGTTACGAATATTTAATTACATTATTATGAATAATTTTATATTTTAAAAGAAAAGTTATTTTCATAAAATTTATTCACAAATTAATATTTTGGTCTCTTATGAATTTAAGATAATTTTTTGTAACGATAAGAAATTTCTTTAAGTGGTATAAAATTAGTTATAATTGTAAAATCTGTATTTTTCAAGTAAATGATGATTTTAAGAAAAAATTAAATTACTCATCATCAGAAAATTATTTTCATAAAATGGAGTTCATTTTTTAATACTAAATTCTGAAAAATGGTTAGGTTTATTTTTTTTCTAAATTACTTTATTTTTTGTGAATAGTGAAATACAGTAATTTACGTTACATATACATGATAAAAAAATACACTTTTCATTGAGTCACTATTAATATAAGAATAATTGGGTCAAACCCACATGATATATTTACATTATATAGTCTCATGAATAGTAAAAGTTTCTTCTCTTCAGCAAAATAGCAATGTAATGAATTAAATAATGAGAAAACAACCCTCTCCTATAGTATAAATACCACCCCTCACACCCTCTTCTCCTCACACCTCTCAAGCATTGATAATTGAATAAATTATGTCCAAAAAGCTTCCCTAGACCCTTTCCCATGCATATGAGCGCTTGGTATCATCAAAATATCATGCCAAGGTTCCATGAGGAGGATCTCTATGAGATAATTCAAGAGGTAAGTCAGGTGTCTTTTTCTTTTTAATTTCCAATAAATTTCATTTCTTTTCTTATTCTATCCTCGACCAACTTAATTAAAAATGCATGATAACTCCATTTTCATACATATAATAAACTATATCATGTTAATTATTGATTTATCAATAAATTCCTCCAAATCACCCTTTTATTAAAAAACTGAAATCATTATCTATGATGTGTCAATTTACCAACATCATGGGTGATGCACATTCATTTTCCATTAATACCTTTATGGATGTCAATAAAACCATTAAATGGCTAGAAATAGGTTTTAATGTTTCTGTTATAACCCTTTTTTGTTCTATAAATAACATATACACATAATAATAAATAATAAAATAGAATGAATTCGTTGTGATCGAAAAACCGCCCAAGTTAACCTAAACCGATTGTCACTAATTATTATATAATGATTCATTCTCATTCCATATAAACAAATTAATTATAAGACCATTAAAACTTATGTAATATCATTAATAACATATAATAAAAATTTCAGATATTTTTAATAATTTTACACAAACTTCCATTCATGTATAAAGCTGAGCTGATCATTAAAACCATGAAAACAAATGTTGTTGAACGATTAAATTAAAATCTATAACCCATTACAAAGCCCATAAATGAACATAAATAAAAATAATGAATAATATTAATGTTTAAAAGGTTATGGTATTTTTAATTAATGAATATAATTTTATTTAACAATATATTACTGGGAATAAAATGTTCAGACACAATGTATGGGGAATTCTGGTACCCAATTCTCTTTCGTTGGGGTTTCCCTCATTCACCCCATTTTTAGTTTGTACATTCAATAAATATTATTTATTCATTTTTATCTTTAAATTTCAAGGATATAAATGCTTTCTAATTTAGTTTATGACAATCACTATGTATTCCAAATGAACTCTTATTAAAAAAAACATTTAACTTCTGGAGATTGTTTCTCCTTCACTCATGGTTGATGATTCAATTATGTTATTACCTCATTTATAATGGAATCAAAAGATTATTAATGTATTATTTATTAAATTAAAATCATTCCTTTCAGTGGGTTATTTTTTTTCAATATTGATATATGTTATGTGTGGCATGTATGATAATTTAAATGTTATTATGTGATGGGAACACATGAATTATATAGTGCAATGTAAATGTTTTGATGTGACGAGTCCACCACAAATCTTATAGAAGTCCATTTAATTGGGTAATGTGATGTATCTCATGGGAAAAGTGAAATATTCATGAACATGATGCTATCATGTTACACAACTATATGTGGTAGTTTGACCACTAAGACATAATGTTTCATTTTTTTACATTGCCACATTCTATTCCTTATATTGTTGATTTTCTCTCATGATTATGATATTATGAAAATGTTATGATGATAATTCTCATGTCTTTCTCTATCATCTTATTGGGATTTTATCTCTCACCATTTTAATGTAAATACTCATGTGATTACTTTTACTAAGAAGAATTTGAAGGCCTATAAGAATCTAGAGAAGAAGGAATTAAATAAATGTTTATGTCTTATATTGTAAAAATTTTATATTGTGCTATTTTTTCATAGAAAATAAAACATTTTTATCCTTGTTGTGTGATTATTTTTGTTGTTTATCTTTAAAATTACTTAATATTAATGTGTGAAAATGAAGGGTTACTAAACTACGTGTACCATAGTCTTGAATCGTTGCTCTTTAGATCAGTTTCAATCAAAACAAATGTTCAAAACCTTATTTTTGGAAACACTTTCACATTCATATAATATTCATACATTGAAATAATTCCTTATCATTCGAGAGACATATGTTTTTTGGGTAACTCTACATTTCATGTAACACCATAGTTTTGAGCAATGTTAGTTTTGTTACGTAACTCTAAATTTTGTGGAAATTAAAAATTTCAGGAATCTCACTTGTCCTATTTAGACACTTGTTAAATTAAAATTATAACATCCATGAAAACTGAATATTTCAAGAATATCACTTTCCATTTTAAAATATATTAAATTTTTTACATAACTCTAAATCATGTAAGTATTTCACAAAGCATTGGTCCCACGTCATCCTATAGAGTTTAAATTCAAATGACAGAGGTATATACTTAATTATAGATGTTGTAGATCCATCATGAAATTTCCTATTATCACATTGACTATTCATAAAAATTTCCTTTTTTACTAAACTAGAATTTTTTCTCATCACCTTTAGCACAAAAATCTATTTATATTTCACAGTTTTAGAAAAAAATTATTTTAATGTAACATTATGGATTTATTGAAACTCTTCCCTTAGTCATATTTTGAATGGAATACTTGAAAACTCATTTACGTGAAACTCTATAAGACATCATAAACCTTTCTCACAACTATTTTAAATTCACGAGGCTCTTTTTTCAAATACAATATTCCCCATCCTCTAAAAATTGTACGTGGAAAATTGAGTAAACCCTATGAAATTATTCCACCTTCCACAATGATGCCACAATAACCATATCATTACTTTACTTATAACCTCTTTGGCATGCATATTTTGGAATTAAAAAAGACACAAAACCAAACCCCTTTAGATCTACAAAAAAACGTAGATCAAAAAATTTCTATATCACTATTACAGAAGAAAAAAACTCATTCTTTACTTATTTAAATAATAAATTAATAGAAATTAAACCCTCATAGTCAACACTGATACAAATTTATAGAACATTTCAATTATATGTTTAAACCAGACAAATAAATTTATACTTAATAGAAGATTATGATGTCGTTTAGTCATTATAAAATTATAATAGAATAAAAATGATATTATTTAGTGTTTCATAGTGTGATATATAAAAACTGTAACAAATTAAAAGTCTATTCCAACCTATAAGGAGTTATTATATAATACAGAGAAATAGTTTTTTTCTTAGAACAATATTCAAGAATTTTTAATTTTACATAGTTGTTTATTATTCATATTCTGAATAGGTTATACAATTCATATTATGATAATGTTAATAATATCATAAAATTAATATTTATTGATTAAACCCATTCTCATGTCAAGAAATTTATGGTGGGGGTGAAAGGAAAAGCTAAAATCCTTCATTCTTCAGTGGCGATAGTCCATGTGTACACCTTGATAATGATTTTATTTTTCCATAGAACATGAAAAAAGTAAATAAAAAATTCACTTAAAAATATAAATTATATCACTAATATCATACTTATATATTAAATAAATTATTATGACTGTCCTTGTATGGTAGTGAAAGAAAATGAAACACATTGCATCCTGGTTGTGGTAGTCCACACAACATATAATTATTGGTTTCATTTTTCCACACATGTTTTGTTTTTTTAAGTAAATGCTAAATTTTATTTACTGTTATGGTTTTTGGTTTTACATCAATAACATGTTTTTTACAAATTAACATAACATTTATGAATAACAATAAAATATCCCTTATTATATAATTTGGACATATTTATACCATAATTTATATCATTTTTTATATTAATTTTATGAAATTGATAAAAAATTAACTTTAATAAATTAAATGTATAATTATATTTTTAATTTTTTTTTGAAAATATATATGTTATATTCTATATTGTCAAATATGGGGTTTTGAATTAAAACCAAAATTTTTAAAATTATTAATATTTATATAAAATACATATTTTATCTTATAATAAAGGTTTCATGAATTTCATAGTGTAATTTATATAATATTAATATAATTGAACTAATGTTTTTTTATAAAAACAGAGTTTTTCACTATTCACATAAAAATATTTTTCATAGAAAAATAGCAAAATATCACCGGAATGTAATATTATCTAGATAAATAAAAAAATAATGTTAATTATTTCTAAATAAATTACTAAAATGCAAAAAATATATTATAAATTTAAAAAATCATATAAATAAAAACTTTTTTGATTAAAAAATTCTAAATATCATGTATTTTAATATTATTTGATATATATTTCTAAATAATTTTATATTGATATATTGTTTTTATAAATCTAAATATTAACTATTATAATTAAATTTTTTTAATTATCAATTTTATTTATGAATGAAACATGTCATAAATTATTTTACATAGTTCATTGAAAGGAATTTTTTTTTAAAATTTTTTTAAGAAATTAATAATATATTTTTTTAATTGATTATTATATTTTTATCTATTAATTATTAAATTATTATTATCATTTTAATATTTTATAGTTTCTTTTAGTTCAGTTTTTGTTTGTTTCCTCTTGTATGTGACACATTCTATTGAAGATAATATTAATTTAAAAGGTCAAAAATATCGGGTCATTACATTCAAACCCAGTAAATAAATCACATCCTTATAATTTTAAGTACTACTCAATGATCAATGCTGGGGATTGTAATATTATCATATACATAATTTGGGATATATATACTAGAATATTGAATAAAAATTAAATCTATATTTAACAATAAAATGGTATTACCCACTAGTTTATAAGGTCACAAACTAGTGTATAAATTTAATAATCCAAAAAATTAGATAAAGTTCAAAAAACATATCATGGATATATTTTTCAGAAAAAAATATTAAATTTCAAGGTGACAAAAATTATCTAACTCACATTTTTTAAAATCTATCAACCCTTTATTGACTTAACATCAATCATGCATTAAACCTTAGAGTTTTCCATACCTCAATAATTTTTACTACAATAGTTATCTTGAAAAAGACATCATTTTTATAAAATAAATTATCAAGGTTTTTAATACCATTAAATATATATTCACAAAACATTTAAGAATAAATACTAAAGAAATATCCTTATATGTATCACCTAATCATCATAACATTTTAGAATATACTTTAATACCATCGATATATATCGATCTCTTATTAAAATTTATAAGAGTATCGAGATTTAATTTTCATCAATATATAAATCTCACAATGTTAGGTAATAAAATTAAACATACCTTTTCTATTTTAACAATAATATCATAATATTATTAACCATTAATTTATTTTCACTTTATCTATTATAATACATAGCGATTTTTTGACACATACCTTTTAGAACTTCATTTTGGTGATCTTCCATCACTCAAATACTAGTAAAAAAATGTTTTTATTATTATCCAATAAAAAATAATAAAATTTAATATCAATATAAAATATCAATATCAAGATGTATTCTCCATTGAAACATTCATTTAAATATATAATAAAGTATTTTTAACTATGTATCAATTCAATAATCCTATAACACTCTTGGGTCAACCTATGTTATATTATGTCATGTTCTCTCATGCTTCATAACCCAATATATTTTTGTATTTTGGAAATAAATAAATCATAATGGTTCATAAATTGAATATTATTGACCAAATAATATACCCTAGGAGTGTCTAGATTGGCGTATAGTCTTAGGTCCACAGAGCATGAACCAAGGCGAAGATCAATTCAATGCCGAACCTCCATTTTATGGGTGATTACCCCTAGGTGCATAGGTGATACAAATGTATCCATAGGCTAGTATATTTTCATAGATGTAATTTATTTGATAATAACACAATATATACATTACCAAATCTTCTTAATTTCTTCAAAGAAAAAACTTTTCCCTTATACACATCATTATGGTTTCCACTAATTTTCTTTTATCATACTCCACCAACTATCTACACCAATCCTAAATAATTTCTAAAACCTAGTATGATACAATATATAGTTTCGTATTCTTTCACTATAATTTTCAATTATTAAAATAATTAATTTTAAAAATTAAATTTTTATAATGTGATATGATACACGATAAACTTTTAAAAATTGACCATTAATATTACTTCTCAAAATAATATAACATAACTCAAAGAACCTTTTTGTTATTTATATTTTAATAAAATTTATATTGGAATTTTTTTTATAAAACATGTGATCATGTTTCCACAATTGAACCATAAAACACTCCCCAATAGACTTACCAAAGGTTTCAATCATCTCCATGAACTAGGGAAATAAAACATAAGATAGTGGTTATCTCAGATGGTCAGTAAGGGTAAACATAAGTGATAACAACAATATATCATAAGAGAGAAGAAGAAAATATATGAGTATAATCATGATACATAATAATGTTATGCCTAAAAAATATTGGAATGTTAATCATGAAATAAGGAGAATGTCATGAATCAAAAGTGCGTAGAAACATTTTTCAATAAACATGATCCATGTGATAATCAAATTGCCATGAGATTTAGTATAATAATATGGAACATCAATGAACTGTGTAAAAATATCATATAAATAATATTTCAAGATAATGAACGAGACATTAATAAAATATTATTCGTGGGATAATCACTCATGTATATTATTAGGCATTAGAAAACCCTCTCATGTACCCAAGGTATTGGGATAAATCTTCCCATGTACCCCATTTTCTAGGGATAAATCCTCCAATATGTTGTATGGATTGGAATGAATTTTCATTTTTACCTTGTGGATTGGAATAAATTATATCGTTTACCCATTATATTGGGATATATCATCCCATCAACCCTTTTTATTATAATGAACCCTCATATGTACCCACTTTCTGGGGATAAATCATCCCATGTACCCTTTTGTCTTGGGATAAATCCTCTCATCGATCCTTTGGATTTGGGGTAAATTATCGCATGTAACATTTATATCCCATGAGATATTAAAATTAACATTGAATTAAAATGATAATTATCCCCTGATAAATCATCAATACCTATGGTTCCAATTAATGAAAATACTCTAATCACATCACATAGAACCAATTGAAAGAAAAATTCATTTTACTATATTTCATGATGGCATAACCAAAATAGATCCTATGAATGTACATGGTTAATACCCAAAACATCAAAAACCCCAATGAGTATTTCATAAGAACATATAGTGGGTGATTCATGAAAAGTAACATCCATGTAAATAAGTCTTTTATTGATAAAGTGGAATATAAAAGTGAAACGCTAAAAGAGTTTCTAGAAACATTTTGTAAAAATTTCCTAAAACAAGAAGATATTGTCCATTTCAAAACATATATTTCTTTAGGGAATGTTTTGATAAATTGAAAACAAATCATTTTGAATATCCCAATTTATAAAAAAATGACCATTATAAATTCTTTAAATATACACAATGTTTGTAAAAATGTGAAATGATTTTTTGATAACATATTCCATTTAAAAAAATATTAAATAATGTAACATAAAAAAGAAATAATTATATTAAAAAGGTGACGTGATAAAACAATGAAAAAGTTAATTTTGAAATAATCATTAATAAATGATTAATGAAAAAAGTAAAGGAATCCAAATGGTGATGTGAAAACACTTTGAAATCAATTACTTTAAAAAACATTAATCAAATAAGAATGTTCAAAATGAAAAAAGGGATTCTAAATGATGAAGTGAGAAGACATTGAAAATGTAAACTTTGAAACATTAGTGTCAAAAATACATCCTTGAAAATTAAATAGTGTATTTCAAAAGGATAACTTAAAAAAATTTAAAGCATTTACTATAAACAATAATCTTTAATAATTGATACATAAAAATTAAACAATGGTTTCAAAAATATAAAGTGAAAAAAATAAAAATCCTTTAATTTTTTAAAAAAATATTGAATAATAGATAAAAAATTCATAAATTATATTAATAAGGACTTTTCAATAAGGAATAAAATAATTAATTTCAAAGGATGTTAAAGTTCTTGAAAATTTTCCAATACCTATATTAAAAATTTACATTAAAAAAGATAAACCAAAATATTGTTTTTGAATTATTAGAAAGAAAATATAAGGGTCAAAAGAGATAAAACATAATTTTTTTTGTCAATCTATATAGGAGAACATTAGAGGGAATGTATTATATGGAAAATGAGTATAAACCATTATTAAATAGGATGTGAATTATTCAACATAGTGATATAATTTTTCTGGGGAAGAAATGCATTGAGGTGGAATATTTTAATCGAAAGCATAATTTAAAAAATGTAATGAGAAATTACCAAGAAATAAAATATTATGTTGGAAGAAATTATATCAATATGACACATTATTACATAATTAAGGGAGTTGAGTTTACAAAAACCCTTACAAATTTGGTATCATTAAAATCAAATTATATTTTAAAAAACAATATTTTATGGGTATTAACAACCCCATAAATTAAATAAGTGTGGTAAAATATATTCATTTCGATGTATTCAGCCCATATCAAAGATGTTGGGGTGAATAATAAGAAATATGTTTCATAAAGTTAAATTTTATAAATAAAGACCCTCCCTTGTATTACCACATTGTGGATCACAATATAATAACATGTATAACAAATTTAACCATAATAATATCCTATTTGAGTAACTTATTCATTTTTATATCCTTTTATGAACATTATTTCAAATTATTCAATACATTCATATTAGCTAGTTATTACATATTTTCAATATTAGATGTTAGTAGTCTTGATTTTTTGAATTAGTTTTGTGATAGAGGTGTTGTTATTAATTCGTATCCCAATGATAATCATTCAATTAAAATATAAACTAAATTAAATGATTTAATATGATAGTTTATCAAGATAAATTTTCATTTAGAGAGAGTTCTGATAAAATTGTTAATGACGAATTTAATGATGGTCTAGTTTGGATGATTCTTAGAAATCACATGGTAATTTCATGAATAATATGTTAAAATTTTATGTATATATTCTAGAAAAAAATAACGCATTATTTACTAATTTATATCATATATTACGTTAAATAATATAACCATAGTCTTATAAAATTTAAGCTTATTTCATGTTTTCATGTAAGTGGTTAAAAAAATCCAAAAAATTAAATGCCACAATTAATACTGGATTATGAAGTGATTTAGTTAGACTATCATTATAGTAGAAGAAGAATGATATTATTTAGTGGTTATTTGTGTGATATAATATGATTTTAATGATTTATAATAATAACAAAACCTATAAAAAGATATTAGCTATTTTGAATAAATCACTTTTTTCTCTTACAAATCACTTTAGGCGGTTGAATTCACCATGATTCTTTATTGACCATATTGTTAATAGGTTTTTAATTTTAAATTTAAAAAACATAGTAGTTTTATAAACATCATATTATTCTATTAAACCCATTATCAAGAGAATCGATGTAAGGAGGTGAAGAAAAAATTGAAATTGGTCTTTAATAGATTATTTTTTCATTTTCCATGGAATGTGGAAAAGGACTAATACTGGTTGCCATTAATGAATTTAAAATATTTCATAAATATCATAAATATATATTAAATTTATTATTATAAACATATATTAAAATAGATTAAGGAAAATTAAACACATTTCACCTTGTAAGATGTAGCCCGCACAAAATGTGAATGATTATAATAACATTATGTTACCACTTTAATATGGTGTAATGTAATTTGCTGAAGAATAAATCAATATAATAAAATTTAAATGATGGAGGAGTAGTTATAAATTTATAGCTCACTTATTTGATTATCACATCTTACAAAGAATTGTTATTCCTTTTAGAGATGCTTTTTCAGAATACCATAACCGATTGACATTGAATAATAATTTACAAGAGGGTTTTTTGTAGAATTTGGGTGAATCTATTTGGGTTTTCTATGTGAGGTTTGGTAAGGAGAAGAGTGGACCTTTCGTATGTAAAAGGGGATGCCATTTTTGTAAATACTGTAAAAGTTTTAATAATGATAATCACCCTAAATGAAAGTAGAATAAAAAATTGACGAATAATGTATAGGATAGTTTATATGGTTTATAATTTCATCATACACACATTCTCAAAACTGTCTTAAAATTTTTTGAAGTCATTTTAGCATAGATTTTTTACTTTTAGGATATTATATTTTACAGAGGAAAAATGTATTTACGTAAGCATGTTATCCTTTATGATTTAAATATAAATTAAATTAATTATGTAATTTTACCGATTTATTTCAAATTTTATATCCATTTTATTTTATTAACAGTATAAAACTTATATAAATTAATTTTAAAATACTTATTTTTTTGTTAAAAAAATAATTGGTGTTAAAAAATGTCAAATATAAGTATGTTGACTAAAAAAAATATTTTCAAAATTAAAATGTCACTAAAATACATAGCTAGTCTTATAAAAAATTTATAAAAATTTAAAATTCATAATAAAATACTAATAAGGACAGAAAAGTCATCTTACTAGTAAAAGCGTTAGTTTTCACTATTCACCAAAAAATAATTTTTTCATAACAATATAAAAAAATATTATTAATAATGTATTGAAATTATAAATTAATAAATGAATTAATTTTTTTAAATAAAATAGAAAATCGTAAAAATTTATTTATAATGAAATCACAATATATAATGAAAAAATGATTTTTTAAAAAAAAATGACATTTTAAAACATCAATTTTATTTAATATTATTTAATATAAATTTCTTAATAATTAAATATTTAGATATTTAGTTCATAAATCTAAATATTAAAAATTATAATAACTTTTAAATATACAAAAATTAATTAGTGAATGAAAAATAAAATACACTTTCTGAATTATACTTTGAAACACATTCTTTTTTTAAAACATTAATTAAAAAAATAATAATATATTTATATATTAATTGAATATTATATTTTTATCCATGAATGATTATATTATTAATGTAATTTTAAAATTTCCAGGTCAATTTTAGTCAGGTTTTGTGTTAGTTCAATGTTTACTATGACAAATGAAATTGAAGAAAGCTTTAATTTAGATTGAGTAAAATCTTATTTATTTACAATAACGGGGATGAAAATGACCAATTAATGTCATATGTATCTTGTATAATGTATAATAATTGAAATAATAATAATAATTAAAATAATTTTGGAATTTTTTAAGGATTAATATTATCCACCACTGAACTGAACCTTGATGCACTCAATGATGCACCAATATGAGTGTTGATTTTTTTTTAGCTCAGATTAACTATGAGTCACTAATGATTGTTCAAAAATAATATTAGTGTGTTTCTATAGGTTTTAGTTTTATTATTATCTATAATTTGTTTCTTCGTAACCATAAGGTGTTTTTTAAATAACATAATAATTATATACGAGAGAATTTCTTGATGTTTTGAATCCCTTATCTCATGCCAAAACAATCACCATGTTTATCTTAAATTTAATATTTGTATTTATTTTATCCATAAAAGAAATTTTATTCTCAAAAAATCATTTATTATAAGATCTAAATAATAAATCCTTATATAATTCCCATCGAGTTTTCTCCTGCTTCTTTCATGGATTTCTCAAAGTAAACTTCAATCGTGAGGTTTTTTCTTCTTGTAATTCCTTTTTCTAAATGTATTCACGTTCTCTTTATTTTACCTTCTCCTTAATTTATATTGACCCAATTATATATACCGTGAAATTCCAATCAATCCTAAATGAGAAATATACTTGATATATTTGGAATCAACATAAAAAACATGCACTGATAATAATTTTATAAAATAATAAAATTCACGGCCAGATCAAAAAGACCACAGCTAGGTTGCACCTAGTCTCAATAACATCACCCAATCCCTAGAGGATACAATAATTTTGTGTCAAAATAAATAAAATATTAGGAATTTTCTTCACAGAAAAATTATCTAAAACATCCATTCATTGTAAATACTATTTGAAAAATTCATATAAAATATAATTTAGTATTTTAGAACATTTATATTTAAAATAAAAAAAAATAAAATAATCTAAAAACAAACATATTGAATTTACAATATTGACAAAAAAACAAAAAAAAACATCTTGTCCACAAGAATCCATTTACATAACTATAATTCGGTACTATAAGAAAATAAATTCTCCCTTATTGACATCATGAAAAATTAGTCCAACATTTCAAATAATGTAATTTATAATAAGAGTGTATAAAATATTTATTATTTAACCAATAATTATTAAACACATCCATACATATGATAGTTCAATATTCAATGAAAATAAAAATGATAATTAAAAAAATATATTTATTTTTTAAAAAAAATTATATTCAAAAACAAGTTTACTAGAAAAAATCATAAATAATTGATTTGAATATAATTAATATTATAATTTATCTGTTCTCAAAAAATTAAATACATAGAACAAATTTTATATTTCTGAATAATGAACAGTTCCTAATTTGACAAACTATTAAAAAATCACTATTTCCACTAAAATACATGAAATGTCATATGTCAAAATGATTGATTGGAACCCCATCCCAATCAATATAAAACACACTATTATATCACATTCTTAGTCATTATATATATATATATACATATCACTATGTAACAATACTATGTTTTAATTCCTATTTAGATGTCAAAAACAAAAAGCATAGTTAGTGTCAACATTTAACCCTATATTTTATAACCATTTCATATATTTACAAACATTCTTTAATCTATCACATCCCCATGGGTGAAATATGAATATTATGAGACTGGGTTCTATGGAACTATATTTTTGAATTAGTAAAACACACACTTCTATAAAACCAAATTAATTAATTTTAAATACAAAAAAATTTTCCAAAAAAATTATAATCAACATATTATCTCTTTATATCTAAAAATATAATAAATAAAGGAGTACCAATTTAAGAAAAAATGTTTTTGTTTTCTAATTTAATATAAAATACTAACGGTAACTAAACATCCTTATTTTTTTTTTACAAATATCATTTATAATGAAAATACATGCTTTTTGAATAACTCAAAAACATTGCTCATTTCATGATTTTTTATCTTTTATAAGCTGTAATTGTAACACCCTGAGTTTTTGTGGATATTTATTATAATAAATTAAATTTTCATTTATTTATGGTAATTAATGTATCAAACATTCCTTTCACACAAAGCGAACTTGGAATATGTTACACAAAACAACGACTTTGCGTAGGTTACACGGAACAACAATGTTTCTACAAAACATCATTATATTTTTATAATTATTTAAATGAGATAATTATAACCTAGATGTTAAACCTATTAATATTAATAGTAATAAAAAAGTTCAAATATTGTTTATAATGGGTTTATATAAACCCAACAATTTACAAAGAAGTATATACTTTTTGGGAAATCCTCACATGTTTTAAAGTACTATTTTCTCAGACAAACTACTTTTCATGTCCTTATATGGAAAAAATTAAAATTATTTTTACAAACATTTTTAAATTAAATTTATAAAATTAAATTATTTTTATAATTTAGAATATCAAAATTAGCATCGGGTAAAATTTTGGGAATTTTCCAAGAAAAATCATTTTTGAATGAATAGTTCAAAATAGAAGATTTTAATTTAATTTTTTTCATCTAATTAATTTTTAAGGTTAATTAATATTTATAATTGTTAATAAGTTTTAGATAGATAAAATTTTTATTACTTAATAATATTTAGGTTGTTGAGATCAATATCACATTGAAATTCGATATAATAACTCAATAATCATTTGAATGTTTTTTTACTTTAAAAACAACATTATCAACCCAACTTCAAGATTAATTATAAATTAATTCTTCTCAAATATGTTATTATAATTTAAAAAAAAATTCTATATTTTTATCCATAATAATTTATAATTTATAATATGGTCAACTCAGTTTTTGACAAAAACAAAATATAGAATGTAGTTAAAATTAATTATACTTATTAAGGTAAATTAAGATTAACTAAAGAATGAAACATAAATTTATGACCCATAACAACATATAAACTTGTCCAACACCCATTTTATGGGAATTATTCATCCATTAAGCTTCCATTACTGAGTGTTTTTGGTTTGGTATGACTTTTTTTAGGTAAAAATGTCGGTACACCTAACATGTTTAAAAATAATAATAAGTGAGTCGTATTCCTCCATGAATACTTATTTTGGGTATAAATCAACCCCCATAAGTCTTTTGGAACAAACCAAAAGGAGTTACCTAATTAAGAGGCAACACCTTCTCTCAAGCTATATTCTTTTATTTTCTTTCTACACCCCATAAACTCCCTTTATTCCATAAAATTATTTCAACAAAAGTATCATAAATTTACTATAATGGTTTCCTCATATGGTTTCTAACTAAACATACACACACCTCCATCTAATGGGTAAAAAAAATTTGTTTATGTGCATAATGAACTACCAGCCCATTAAACGATGATTGTTCATTTTTCCTGTACTAACTCTCATGGTGGAAAATTATGATTTAAAATCTGTTTATATATATCATATAGTATATTTATTATTTATTTATGTTTGTTTAATAATCTAACAAAACACATATTTCTTAACTTTCTATTTGGTGTAATCATAATAATTTCGTTTGAGGAAGTGTGGACAACAACCCCTCAAGGCGATGTGATTCGTTCACATACTTAATAAAATGTACTCAGGATGGGTTGAGTGAAATTATATGATATATATGATATAATTAAGATAATTTAGAAATGATATATAAATATATATACATATATATACATATATATATCTTTTATTTTATTTTTCAACACAAAAATTAAATGGAAATGACATTCATGAAAATGTGCAACTTTCCATCTCTAGGAACAATGTATTCCATTAAATACATCTATATTATATGGATAAGTATTTTGAAAAATCTCTAAATATAAAATGTGGTTTACATTATATAAATCATGATATATGTATATAGACCAAAGATACGAAAAATTAAGTCACATGTGAAGAACAAAGCGGATATTACACGAAGTGAAACCTTATCATAGGATTATTAACAAAAGTATTATATAAGATCATAATAATATGATGTGTGGTATTAAAAATAAAATATGCTTCTTAAAATTAATTAAAATAAATTTATATTTACTATATAGGTTTTTGGAACGAGTACGACGAGAGTCGAGATACAATGTATGTGAATCTCATCTCACATTAATTTGACACGAGATACATGCCTTAATCACCAGTCAATTATTTTTTGTGGTGTATATACTGACCATGGATGTATTATATGTCTCTTATAAAAGTATTTATGGGTATTTAAATATTCATTTTATGATATTTATTTCATGGGGTTTATGTTCCATATGTTACCCAACTAGTAAAATAGTTTTTTCTCAATTCGACATCTTTGAGACTCATGTTTTATTATCCACCTAAAATATTATTTTTAGGTTTATTATGTCCCTAATATCCCCATTTAGATGATATTTTAAGAATAATTTTATTACAGTTTTCTATAGGGAGACTTTGAACCAATCTTACCACGTGATAAGACTTTGTTGAAAAAATCCAATCGCTTTTCAAGATTGTTTGTGATTATGCCTCAATTAATGAAATCTCACAATCCATATCTCATGATAACTCCTAAATTTACTTATCCTATGTATATAAAATATTTATTCATCTATTAGTATGATTTTTACACACTTTGGTATTTAATATGATGTTTTAAAGTAAAATATTGACATCTCTCTCTTCGCTTAGAAATCTATTATATTCAAAAACCAGGTTTTAAAAAAAGTTTTCAAAATGAATTTGATGCCCATTTTCGAGGAAAAATTATTTTAAAAATGTTTTATGGTTTTCAATGCTTCCATTATAATATTTCAAATATATTATCAAAGAAAAACGTTTTCAAAAAGGAATTTGTTGTAAAATCTACTTTTCAATAAATAATTGATTTTTTCCTCAAGAAATGTTTTTAAAAGAACATTCTAAAATATTTTCATATAAAATAACATCCATTGGTGTCACTCATGTCTTTATAGGGAAATTATTAATTGTCTCCAATTATTTTATTTCCCTGAATATATTATGTTTTGATGTCTTGATGTTTATGAAACTTGTTTCTTTTTCATGGGTTATGTGATTTTGAAACCCACTTCTTTTTAATGGATATGTTTATGATGAAATTATTATGAAACATATCATTTTTTATAGAATTTTATATGATTACATGTTTATAATACCGATACCAATTCATGGTTTATGATATTAGTATTTTAGATCATGAGGAACATGTATGTATGATTTCATTATGTGATGGGTGAGTCCTATATATCCCTCAAATGTAGTCGGTAAAGATTTATAACTCATGAGATACACATGGATGAAATTTGAAATGAAATCGGTTCAGTATTACATAGATGGAATGGAGAGTGAAATAGGTTCAGTAATACATGGATGAAATAGGGTGTCAACCCATTTCAGTAAATGAATTTATACACTAAAATAGTCCTAGTATCAATTCCTTGAATAGTATAAAAATCATTATATATTCTTATACATTAACCACAATTAAATGTTTTCTTCCTATGTTATTATTTCATGGACTATGTTCATTATTTCTTTATTATTCATGTCTTATAAATGGAAAATATTTAGTAAATGATTCATGATTTCATTCTTTAATATGCAGGGTATGATATTATATTTTCATGACCATGTTCTAATACCCTCAATATCATGATTCTACTTACGTACAACCAATTTTTATCATTATTGATAATATGAGCTCACCTATTTTTATTTTTTATTATCAAATATTATGAAGATATGTATTATGTTTGATGTGTCTAAGAAGGGTTCTATTCATTAAGAACCTAGTGTGATATTATATAGCATATTTATGTACTAGTGATTAAATTTTCTAGGTTTACAAAGGCACTAGATTATTATGGTATTTTTGAGTTTGTCTATATAATGATTTCAGTATTCTAATTTTTTTTTATTTAATGTTAATGTCTGAAAACTGAGGGTCACTATAGTTGATATCAGAGAAATTATTTTGTTATTCTTTGGAATCTAGGATCAGAAAACCATATTGCTAACACTAAGGATAAGTGTAGGGATACGTATAATGATATGGTAAAGTATAGGAAAATGTCCTAGAATTTTGGAAAAATATTGTGTGATTTGTTTCCATAAAACACATCATCTTATGCATACTATAAGTGGAAGTTAGATCATGCATAGATGTACCTAAGTGTATCAACTCAAACAATATCTTTCGGGCCTATCTCGGGTTAATATTTTATAGGACAACATGTCTTTCTGAACACCTTGTTTAACACTCCCATGGGATATGCTTTGGAAATTCATAAACGCTTCATGAACCATCACATAGGATTTAAATTGACTTTGGAAATGAATAACTTAGGATAAAACTAAGGGGATATAGATTATGTTTTGCATCATAGGAAACTTTTGTAGCTATGAAGAGATTGTGTATTGTGAAATCAAGGTTGAATGGAGGTTGTAATCATGAATTAGCCGCATGATCTTAATAAGAAGAATAAGATGGAGTTTAATAGAAAATATAAAAACCATGAATGAAGGAAGATGATCTTTCTTTTATGCTCTACGTGTAAAAATTAGAATAGAGGAAATTTTATTAAGGGGTCTAATAAATGACTTAATTATTTAAGGGAAGGACATCGGGCATTTGATTTATGTTGTGATGTGAAGAAGTCGACTAACATTGCGAATGGGGAAAAAGTGGCATAGAATGCACATCCCATGATTCAATTCTACAACTTTATGGAGAAAGAGAATTATTAAAACTGGTTCCCAAACCCAAGGGCAGGTGATGATGAAAACTTTTAGCAACCTCTTATAATAAGAGAATGGGAAAATATCATTAAATAATTATTTTTGATCAGGGGTGTGATAATGACATTTTGAATGGTATTCCTACCATCCATTCTAGAATGACTAATGGCATATTCCATTATCGATCTTCCCACTCGTCCATGTACATGGAATTTTCTAAGGGTGTTAATATTTCACACAACTAACTTGACTTGGAATTAGATTTGATACCCCTTAATGGTATAATGATATCACCCCGATTCAATGAGTCCTCTCTAGTTGAAGAGTGTGGGAGTGTGCTTCCTTCAAATATTTTCATTCTCCCTTTGGTTGAATTTATTTTCATCTTAGACATGAACTAGATTTCTATTGATAATTATCACATCAATTGTCCTGGAAGGTATGTTATATTTGATAATTCTTACCCTCCCATGATCATCCACCAATTTGACGATATGTATGAACATGATATGGATATTACATCCACAATATGGTTATTGATTTGAATTCAAAATGGTTGTTTATCACAAATGGTTTGGTATAAAATCGACATCAATGTTATTCCTATTGTTTGGGATTTAGTATATGTCATTTAGGAAGAGTTTCCTGTTATTTCACAAAAATTTGAAGTTTATTTCTCAATAGTCCACACCAATTACAAAGACTACTTATAGAATGACCTTGATTGATTTGTAGGAATTGAAGAAGAAACTCCCAGAAATCCTAGATAACGGATTCATTCGGCCATGTGTGTCACCTTGTGGTGCAACTAATATTTTTTGAAAAGGAAAGATGGATAAATGTGGATATGTATTGATTATCAAGAGTTAAATAAGATCACAATCAAGAAGACGTTTCAACATCATCATATAGATCACTTGTGTGATTAACTATGCAGAACTCAATGGTTTTATAATATTGGCCATAATTCTAGATATCAACAATTGACTGTCAAGAGGGGGGATATACCCATGAAAAAAATCCATAAATGTTATGGAAACTATGTATATATATTGATTCCATTTAGTTTTACTAATGTCCCAAATATCTTCCTGGATTTAATGAGTTGAGTATTTTGAGATTACCTCAATCAATTTACGGATGTCTTTATAGATGATATTCTTATCAATTCAAAGTAAAATTTTGTGTATTAAGATCACTTTAGAATTGTAGTGAAGACCCTATGGAAGGAGAAGATATATAAAAAAGTTACCATGTGTGAATTTTGGCTGCAAATGGTCTCATTTTTGGGTCATATAACATCAAGAGATGGTATGACAACAGAACCATCAATAAAGGAGGATATTGAATGCTAGCCTAGAAAAAAAATGGAGATTGAGATCCATATAACAATTGGTTTAACTGTATATTATTGAATGTCTTTGGAAAATTTTCCACAACTATCTAATCCTAGGACCTTGTTAACTCATAAGGCTGTTAAGTTCCACTAGATAGATGAAAGAGAGAAAAATTTCATGGAACTAAAGAGAAGTTTAGTTAATGCACCTATTCATACATTACCTTTCAGTGGATAAGGGTTTGTAATATTTATTAATTAATCCATAATGGTATTGGTATGTTTTCTTATGAGAAATAACATTATTATCACTTATGGATCACTATAGTTGATGATTTATGATTCAAATTACAAAATGAATGATTTGGAGTTAGCATTGGTCATTTATTTCATTAATGATATAAATGAATTATATTTATTGAGTTGATTGCGATATACACTGATAATAAAATTATAAAATATATTTTCACATAGATGTAGTCAAACAGGCGCCCGAGAAAATATCTAGAGTTGATAAAGGATTGTGACTGCTCAATACATTACCACCTTGGGGAAGCGAACATGGTGGTTGATTCATTGAGTTTGAAGGATAATTATATCATATCCATGATGAGGATAACAAAAGATCCAATATCTCTAGATTTTAAAAGGATGGATCATTAAATTTTGACGGAAGGGGAAAATTATAACTTTCTCAATTGAATGTCCATCCTTCTATCCAAGTGAAGATTATGGAGGCCTAGAAAAAAGATGAAGAGCTTAAAAAGAAAGTCAGAAATGTTTTAGAGTTTAGCCTTGATCATGATGGAATGATAAGGTCTAGGAACTATGTGTGTGTTTTCTATAAATTCCATATTTGAAGAAGGATCTGTTAGAGGAAGCTCATAGTTCTTCATTCTATATTCATCCTGGAAGAAATATGGTGTCTAGGGACATGAAAGAAGACATATTGTGGGATGGCATGAAGGGTGATATCATGGAGTTTCTATATTAGTTCTTTGTATGACCACAAGTTAAAAAAGAAGATAAAATCTTTAAAAAAGTTAGATACATTTCCAATACCATAATGGTAAAGGGAGAACATCACTGTGAAATGTTTTATCGGAATACACAAAATATCAAAAGGGTTCAATGCAATATGGGTGGTAGTAGACCACCTTAAAATTCGAGTACACTTTATTGCTATCAGATAAGGATTCTATATGGACGATCTAGAAATGATTTATATTAAAAAGTAGCATTGTTTCATGGAGTACCACATTCAATTATAATGGATAAGAAACAGTGGTTCACCACAAATGTTTGGAAAATTCTTCAGTAAGAACATGACATAGAATTGAGTTTTAGTACTTCTAATCATCCTACAAGAGATGGTTATTCAGAAATAATATTTCAAACCCTAGATGATATATTGATATCTTGTTCACCATATTTCGAAGGAGTTTCAGATCAACACATTACCATCGTTGAGTTTTCTTAAAACAATAGCTTTCACTCAAGAAGTTAGATGTAACCTCCTGAAGCCCTGTATGGGAAGAAATGAGGAGCTCCAAAGTGTTCAGATAATGTTGTAGAAAGGACGATATTGGGACCTGAGATTTTGAAGAAATGTTTGAAAAGGTTAGAACCATTCAGTAGCATATCAAGGAATACCAAATTCATTATAAAAGGTACACAAAACATGTCAGCATGATCAGGAATTTAAAGTTTTTGAAAATCTATTTCTATGAATATCACCCTAGATGAATGATATAATATTCTGGAAGAAAGTAAAACTAAGTCCTAGGCATATCTATCCTTGTGAGATTCTTCATCATATCAGGAAAGTATCCTATCTCTTGGAAATTCCACCAAATATATCTCTCTTCAATGATATGTTCCATGTATCTCACCCTATAAAGTACATAACTAACCTTTCACATGTACAAATCTTAGAGGCCATACCACTGGAGTAGGATATGTCTTACGAAGAACAACTAGTCAAAATTCTGTACTAATCAAAAAACGTTCAACAAAACAGGACTGCTAACATGGTCAATGTTTAGTGGAAAAAGTTCTAGTTAGAGGAAGCTATTTGGAACTTGAGGATATAAAAAAATATAAGTATCCTCATTTTTTACCTGTGTAACGAATTTTGAGGGAGAAATTCATTTTGCGATGCGGGGGGGGGGGGGGGGGAGGGGTGGTTGAATGTAAAACTATGAGTTTTGATTGACTATTTTTTGAATAAATTATATTTTCATTTATGTATTGCAGTGAACTAAGTCAAACATTATTTTCACATATCATATACTTTTAATAAGTTACATGGAAAAACAACTTAGTGTACATTATACACAACCCTGATGTTTCAATGATACAATATTTTATTATAACAATTATTTAAATAATATAATTCTAGCATAGTAATTAGACATAGTAGTATGAATAGTAATGACTACTTTTAAAATATTTTTGTAGTGGTATTATATAAATAAAACATATTGATAATGAAGGATATAATTTTTTATAATGTCCTTAAATATTTAAAAATATGATTTTCTAAAACAGACAACTTTTTAGGTCCTTATGGGAATAAAAATATTAATTTTATACACATATATAATTTTAGTTTTATAAAATTAACTTATTTGAGTTTATACTGTCGAAATTATATTAGGGTAAAATTTTGGTATTTTTCTGAGAAATTTCATATATGGATTATCTGTGAAAAATACCAGATTTTAATTCAAAATGGATTTTGATCTAATTTATTTATATTGATAAATTATATATTTAATTAGTTTAATTGTATAATTAGATAATATTTTGATCGATTAATACAATTTTTCTCATTAAGATCGATTTGACCTTGAAATTGGATTAAAAACTTAGCAAACTTTTGAATGTTTTTACTTTAAAAACCACATTGTCGACCCGACTGTTGGAATAATTTTAATTAATTTATGACACAACTGTTATTTCAATTTAGAAAATTTGATTAAATATTTGGAATCATATTAATTTATTAAGTATAATAAGGTCAAAATAGTTTTTTAACCAAATTATTTGTGAATGTAATTGAAATTATTTACTTCAGTTAATGTAAAATTATGCTTAACTAAGCAGTAAACCCAATATTTATGAACAAAAATGACTTAGAAACCTGTCAAACACCCATTGGATGAACATGATTATTCCATTTACCTTCCTTTATTTAGTTGTTTTGGTTTTTTATAAATATTTTTAGGTATATACATTGGTACACCTAACTTCTTTTCTAAAATACCAAGTCATTTCCCTTCTAAATAAAATGCCACCACATCTCCCTCTTCTTCACACCTCTCAAACCACATAGGTTCATAAAATATCTAAAAAATTCACATCCAAACACCCCCTATTTCTCCATTAATCATACCTTTGGTCATAAACAAACCCAAGAAATCCTTTTGTTACAAACCAAATAGAGTTACCCAATTAAGAGGCAACCTCCTCTATCAAACTCATTTATTTTACTTTCATTCTCCACACCCTCCAATCTCTTTGTTATGCGTTTTAAAAAAAATATAAGTTTATTATATATACTATAATTTTATTATGTATTTTTATACATAAACTTATAAAAAACTATCTAATTGGTAATAAACATACAGTTTACTTGTATGGAGAACTATTCACTCACAAAACGATGATTGCTCATTTTTCCTTCTTGACATCTCATGGTGGAAATTATGAGGGAAAATAAATTTATATATTTAATATATTATATTTTTATGTCTTTAATATTCATTATTCTTCTTATATTATGGGTATTTATACTTTACTTCTAGTGTAAATACAATAATTTCATTTGAGGAAGTGTAGACTACCACTTTCTCAAAGTGTTGTGATTTATTCACACCCTACATGGAATGTACTAAGGATGGTTTTAGATACATTATAGGATATATATGATATAATAAATCTAATTTAATAATATATATATATATATATAATTATATTATCATATTTGTTTTTTTTATTTTTTTTCTTTCCACGCAAAAATTAAATAGAATTATCGTTTATGCGTACGTAGGGCTTACCATCTCCATGAATAATGTATTCCATTTAGTCCATCTATACTCAATAGATTATTATATATATATATATACTGAATATATATGATGGTGTAAATTCTGGAAATCATTCTATATGTATATAGAAAAAATATATAGCAAATTAAGACATATATAGAGAATATGGAAGATATTACCTAACGTGAAACCTTAACATGTGACTTTAAACAATATGGTAATATAAGGTCATAATAAATACATATATGTTTTTACATAAAAGAATATATTTTTGTAAAATATTTATAGTAAATTTATATTTATTATATAAGTGGTTTCAATGAGTACAACACGAGTAAACACATAAGGTATGGCGATCTCATCAAACGATTATTTCTGTGAGATACATGACTTAATCTCCATTCCCTTATTTTGTGTGGTGTATATAATTACCATGAATCTTATATATATATTTTATACATAAATTTGTGGGAATTAAAATATCTTTTTTCTGATATTTCTTTCAAGGGTTTTATGTTTAAAATGTTACTAAATCGGAAAAATAGTGTCGACTCAATTTACCTTCTTTGCGACTCTTGTTTTGTGATGCATCTTAATTATTTATTCAAGGTGTACTATATCATGAAAACATTATTTTAATTTTATATTAATCTTAGTGTTACTCCCTTTTCTTAAATAGGGATTATTATACCTATTTGAGTAGTGATAAGAGTTTATTGAAACAATTTCATTGCTTTTTGAGATTATTTTTGATTATGTTCAATTAATGAAATCTCATGGTCCATCTCTAAAGAAAACTCATGAATTGTATTCCCATATATTTATTCAATATTTCACATCTATTAGTACCCATTTCCTACTTTTTGGTATTTACTATGAAGTTTCTATGTAAAAACATACCACCTCTCTCTTCGGTCAGAAACATATTGTATTTCAAAACCATGTTTGTAAAAATGTTTTCAAAACTGTTTGGAAGTGATATTTGTATCCCATATTCAAGGAAATACGATTTCAAAAAACATTTTATGGTTTTCAATGATTCATTTATAAATATTCAATGGTATTATAAATTTAAAAGGTTTTTCAAAAGGATTATTTTTTTAAAAATGATTTTCCAGTGCAGAAAGGATATTTTACCAAAGAAATGTTTTTAAAATATATTTCAAAATTATTTCCCATATAAGATAACATCCATTGGTGTTACTCATAACTTTTTGGGTAAATTATTAAATGATTTAATTCATATTATTTCTATGAATATATATATATATATATTTGTCATGATGTTTGTGAAAATTGATTCTCTTTCAAGGGTTATATTCTATTGAAACCCTATTATTTTTATGGTGTATGTTTATGATAAAATGATTATGAAACATGTCATTTTCGAGAGGATATGTTATTATTACACATTTATAATAACCACATAATATCATGGGTTATGAAATGATTATTTATGTTCCTATAGATGATGTATGAATTATTTCATTATGATATAGGTGGGACCTAAGTCTCCCTCCAATATATTGGGTATAGATTTGTATATATAGAGATAACCCTGTATGGAATGAGAAATGAAATATGTTCAGTATTGTCGGGATTGGATATATATTGACCTCAGATTAGTAATACCAGGATATAATGGGGTGTGAACCTACTTTAGTAAATGAAATTTTCCACTAAGGTGGTCTTGGAAACAATTCCTTGACTATTATGGAAATCATTATATATTCTTATGTATCTAACAAAATTCGACATTTTATATGTATGTTATTGTAACATCAAAGGTAGAAAAATAATATGACTTTTTCATATTTATTAATATTTATGAATAAAATGTTTATATTACTTTAAAGGGAATTCTATGTTCGATGGTGTACTCAATACGCAACAACGAGTTTCTTTGAAATCTTACGTTGCACACTAATAATATAATAATATTATTTTAAACTGTAGTTAACGCATAACCGTTGTAATGGAGAGAATGAACAGAACTAACTACAAAATAATTATATATGTATGTTAATTTTTTTAACAATTACCCAATAAATGATAGAGGCTTAAATGATAATGAATCCAATTTTATGCATAAATATTCTAATATTCTTTAAAAGGTCGATTAACCGCCTTTTGATGGAGAACCCTTTTTAAAAATATTTTTTGTCAATTTTATATGTTATATTTGGAAAAATAAAATCCTTTTTTAGAATCGGTACATCATAATTTAATTTGTGTAATTTTTTTTATATTTCCGATAAAGTGCATTTTTTAATGAATAGTGAAAATGCTATATTGTAATTTAAAACCTCCTTTAAATATAATTTATTTATATGATTATATTATCTTTTTAATTGGGTTTAAAGTGTAGTTAAAATATATTTTTACCATTTAATCAAATGGTGGTCATTGGAATTAATTTCACTTTTAAATTGGACATAAACAAGTGTGAATCTTTTGATAGATATTGTTTCTTAAAAACACGCTATTTGTTCTGACAACGAGAATTAATTATAAAATTAATTAATTAAAATTATAAGTTTTGAATTTAGAAAAATTTACATCATTTATTAATTTGGAGTATCAAATTTACTTTCGATAAATTTTTTGTATTTTTCTGACAAATGATAATTTTTAATGAATAGTGCAAAATACTGCATTTTACTTCAAAACTGCTTTTTCATATAATTAAATTATATAGTTATATTGTCCTTTTAATTGGTTTTAAAGTGTTATTTAATTATTTTTTTATCACTTAATACAATTTTTTTCATTTTAAGTAATTTAACATTTCTATTGGATGTAAAAATATGTCATCCTTTTGATAAATTTTACTTCATAAAAACCCGTCTTTGGTTGTGACAATGAGAATTATTTTTAAATTAATTAATGAAATTTCATTAATTAGAATTTGGTAAAATGGATTCCATATTTTTAATAATATGGTCAAAATTATGTAATTAAGACTCTTTTGTTTTTGAAAATTATGAATAGTAACAACGGTAATTATCTTTAATTATCGTGATTAATTAGTAATCAGGTAGTTAAGGGTAATAAAATAATGTCATAATAATATAAAATGACCCCAAAATGTGTCCAAATCCTTTTTCTATGTCATGGCCGATCATGGAATTATTTGTACCAAACTTGAGGGCCCATGGAGTCACATGGGTGTGATAGTGACATATATGACATTATTTTTAAAAAAGGAGAGAAATATAACAAAGGTTTGTATATCCTAAGTAAAATAGTTTTAATTTTTTTTAAATAAATTATCTCTTAGTCTATAAATTATCATTATAAAGCTAAATATATTTACTACATCATGATATTTTTTTAAAATTTTTAGACATTAAATAATTAAATTTATTTATAACACCATGATGATGCAGTGACTACCTCATTAATGAATGATTTAAATAAAATGAAAAGATAAGGTAAAATATAAGACTTAAACTTGTCTAAAACCTATTATATTGGTGGATTTTTAACTCTTATCACCTTATCCTCAAAATTTATCATTTTGGGACCTTTAAAATTCAATAATCATTTTATAAAAAAGTAACATTTCAAGACATTCAAAAAGTGACCCTCCTCCCTCTTATAAAAGGCCTCCACCTCTACCCCCTTACCCACACCTCTCAAGCCCTTGGATCGTCCAACATCAGCTCATGTTATCTCTCCACATCCCAATATTACTCCTAGAATCCTTACTTTGGGCATAAGTCTTTCCAAGGAAGCCTTTGGCTCAAATTAAAAATAGTTACCCGATTTAGAGGTAATGTCTTCTCTCGAGTTTCTTTCTTTTATTTTTCATGCTTCACTCACCAATATATTATTATTGTAACACCCCGAGCATCCATGATACGCTTCTCATTCAATAATGCAATAGCTTGCATTGTACACAACTTCGAGTTCTAACACACCGCAACTAATCAATGTAGCCGTTATGAATAGTAATAACCACTTTTTAGATTTATAGAAATTTTATATTTCAAAATGGACTTCATTTTTGTATTCGTAATATCGAAATTAGCCTATGTTGAATTTTTTGTAAGTTTCTGAGAACTTCCAATTTTTTATGAATAGTGAAAAATACTTAAAAACAACATTTTTAATAAAAATAATTTATAGTGATAAATTATACTATTTAGTGGTTTTAAAGTATAATTGGAATATATTTTTACCATTTTACCCAATGGTGGTCATTAGAATTAATTTAACATTGAAATTGGACATAAAAAATTGCCAATCTTTTGATATAAATTATTTCTTAAAAACACGCTATTTGTTGTGACATCGGGAATTATTTATAAAATTAATTAATGCAACTTATATGTTTGGAATTTTGTAAAATAGACATCATTTTTGAATTCGGAATATCAATTTTAGCTTATGGTGAAATTTTGGCATTGTTCTGAAAAACTTCAATTTTTGATGAATAGTGAAACCACTAAGTAGTAGTTAAATAACTGATTTTTCGTTTAAAATGAAATATTACCACTTCTGTGATTTGATTTTCAAGAATCCGACATACATGGTTGTCATTAAGAAGTAAAATGTGGTTCAATGAGATTAAAATAATTTTTTGGTGAATAGTAACTTTTATGTTCTTAATCGCGATTAGAGGTAATTAGTGTAGTTTAAGGTAAAAATAATGTTATAATAATATGATATGAGCTTGAAACTTGTCCTACTCCTATTGGATGAGTAATGGCCGACCAAGACAACCCATGGGTCAACTTGGGGACCCCATGGAGCCACTTTGGTTGGAAAATGACATTAATATATATTTATTTAATGTTAAAATGAAATTGACACAAACATGAGTTGTTTTACTAAAACAGTTTTTAAGTGGGGTTACACAAGTCAGAATTTTGACTATAAATATTCATTAGATACTAAAAATATTTCCTATATCATAGTATTTTTTTTATAATTTTTAGACATTATATAAATTAAATTATTTATGACATCATTATGATGTAGTGATGACCTCATTATTTAACGATTTTAATAAAATGAAAAGATAATGTAAAATCCAAGGCTTAAACTTGTCCAAAGACTATTGGATGAGTAGATTTCGAACCCTTATCACCTTAGCCTCTAATTATATAAGTGTGGGACCTCTAAAATCCGAAACTCATTTTATAATAAAGTGACTTTTCTTTACTTTCCAAGAGTGCCCCTCCTCTCCACTTATAAAAGGCCCCACCTCTACCACCTCATTCACACTTTCAAGCCATTTGGCTCGCCCAAACTCTGCCCAAATACTCTACCAACTTCCCCCTCTTACTCCTAGAAGCCTCACTTTGGGCAGAACTCTTCCCAAGGAAGCCTTTGGCTCAAATCAAAAAAGTTACCCGATTTTGAGGTAATGTCTTCTCTAATGTTGTTTTGTTTTATTTTTCTTCTCCAAGCCCCTAAACTCTTTTTATTCATTTCTTTTGTAACAACACCAGTATCTTCAATATACTAGGTTGTTGTTATAAGAAGTATTCTAGCTAAACTTACACACACCTACATCTAATGGTTAAATAACATACGGTTTCTGTGGATGGTGAATTTCTGCCTCACGAAACGATGATTGTTCAACACTCATATAACACTTTCAAAGGTGGCCATTAAGATGTCACTATATTTATATATGATATATAATATGTTTATGTTTTACTTATGCTTCTGTATTTCTCATTTATATAATACTTTATTATTTCCATTATGGGCAAACGCGATAATTTCATTTTAGGAAGTGCGGACTACCGCCCCCTCAAAGTGATTTGAATCGTTAATGCCATATGTGGGATGTATAAAGGATGGAGTAAATGGTATTATACACTATATTATACTGGAATTATATTATACATTTATATCATTATGATTTCATTCCATTAAATAAGAAATAGACATGAAAGTAGCGTTCATGCGTACGTACGGCTTACCGTCTCCATGAACGGTGCATTTCATTTCTTACCTCTAAATGTTACGTAATATTATAAATGAATGTATATACTGGATATATATGATATATATGAAATCTAAATAATGAATATAATTCTGGAGATAATGGATATTCTACCACATAAACAACTTGTAATTATAAGAAGTTTACTGTTGACGCAAGTACCAAAGATCGACAAAACGACCGTTATTAACTTAAATAATTACTTAATGTTCATAACATTGTAATAAGTGATATAAAAGGGATAATGAACTTGAAAAAGGTTCTTAATAAAGTATATATTAACTCTAGTTTATTATTCAGGAGGTTAAATAATGGTTGAATCATGTCAGACACAAGGTAAGGGAACTTCTTAACCCAATTTCTATTCTTTGGGTTAATCTCCTACTTTCAAATTATGTCATGATATTATTATGTTCTATCTTGTATTTTTAAATTATTTATGTGTAATTATAGTGAATACACATAATAGGCCTACTTTATAAAAAAATGATCTTTTTAAGGACTTCGTCTCAATCCCCTTTCATTGAGGCATATTTGGTTTTATACACAACTTTCTTTTATACGGTGTATAAACCCCTTTGACTTTTATTTTTATTCAAAAGGAATCTTTTTTATACGAAGCGTTTTGCTAAACGACAAAAGGGAATGTTTTTCTTTCTGTACTTATGCGGCGACAACGACTTCTCCGCCGCCGTGACCATTATTTGAGTTTCGGCTTCCTCTACAAGCCATCACTATTTTTTAATGAAAAATAAATAAAATGTTTTAACTTTCTTTTATTTTGGTATTGAAAATGGTTTTGAAAGTGTTTTTATTATATCAATGTGTTGTATTGATATCATGTGATTGAAATGTGGAAATGTTATGTTTCCTTTATGCATGTTTTATGTGATACGATTATGTTATGGTTTATGATATGTTTAAACCTATTCATATGAGGAATTTATTGGACTTAATAAGTGATGGGTGGAGCCCGCTATAGCTCCTCGATGCATCGGTAGGTCTCATGAGACAACTAGACATGGAATTGGCCGAGGCCCTTTCCCAATTTGATTTATGGTTTTGGCCGAGGCCTTAATCATTTTAGACGTCTTGGCCGAGGCCTTGACAAAATGTTTCAGAATGTCCGGCATTATACATTCCCTCATTATGAAAGTGGTTATTGATATTGCATGTGATTATTCGACCAGTAGAATATCCATGTGAAGAAGTGAATGGCATTATCTCATTTTACTTTTTCCATATTATGTTGATGTTCAAGTTTAAAAGGCTTTTGTTTTAGTTATACATTGCCTTAGATTTTTATGTTTATTTATGAAAGCTTCCGCAATATTGTTATCCTTACTGAGCATCTGAGCTCACCCCTTTCAATGTTTTAATATTTTCCAGGATGTGAAGAAGTATTTTATGAATGACCTGTAGGGGTAGTCAGAAAGGGATATGAGTGTGGACTATGAAGACCATGTTATTGTAGTTTTTTTACTTTTTGATGTAATGAAAGACTTATGAATGTATCTAGTGTTTCCAAGGCTACTAAACTAATAGGTCTTTCGAGACTTGATCTTTTGTGATCATGCCAATGTTACGAAGTAACACACCGACTCTGGGTAGCTGGGGTCGGGGCGTTACAATTATTATTTGATCCCATAATAAAACAAGTATCATAAATATACTAGGATATTTTTATGATAAGGATTCAACCTACGCTTACACACACCTCCGTCTAATGGTTAAAGAACATACTGTTTCTGTGGGTGGTGAGTCACTGCCTCACGAAACGATGATTGTTCAATATTATTTTAACCCCTCTAATGGTGGCCATTAATATGTCACTATATTTATAAATTATATATATTATATTTATGTCATCTCAATGCTTTTTTATATTATATTTAAAACATACCTTTATGATTTGCATGTTGTGCAAATGCGATAATTTAATATGAGGAAGTGTGGACAACCGCCCCCTCAAGTGATATGACTCATTCATGTCAAACATGGAATTTATATATAATTTAATTAATGAAATTCTGTTACCTATATAATATATATATTATACTATAATTATAATATATATATGGCTAATTTAGTTTTAAATTCCATTAATATGACAAAAAATGAAAGTAGCGTTCATGCATACGTACGTCCTACCATCTCCATGGATGGTACATTTAATTTCTTATCTCCAAAAATTATTGAATATTATTTAATACATATATACTGGATATATATGATATTTAAATAATGAAAACAATTCTGGAGATGATGTACTTATAACTACATGGACAATTCTCTTCAAGCAAGTTCATTGTTAACTCATGTACCGAACATCGACAAAACTTATGATATGAAATCACATAATTAACTAATTATTATAACATGATAATATGTGATATTAATTGAATAAACAAATTTAAAGGAAGCCCTTATGAAATTATAAATTGACCAAAGATTATTATTCATGAATATAAAGAAACAAACAAGACAAGTCGCACTTGAGGTAAGGGATTTCTTACCTCACTTTTAATTCCATGAGATATCTATTATTCGCCACATATTTATTGAATGTGGTGTATTGGGTAATGAAATTTGATATATATTATCATGATTCTATTTATATTAATGGTATTTTGTGATTCATTTGGTTCTTATTACCTTTTGGTCATACGACTTGATTGATTTCAACGAGGTAAGGGGTTTTTATCTCACTTTTATTTCTGTGAGATTCATGTTATATTTTCCACTATCTCCTTTTAGTGGTGTGTGTACTTACCATTATTCTACTATTTGAGGAATATAAATGCATTTATTTGTATTTACATAAACATTGTGTGGTCCTTCTTTTATGGGGTTTATGTTTCGTAGGTTACCAAATCGTTATGGGAAAATTTCACCCTCTTCTTTTTAAAAGGCTTCATATTGTTATGTCTTTTAATTTACATATTATTATGTTGGGATATGTTCTTATATATCCTTATTTTTGTAAATATTAGGTCCAAGTGATGAGATACCCTTTTTTATCTCATCAACTCGTTTTCTGAAATTGGATGTGATGCTGTTAGGCTACCGAATTTTTTAAAGGGAACTTCTTAATACAATTTCAATTCTTTGGGATAAACCTCTACTTCTTGATTATGTCATTCTATGAATATGTGTTAATGACCTATGATTTTTTACACTTAATATCCAATCATATTGGGTGTATTTATTTTTGTAACACATAATTATTTCATTTATTTATCCTTAATCTAAGGATACCGTCTTTATAAGGGACTTTGTCTCAACCTCCTTTCATTGAGGCACCCATTTATTTGTAAATGAATTTCTTTTATACAGTGTTTAAAATCCTTTTGACTTTTCATTTCATTCAAAGGGAATATTTTCCCTACGAATTATTTTACTAAACAACAAAAGGGATGTTTCTTTATGTTAGCGGTGACAATGACATTTTCTGCCGCCACGAGTATTATTTGTTCTTTGGATTCCTTAACAAGCCGTAATGTTTTTAAAAGGAAAATAAATACCATATACTCTTTTTATGTATTTTGGTATTGAAAACGGTTTTTATAATGGATTTATTATTTCAATATCATAAAAATTTATATTTTTATTACAATGTGGGAACGTTATCTTTCTTTTATGCTTAAGTTATGTGTTATGATTATGTTATGGTTCTTGGCCATTGTTACATATATGGGTGGTTCCATGATAAACCTAGGGAGGGTGATCCCAAGATAGATCTCCAAGTCATTGGGTAATGTGACAGAGGAAAATGTTAATGTCTCTCCTAAGAGATTTAGGGAATATACTGTAATGGGTATTCCAAATGTGACTCCCTATGTAGTTGTGATAACTACAATGTAAGTATGTTATATATGCCTTAATTTACCTTTATTATTTATGATTTCTATGTGTATTTCATAAATCTTATGATCTCATGAGGTATGTTAAAAATATTATGTTATGTATATATTGATGATATAATGTTTTCTTTCTTTGTGTATCCATTACTGAGATTTTTATGCTCATCCCACGTTTTTGAAATGTTTTCCATGGGACTTAAAGATGAATAGGGTCAAGGATGGGTTCATGGAAAGACATGCTATCTAAAAACATGGAAGTAGAAATGTTTCTTTTTAAGAGTTTTTATTTTATGATGAAAATGGAAAATGAGTAGAAGTGTCTACTTTTTAATCTTTTGAGATGTAATAGTTATGTCCTAATTCTCTAAAACTCTCAACCTGAAAATATCCTCAATTTGAATTATTAATTTAATTCATGATTATGTAATTTTTTAAGGCTGGGTCATTATAGTTGGTATCAAAGTTCAGTTTAGATAACTTTATAGGTTAGGGTGTTCTTTAAGAATAAGGGACATTACCATAATGGTTAGGATTTTAGAAAGATTCATTGTTTTTTAGATAAAGTGAATGAGTTTAAGATAAAATGAATAATTATATCTTAGTATTATAAAATTATTTTAAGGATTTACTCGCACTGACCTTTTTGGTTTTAGTAAATGGTTGGATCTAGTAGGTACCAAAGTAATAGTGGATGTAAAGGAAACTGTGACAGTTTTCTGAACGAGCAATTGAATGATATGGGAGATGAAATGAGAACTCTTGTGGTTATTGTCAACCAACTATCTAGAGTCATGATTGATGACTTGAACCTTAGTGATTTTTATAAGGCATCATATATGCAAGAAACAAATCCCTACAGATGTTCAGGTAATAATCATAATGGTAATTGTGATAAAAAACCTATGTGTCAAAGATGTGGAATGAAACACATAGAAAACTGTTTCAAAGGGACATAAAGATGCTATAGATGTGGATATGAAGGTCAAAAAGAAAGAACCTTCCATGGAAAAAGGAATCATCCATTCGACTCAAGGAAAGGGAAATAAGTTCTTTCTAAGGGATAAATTGAATGATTTAAATGTGGTGTGCATGGTCATTATGCAAACACATTTCCTATGAATATTTTTTGGTAATGGGAACACTAGGAGAGGACAAATATTTGTTTACCAATACCTAATGTCATTCTGATTAAGGATGAAGAAACTGAAAATGACCAATGAAAGGTATGGATTATTTATTAACATATGTTTTCCTATTATTGAATATTAGGATATGATTATTGATTTTGTTTGTTGGAAAGAAGTATTTCAGAATAAGTTGGAAAGTAATGGTTAATGGATCTTGAAGAATGTTGAATGATTAAGAAGTCAACATATAAGGGATTCATGAATTATGGTAGATTTTAGGATAGTGAAATTCATAATATTATTAAGGCTCTTTTGATGATGGGATTACATTAGAAGAATTTTTTATATTATATGTAAATCTGAAGTTTGATATATGAAAATTTTGTTCAAGGAATAATTATCTTTTCTTTTGTGGATATAGTCATAAAGAACCATTTTGGTTTATATGAACCTTGAATTTGAGGTAATTACCAGTTAATACATTTTGGGATACAAAATGAATGTTATTAAATTACCTTTGTGGTTATAATATGTTATGGTTATTTTTGATGAATTTATCCATTTTTGGAAATGTTATAAAATTATTTAGTTTTTGAAAATGGACCACACGCAAATCGTGTGACAACCCGTCACGTCGAACGAAGCTACAGGAATCGAACACACAACGAAAGTGAGACTTGTATTTATCGCATACCACTGGACTAATTGATGTCCTTGGTTAGTATGACTAATTATTTTTTGTTTAGATGATTTTATGAATAATGAATTAGTTGATTTTGGGTTATCTATGGAAATGATTAACCTATCAAGGAGGATATGTGATTAGGTTAATTATTTTTCAGTATGAGACTTCAAGAGAAACTGATGTTATTTGGAGATAAATGTTTCGATTTTCCTTGTAAGACTATGTGATTAAATACTTAAATTATTTGGGTTTCAATCATAGTTTGGATTACTTTGAAGAATTTTATGGATAACATTTTATTTAATGGTCTTTCTTGAACCTTGGGTTCTTTTTGTTGAATTTTGGAGATTAAGAGTAGTATTTCTTTTCATAATGGATTATCCTTTTGGGGATTATCTGATCTTGTACTAACTATTTCGGTTTTGGTTAAGGTCTAAAGACATGGTAAATATATAGTTCATCTTTTGTGGATTAGGTTATTTTCAAGAAGTTTATTATAGTGCTCTTAATCTGAACAACACATCCTAAATAATCATCTTTTGGAGAAAATACGAGTTAGTGTAAGAAATCACATAAGAGATGAAAGTCTACATGACAAGTAAGTATGTTTCCATATGTTTTAGTTAAGCTCATAAATAAATTCCTCAATAAAAAGTAATTTAATAAAAAAACGTTGTCTGTTAACTTTTCCTACCGGGGAATCAAATACCGTTTAACCCATCACAAGTTTTTGATTTTCTAGTGGTCAAATTTCTCATAGACATTTTTTCTATCACTCTCCATCAAAACATGATGGTTTATTTTCTCCTCCATATCCATGTTTTCATGGAATCCTAGTATATGTTGTCTTGGGAGACATTTTTACTTCTCTTTATTTCTTTTTAATTGATAGTTTAATTTACTCCTTTTCCGATGTGGGGTTTTCAATGAAGTTTCTGAGCCCAATTTTAAAATTGCAATGAAACATTCCCAAAAGGGGGGAAGTATGTAACATCTTAGGTAAATAAAGAATATGATATTTTAATATTTATTAATAATTATGAATAAAATGTTAATATTACTTTAAAGGAAATTCTATGTTTGATGGCGTACCCAATACGCTACATCGTGTCTCTTTGAAATCTTACGTTGCACACTAATAATATAATAATATTATTTTAAATGGTAGTTAACGCATAGCCGTTGTAATGGTGGGAAAGAAAATAACTAACTAAAAAATGATTATATATTTTTGTTAAATATTTTAATAATTACCTAATAAATGATAGAGGTTTAAAATGTGAATCAATCCAATTTTAAGCATAAATATTCTAATATTCTATAAAAGTTCGATTAACCACCTTTTGAAGGTGAACCCTTTTTAAAACTATTTTTTTCAATTTTTTATGTTATATTTGACAAAATAAAATCCTTCTTTTGAATCGGGACATCAAAATTTACTTTGTGTAAATTTTTGTTATTTTTTCCGATAATGTTTATTTTTTAATGAATAGTCAAAATGTTGTATTTTAATTCAAAACCTCATTTTAATCTAATTTATATATATGGTTAGATTATATATTTAATTTGGTATAAAGTTTAGTTAAAATATATTTTTACCATTTAATCTTATGGTGGTCATTGGAATTAATTTCACTTTGAAATTTTACAAAATCAATTGTTTATCTTTTGATAGATATTGTTTCTTAAAAACATGTTACTAGTTTTGAGAGAGGGAATTAATTATAAAATTAATTAATGAAAATTATATGTTTTGAATTTTTTAAAATGGAAATAATTTTTGAATTTGGAATATCAAATTTACTTTGGATAAATTTTTGCTATATTTATGACAATTGTTCATTTTTAATGAATAGTGAGAAATACTACACTTTACTTCAAAACTGCTTTTACATCTAATTTAATTATATAGATAGATTTTCCTTGTAAATGGTTTTAAAGTGTAATTTAATTATTTTTTTTATCACATAATAAAATTTGGTTCATTGGATGTAATTTCACTTTTCAATTAAATGTAAAAACAAGTCAACCTTTTGATAAATTTTACTTCTTAGAAACCTGTCGTTGGTTGTGACAACGGGATTTATTTTTAAATTAATTTCCGAAATATCTGTATTTATAATTTTGTAAAATGGATTCCATATTTGTAACCATAAGTTCCATATTATGTAATTAATACTCTTTTGTTTTTGGACATTATGAATAGTAACGACAGTAATTATCTTTAATTAGCGTGATTAATTAGTAATCGGGTAGTTAAGGGTAATAAAATAATAAAATAATAATATAAAATGACCCCAAAATGTGTCCAAATCCCCTTTCTTTAGTCATGGCCGATCATGGGAATAATTTTACCAATCTTGATGGCCCATGGAGTCATATGGGTGTGATATTGACATTTATGACAATATTTTTAAAAAAGAAGAAAAATATAACAATGTTTTGTATATCCTATGTTAAACAATTTAAATTTTGTTTACATAAATTATCTCTTAGACTATAAATAGTCATTTTAAAGCTAGAAATATTTCCTATATCATGATATTTTTTATAATTTTTGGACATTAAATAAATAAATTTATTTATGACGCCATGATGATGCAGTGATTACCTCATTAATGAACAATTTAAATAAAATTAAACGATAAGGTAAAATATAAGACATAGACATGTAAAAAACCTATTTAATGGGTGGATTTTGAACCCTTATCAACATATACTCAAAATATGTCATTTTTGGACCTTTAAAATCTGAAAATCATTTTATAATAAAGTAACATTTCAAGACTTTCCAAAACTGACCCTACTCCCTCTTATAAAAAACCCCCACCTCTACCCCATTACCCCCACCTATCAAGATTTTTCCTCATCCATCCTCTGCTCATATTATCACTCCACATCCATATCTTACTAATAGAAGCCCCACTTTGGGCATATGTCTTTCCAAGGAAGCCCTTTGCTAAAATAAAAAATAGTTACCCGATTTAGAGTTAATGTCTTCTCTCGATTTTCTTTCTATTATTTTTCCTTCTTCACTCACCAATATTATCCTATTATATGATCCCATAATCACAACAGTATCCTCAATATACTAGGATGTTTTTTTATATGTATTCTAACTACACTTACACACACCTCCGTCTAATGGTTAAAGAACAAACTGTTTCTGTGGGTGGCGAATTACTGCCCCAGGAAACGATGATTGTTCAATCTTATTTTAACACATTTTTTTGTGGCCATTAAGATGTAAATATATTTATATATGATATATATTATATTTATTTACTCTCAATTCATCTATATTTAATATTTAAAACACACCGTTATGCTTTGAATGTTGTTCAAATTTGATAATTTCATATGAGGAAGTTTTGACAACCGCCCCCTCAAGTGATGTGACTTGTTCATTCCAAACATGAAATTTATAAATAATTAAACTAATTAACTTATTTTACCAATATAAAATATATATTATACTAGAATTATAATATATCTATGTCTAATTTAGTTTTAAAGTCCATTAATATGGGAAAAAAAATGAAAGTAGCGTTCATGCGTACGTTCGACCTACCGACTCCATGAACGGTATATTTCATTTCTTATCTCTATACATTATGGAATGTTATTAAATACATATATACTGGATATATCTGATATTTAAATCATGGACACCATTCCGGAGATGATGTACTTATAACTACATGGACAATTCTCTTCAAGCAATTTCATTGTTGAATCATGTACTGAACATCGTCAAAATGTATGATATGAACTCACATAATTAACTAATTCGTATAACATGATAATATGTGATATGAATTGAATAATAAACAATAAGGTAAGTCCTTAAGAAATTATAAATTGAGCAAATATTATTATTTAGGAATATAATGAAACGAAGAAGACAGGTCGGACTTGAGGTAAGGGATTTCTTACCTCACTTTAAATTCCGTGAGATTTATATTGTTCACCACTTATTTATTTCATGTGGTGTATTGTGTACTGAAATTTGATATATATTATCATGATTCTATTTATATTCACGGTATTCTGTGACTCATCTACTTCTTATTATCTTTTGGTCATAGGACTTGATTGATTACAACATGGTAAGGGGTTTCTATCTAACTTTTATTCCCATGAGATTAATGCTATATTTGCCACTATCTCCATTCAGTGGTGTATGTACTGCCCATTTTTCTAATATTTGAGAAATATACATCCATTTATGGGTATTTACATCAACATTGTATCTTATTTATTTCATGGAGAGTATTTTTCATAGGTTACCAAATCGGTAAGGGAACCTTTCACCCTCTTCTTTTTAAAAGGCTTCTTTTTTGTTATGTATTTTATTTCACATCTTCTTATATTGGGATATGTTCTTCTATATCCTTTTTTCTGTAAATCTTATCTCCATGTGTTGAGATACCATTTTTTCTCTCATCAACTCGTTTTCTTGAAATTTGATGTGACGCCGTTAGGCTACCGAATTTTTGTAAGGGAACATCTCAATCCAATTTCAAATATTTGGGTTAAACCTCTACTTCTTGACTATGTCATGATATGAATATGTGTGAATTACCTATTATTTTTTTACACTTAATATACAAGTATATTGGGTTTATTTATTTTTGTCACAAAAAATTATGTCATTAATTTATCTTTAATCTAAGGATACTGTCTTTAAAAGGGACTTCATCTCAATCTCCTTTCATTGAGGGATCCGTTGATTTATACATGACATTCTTTTATACGGTGTATAAAACCATTTTGACTATTCATTTCATTAAAAAGGAATCTTTTCCCTGCTATGCATTTTACTAAAAAACAAAAAGGAATGTTTCTTTTTTTGTGTAAGTGGTGACAATGACCTTTTTTTCCGCCACAAGTATTATTTGATCTTCGGCTTCGTTAACAAGCCGTAATGTTTTTAAAAGGAAAATAAATACCATAGACTATTTTTACGTATTTTGGTATTAAAAAGGGTTTTTAAAATGGATTTATTATTTCAATATCATAAAATAGTATATTGTTATTACAATGTGGGAACTTTATCATTCCTTTATGCTTAAGTTATGTGTAATGATTATGTTATGGTTCTTGGCCATTTTTACGTATATAGGTGGTTCTGTGATAAACCTATGGTGGGTAAGCCCGAGATAGCTCTCTAATGCATTGGGAAACATGACGGCCGTAAACGATAATGTTTCTCCTTAGAGATTTAGGTAATATACTGTTATGGGGTTTCCAAATGTGACTCCCTATGTAGCTGTGATAGCTACAATGCAAGTATGTTATGTATGCCTTAAGTTGCCTTTATGATTTATGATTTCTATATGTATTTCAAATATCTTATAATTTAATGAGGTATGTTAAAAGGCTTATCTTATGTATATACTGTTGATCTATTGTTTCCATTATTTTTGTATCCCATACTAAGCTTTTTTATGCTCATCTCATGTTTTTGAAATGTTTTCCACATGACTTAAAGATGAATAGGGTCATGGATGGGATCATGCAAAGACATGTTATCTAAAAGCATTGAACTAGACATGTTTCTTTTTAAGAGTTTTTATTTTATGAAAAAAATGGAAACTTAGTATAAGTGTCTGCTTTGTAATATTTTGAGATGTAATAGTTATATCCAAATTCTCTAAAACTATAAACCTCAGAAGATCCTCAATGTGAATTATTCATTTAATTCATTATTATATAATGTTTTAAGGTCGGGTCCTTATAGTTATGATTTGATGGAATGCGTTCTTTATTACCTAATTATTCATGTCTTATGTACTACCACGAATTATTCCATGAATCATGTTTGTTTTCTTTTATATGAAGGGTATGATCTTTTATTTTATTGATCATGTTCCCATAACCTTATACTTATGATCGTGCTTATATATTTCCCTTGATTACACTTAATGAGCATATGATCTCACCCATTTTTGGGTTTCCTTCCCCTAGGTTATGAGGATATTTATTATGTATGATGTGTTGAATAAGGTTTATGGTCAAGAAGAACCTAGTGGGAGTTGATTTATCTCAATTATGTAGCTATGTTAATGGTTTATATTTATACAAAGGCAATGGACTAGTGAAGTCTTTTGGAATGTATTTTTATAATATTTTAAGTGTTTTGAAAATGTTTTGTAAAGTTTATTTTTGAAAATAGGGGGTCCCAATAATAATCATTATAATGAAATTTGAAATTACTATGTCCATTAAAATGAATTAAATGAACCTACCTTTTCCCATTTTTCTGTAATTACCATAAATTTATTGTAAAAAATACAAAAAAATGACATAAATTTAAAAATAAAAATCAAAATGAATGAAAATGATAAATAAATATTCACATATAAAATTATTGGAAATATTCTGTGTTTATCAAGATGTGATGAGAACATAAAATATAACAGAGAATAAAATTTTATTCTTACATATTTATCTAATGTTTACTCAATGATCTATGAATAAAATCCAATGATGAGAGTTTGAGAGTTCACAAATGTAACACTTAATCACCATGAGTAATGACCATGTGTGTTTGAGAAGATGCATTTTTAAATATTTTGGCTTTCATGGTACTAAATAAAAAACTATATTACATAATCCTAAATGTATGGATATCATGAATATCCCTAGGAAACATATAGTAGACTATTCAATACTCACTAGTCTATGATTTTTATTATGCATGGCTTCCATGAATGTGGTCATAAATTATGTATGAATTAATATAGAACTTTTTAGATTCCAAATACAAATTCCTAATAAATTTTAATGGCCTATGGGACTATTTAAGATACCATATTGGTAATATATCTTCTCCATATTTCTCATAACATCTCTCCAAAATTCGGTTTAGTATCAAACATGGATCCCACAGTAATTTAGTAATTCTATATTAAATGGTGAAATAAAAACCTACATTTTAGATAATCTATGAATTCAATTCTTCACGTTTGAAATAAAATTCAATGAATCTACCTTTAAATATCTATGATACATGTAATTTATATTAAAAATGAATAAAATTTAATAAAACTTCTTTATTAAATGGATTAACCATTTTTTATAATTTTTTTTCATTTTTTAAAAATGTTTTTTTAACTAACGGAAAACAATATTGAAATATTAGAAATAGTATAATATTTCTAGAATATAAATCAATAAAGTATTGTATATTTAGTTTCCTTTACCAATTTTTATATGCCCCTACAAGGTCTGTTTTTACCAGATACAAGGATGTTTATTTTATGTAATTAGCACCGTTATTTGGGATGGTTAAAATAATTATAGACTATATAATTTTTTAATTTTATATATTTTAAGATAATTGAATTAGTTAATTAAAATTTATTATTTATTTAATAGTCAGTGGAACTAATAAGATGTATTTAACCACTAAATGAGGATTTTTGGAACCCAATATAATCCTAAAAATTAATTGGTCATGAAACATTAAGAACCCTGAAAAGAAAATAAAACTATCATCATGAAATTTTTTGTGGTGTGTAAAAATATTTATAGAATGATTATTGAGATGAAAATGATGGATGATCTATATAAAATTTCTAGTGAATACATCCTAGTGAATATTAGTTACTATTAATGGTTTTTAAGTAATATATCATAAAAATAAATGATAATACATATTTGAAATGATCATAAAAAATATTGCTCAAAAATTTGTAATGGAATAAAACATTTATATAAATGAAATTATTATTTCTTGAAGGAATTAAATGATGATTTAAGGGAAATTAAATTTCATATTGAATATTTTAAATTTTATTATTTTATTTCGAAAATAACATCATTAGGATTAATATTACACAACTTTATAGTATATTATCCAATTTTGATTTTGTTGAGAAAATTAAATGTCTTTTAACTCTTTACATCTGATTAAATATGATATTATATGAGAAATTTTATCATATTTTCATTTAATTTTGATTTCATAGCATATCATTTAAAAAAATCATTGTATGTATTTTCAATTCAACAGAACATATTCATTTTAATAATATAATTATTCTATAGAGATTTACAATCAATATTATTATTATTACATTCATTTAATATTACCCCATGTTGAGGCCACTTTGTTAATTTTTAATTTACTTTAAAATTAATATGAATATTTTGAATTCAAAAAGTGGTCATTTCATGCCTATCATATAGTCTTAAATGTTTGGATTGAGAGTTGGTTGATATTTTTGGCTTAAGAATATGTGACAGATTTTTTATGGGAAAATAAATAGGAAAAGAAAATTTAATTTGTGTATGGGTAGAGGTAGCTCAAGTAAGGTTATAAGGAATCCTAACTAATGGTATAAAACACTAGAATAAGGGTACATGGTTAATTTAAAATGGTCAATGTAAATTCTTAAGGGTCAAGACAAATTCCAATTTCATATGTAAGGGTATTTCATGTCGATGTGAAGCTAACTAGAGACCTATGTAAGAGAACATGGTACTACATAAAGGTAAAAACCAGTGTAATGGTACATGAAGATCCACATAAACATTAAATAAGAGTTGTGAACATTATTAAGTGTAGTTAAAATCTTGAATAAGGGAATATTACACTCATGTAATGGTAACTCGTAGGTTGATGGATCATGTAAGGGTACAAAATTGTTTTGGTAATGGAACCGATGAGTTAACTAATGGTATAGGAATGTTTATTATACCTACGTAATGGCATATAGAGGCTCTAATAAGAGTACAAAAATGTTTTTTGTGGTTATAATTCCATGAATATGTTATTTGTAGAAGCGTGTGATTCTATATTCACCTGTTATTGAGAAGAAAAATGGATGATAATTAAGTTGAATTTATAAATTCTGTGAGATCAAAAAAATAATGCTTGAATGTATGAATGATGAACGAGATGAACAATGCAAGTGGATTATAGTTTCTTCACATCTTAAGGAATGTATGAATGTTGGGAATTCTCCTATCTGATTAGTCATGTAAGTGATCCATGTAGTCAGAAGGTCACATAGGTGTTCCATGATACCAAATTCAAGAAGTTGATCCACATAGAAAAATAATCAATGTATCCATTTTCAGTGATATAATGGATTGACACTCTATGATAAAAATATTATATAGGTAATTTTTATATATTGGGGATTTATGATACATAGGAAATATGAAGTGTGATACATGTTGTTTGTGAAAATGATAATCAAGAAGAAATTTTTTTATTTAATAAAACCCTCATAATGAAAAAGGAGGACCAATTCATTAGTTATTGAGGTATTTAAATGAGGAGATTATATAATAATAAATATCTAAGATGAAATGAAGATGGTCCTCCAATGAAGATAATCATGATTTCTAGATTGTTATTAAAGTAATAGTGATGAATAATATTTCTGGGATATTATTTGAAAAATAATATCTAGAATTAAAGAAAAGATAATTATAACTCCCATTCTAACTGGATTAAATGATATAATAACTACTTTCAGTTAGGGTTTGTAATAAATAAAAAAATCATAGAGGAAAATAAGGAATATGGGAATTTGTAAAGGATTAAGAAATAATATATTTATTTTATTTATTATATATATATATATAATAGTTTATTTTAAAATTCATATGAGATAAGAATCACTGATCTCATACTGAATCTGAGGAAAATATTTTCTAGTTTCAAAGAAGAAAATAGTGACATGACTCTTGTAATTTGGATACATATTTATGATTAAAAGAAGAATAAGGAGATCTATTTAAGTCTGTTAATCACAGAATTATTAAGAGCTAATAATAAATAATTAAAAACTGATCTATGTATTTCTATTTTTATTGGAATTAGAAAAATTAGAATGAGACGAATTGGATTATTTGATTGTTTAGTTCACATACAGGAATAGAGATTTTTGCACTCAAATATTCACAAAATAATAAGTAAAAAAATAAGAAAAGGGAATAAAGATAAGAATTAGTAGCATATCTTCGGTTACAATGAAGATAATAAGATTATGTTTTGTGCATCATTGTTAATATAAAAAAAGAAGAAGATACTTTCACATATGAAAGGGAATATGGAGAAAAATATTCAAATTAATAATAAGATAACATTCTTTATTGGTGTTTCTATATCTAATTGTTACACAAAAATTGATTATAATGTTATGGGATTTACCTATGTATGGTAAGCACAAGAAAACTATGTGTAATTTACACAATTCATAGAAAATAGATAATAGTGTAACACCTAGAGGGTTTTACTAATGGATTTTTGGACCATGTTTTTTTACCAAATCACAACATGGAATAACCTTATTATATGATATATTATCATTTTAATTCCCCATGACTCATATTTTTATGTGTTAGGTTGTTTTATAATAATGAAATAAAAGTGATAAGAGAGATAACTAGAGAATCAATTCACCTTAGCTAGTGAAATGGGAAAAAGAAATAGTGATTCAAGAGAAAAAAATAAATTAAGCTAATATTGATTCATCCCACTCTTAATATATATTAGTTACCTCCTTGGTGACCATAGGTGTTATAAAATAATGTTGAAACTCTATTTTGGAATCATTCTATTTATTTCCTTATTCTTTTATGAATTTATTATTTTTCCTCATATTATAATGATGTGTAGTTTTTAGGAGGTATTTTTGATTCAGATCATAACTCGATTTGTAATAAGACCATTATGAATAGGAAAAATAAAGGTAAAGGTGTGTTTAAAAATATTTCACTTAGGTCAATAGAGGACGAATTTTTAGGTGATATATGGAAGGAAGAATGATTTATCTTTTAAGGAGAATAACTTTTTTTTGGTGTACCAAAAAGAATAGAAAAATTGATTCAACCTCAAAGGGGTCAATGAATTCTTGTAATCTATAGATATATGAAAATATTGGTTAAAACATTCAACATTAATAAGAATCAAGTGTGTGTCAACATATGTAAATACATTCACCAAGTGAAGCATTAAAAGATATGATAAATTCCATTAAAATGAATTATTACATTTAATTTGGGGATATTTGAAATTAAAAAGGAAGAGATCCCTCAACTTCAAGGTGAGACTGATAACATAGACAAGGATTAAAGAGAAAATTCCCTTACTTGTCTCAATATATCAAACCAACTTACATTCATTGAATATGAGTATGAGAATTTTTTGTTGTGATTATATATATTTGATGAAGAGTATCTCAATAAAATACAGGAGAGTGAAAAGTTTTCAAAATATCTTGAGATGAATATCCTTGTGTTGGAAGTTAATATTAAATTTATCATTGGTGTTAGGGATGTACAATTGGAAGAAAAATATAATTTAAATAATGACACAAAATGGATGATGAATATTTTGTAAGAACATATAATGTGTGTGTGGACTAATTGAGGTCGGTTGATGATGAAAATAATATTATCAATATGAAAAATTTGTAAGTCTAAATCAAATTAGAACATTTGTAATTAATCCATGAAAAATATTCTCAAATTATTAGTGTAAGAGATGATACATTCAAAAAAATTATAAGGGGGATCATAATTTAAATTAATTATTTTGTGTGAGAATATGGCAATGATTTCATTTTGTTATCTAACCTAATAATGTTTAAAGATCGATAAACCATATCTCTCTCAATGAAATATTTGTTTCTAAATATATTTGTTTAAAAATTATTGGTTTAAATAGAATACCAATAAAAATATGGATTTGAGAAAGAACGATCAACCAACCACCTTGTTCAAGGTGTATATGATATAAAGTATGGAAGTTGGTTCCCTAAGAAGATACCAATTTTTGATATATAAGACCCAAAAGAGAATGTTCATTAAGATGAAAATTATTGTCAAAATGTTGTTGATAAAATATGGTCATGGTTTGTGCATCTTTGTTTGTGATGCAATAGATTTATGAATTGTGCATTAGACTATTAGTGTACACCTTTAAGATCTATGAAAAAATAGAAGCCAAACATAGGGGGGTCAACACATATAATAAGAATAAATATTTATAGGACAAAATGAATCAATCAATATCAAATAGATTTGATGTGCTCACAGATATATGTGATGTTAGAAGAAGTGGTGGTCCCAAAACCGATTCATGTGCATATAAACATATATATAAAAAATATGATAAGAGAAAACCACCGAATAATTATAAAACAACCTTGTGTAGAAATATAAATAATATTCAAAAAAATACTCATATTTATAAATTGTAGACTTGTAAGACATCAATGAACAATAAGTGATTGTATATCAAATATAAAGCATTTCTAATATGACCGAGAGGAGTGCCAAAACTAATAGGTTATATGTAAAAAATCCTATTAAGCCTTGTGGAAACTCTAATAAATATTCTAGTGTACCCAAATACATTATTGTTGGTTGGACAAACAAATTGGAGAGAGAATTATAGTTGGAAAGAAGAATAAGAAAATTCTAGCGAAAAATGGAAAATAAAATATGCCACAAAGAAGAAAAAGAATTTCTGTATGAGTGATGAAGTAATTATATTCATGTTGAAATAGTATTTTTAGTAGTGTTTCTATGATAGGAAGAATCCCTAATAAAAATTATGATGGAATTTGAAGATTCATATGATTTTATTGATAAAGAGAATCAAAGCATCTAACTTAATGAAATAGAATTTATAGTGATATCCATGCTACCAAATGCCAAATTAGATATAAATATCAGACGTGGAAGCATGAAAGATGAAGGAAATAGAGAAAAATGGTTAATAAAATATAAAATATTATTTTCATAATAATAACAACTGAGATTAACCATATTACCTTATATCATATGTGTATTATATTTGTTCTTACATTGAAAGGGATTAAGAATTAATAATGGTCTTATGGGGAGAATAAAAGGATTAATGATTGATTTTAATTTCGGATAAAATAGATGAATAAGTCAATATAATTTAATGAATTTTCAATTGGTATTTAAATAATAATTAATTGGAGGATCATCTTCGATGATTCTGAATTATGTACTTTCAACAACGTGAACAAGAAGTTGAAGATTCCATCATGGAGTTATCTATCTATTATTAATAGTATGCATTAAATATGATCATCCTTGATGAATATGTGGATGTTTTATAATATATAAAACCATGTAAATATTTATATTAATGTTTATCATCATATTGTAACATGTTGAAATACATCATTTAAGAGATTCACAATCATGTAGGTATTTATTAGTTTACTACATGATGGGGAGAAAAGTGAAGAAGATGCTGCTAGAATTTTTTTTCTCTGAAAAATATAAATAATATAGAAGGTTATTTGTCAAACAAATGTCTTTAAAGTGGTATGTATTTATAATCTATCTTCATTAATAAACATAATTGAATTCTAAATCAAACTGGGAGAAAATGATTTTTATCAATGACATGTAGGAATGAAGAAATAACTAAGGCTGATATCAAACCCAGATATTTGTACATTAATGTTTTTAATCCATATGACAAAGTGAGTGTAAGAATTTCAGGATGATATTTTTGATTTTCAGTTAGAATATATCATTTGTATTATCTAATTAAATAGTTGGATAATCTTTGAATGAAGGATTGTGAATTTTCATTTCATTAGTATCATTCAATCTTACAAGGTACAACCTTATTATTTGGATCAAACCCTCTTGGTTTGTACACTAATTTTGGCTCATGTGGGCTTAGAGAGGAATGGTTGATAACACTTTGATAAGTATGGATCTAATACACTGTTAAAATTTATATTTTATTTATTATCAACATATTATAGAGAGTGTGAAATAATAGTTTTATAAGAAAGGGGGTGAGTGTAATGCTTTTTGAAAAAACATTTATACGTGGGTATTATCCAAAAAATACAAAAGTGGATTTTGGAGCTTACTTCATTGAAGTTGTATGTATTATCAATGTAATTTTAGAATAATCATATTATTAAGATGTTTTTTCAGGTATTTCAAATAGTCTTGGATGTCTCGTTTTAAAATTGAATTATGTTCTAACATTTGGATGTTGTGTAAAGATATTAATTTGATGGAAAAATAAATAGGATAATAAAGGGTTACCTGAGTAAGAGTACGTGATACCCAGGTAAGGGTATTTGAAAGATTCCATAAGGGTATCAAATGTCAATGTAAGGGTACTGGATATACGCATAAGGGTCTGGGTAGATACTTAAGTGTTAGGGTCATATAATATTATAATTTCCTAAGGGTATTCATGCCCATGTGTAAAGGTAAATGGAGACCTTTATAATAGTTTTGGGAACTGTGTAAAGGAAAATACCTATGTAAGTGTATGTTAAGGACCACATAATGGTACATGTAGAGTTGTGAAGGATGCATAATGGTGGCATGAATATTTCTTAAGGGTGGACAACACTCGCATAAAGGTAACCTCCAAGTCTAGGTATCTCGAATGGGTTTAGACATGATTGAATATGGGTACATGTGGTTTGCTTAAGGGTAAGAAAATGTTTCTTATATCTACACACATGTATCTAAAGGCTCACATAAGTGTACATAGAGTCTTGTGTAAGGGTAATCTACCAAGAATACGAGATTTCAAAAATCTCATGGTACCATATTCACCAGTTATCGACCAATAACATATATGAAAATTAAGCTTAATTTAAGCATTGGATGTGATTAAAATAAAAATTCTTGCATATATTACAGCTAAATGAGATGAAAAATAGTAGTGGAATTCAATTTCCTCTCATGTTCATGATGTTTTGAATGTTGTAATGTCACATAGCCAAATGGTCATGTAATTGATCCATATAGTTGAATGGTCAGGGAGAAAATCCACAAAACCAAATTTAGAAATGTGATAAAAACATAAAACCAATATATGTGTCCATTTTTAGTGACATAAATGATTTAATAACATAGATAAATATTATAAATTAGAGAATATTTCAGGTTGAGGATTTATAGTATATAGGAAATGTGATGAGTGATAAAGGTTATTTGTGAAAAGATAATTAAGATGGAAATGTTGTGATTATTATAAACCACCGGATGAAATTGTTGGAATAATACCTTAGTTATTAGGGTATTTAAATGAGGGAATTGTTGAGGAAGTAAATATAATGATTAAATTCTGTTGATAATAAAATGATTATAATCATGATCTATATATCGTTATTTGTGCATCCTTGATAAATAATAATTTTGGGATATGACAGAGAAAATAATGTCAAAAATTAATGATAAGATAATTAGTTTAGTCTTTTTAAATGGATTAAATAACATAAAAACTACTCTAGGTTATGATAAATTATTAACAAAAAATCATAGGGGAAAATATGGAATAGAGGATTTTGTTAAGGAATAAATGCTACCAAAATTATTTTTGTTGTCATATAATTATTTATTTTCTAATTTTCATAAATTTATAAGAAATAATAATTGATGATATGAGACTAAATATAAAGGAAATATGTGATTGTATCGATAAAGAAATAAGAGACCCAACTCTGGTATTTCACATACATACTAAATAGTTGAAGAAGATGGTGATATAGTGTTGTATATTATGCACTAATGAAGAAAGATAGAAGAAGAGAGATGATAAGAAGGATAAGAAAAATAAGAGGAAGAAGAAGAATTGTCTGAGTGGTCTCTTTTGTTAAAATAGTTATGAATATATTTTTCAACTTCGATTTAAATGTAAGATAAATAAATAAATAAATAAAATGAGGAATTAGTATCATATTATTTTCTTCTATGAAACGAATAATAAGTGTTGTTGTGTAGTGTTTTGTATAAAAACATGATGAAGATACATTCCAGGGTTCTAGTGAAGAATCACAATTAGAAATACATTAACAGTATGAGAACATTCTATATTGGTTTTCTAATATCATATTATTACCGCTACATTGAAATGTAAATATATGAGATGTTTTTCAGTATAGGTAGAACCAACAAGTGTGTGCAGTACACACTCTACACTATATGGTGACAATAGTGTAACACTCACAGGGTTTTACTATGGGTTGGGTGACCATAGGTTTTACAAGATCACACAATAGTGAATCCTTCTCATACTGAGGGGTGAACCTTTTACGTAATTGTTCCACTTGTGTGTGTGTGTTTGGTTTTGATTCAATAAATAATGAAAATTACGGAGTGAGATTTCGAGTTAATAAATTTACCTTAACTAGTGAAAGTGTTAAAATAGGAAATTGCAAAAGGGAAAATGTATAAATTGGACATATACTGATCGACTCACCCTTCATTATCAACAATATCCCTCATTAGTCTCCACAAAATACATATTATAATATTTGGGAGAGAATATTTTTTCAACTCTCCCCATAATTTTCATTGGATTTATCTTTTATTAAAATTCATTTTCTTCAATAATATTTATTTTTTTGGTACATTTTTTTATTATTTTATTTATTGACCCTCAATACCAAAACATTTATTTTTTTTTTGGGTATTTCACAATTTTTATACCACTACCTCTAGTTTTATGATTATTCTACGATATTTGAGAGTTTTCTGAATTTATTTTTTATTTTATATAGATTATCCCATTAAGGTTTAATGATTAAAATGTTATTAATGAGATTTTTCATTTATTAAAAATTTGTGTTTTTATTGTATTTTAATGTTATGGGTATGAATGAAATTATATAAACCTCCTATAAATTAGGTTAATCATATATCTTATGAGATAATATACAAGGAATATAAGACGGGTTATGATCTAAATTATGTTTTTATGCAATCCATATATTAGTTAGATAAGGATTCAATATTATGAATTTTAAACATTATTAAGATATGATATATATTTTTTAAATTTTCATTCATATAATAATTATCCATGACCTTACCATAAAATAAATTTACATCTATTTTTTTATTTTAATTACATATCCACTTTATTTTATTTATAAATCACCCATTATTATTATTTTATTCACATAGAAAATATTTTTTTAATGGAAAATGGAGTGGAATCAAATAATATGAGTCTACTGTTAATATATATATTTGTCTTAAATGGGTTTATGATGTAATATTTAAATAATTTGAATGAAAATATTCAATTTATTTGGGAGATGTGTAAGGTTGTTTTATTTATTAGGTATTTTAATTATACAAAATTAATAATACAAGAGACATGGCTAGGAAAATAATAAGACAAGTAATGGGACGAGTAGCTGCAAAATAAATATCCCTAAGAAACTATTAAATATCATTATAATTAAATTCATTAGGTTGACGATTCATCCAATTTAATCTTATTCTTTTTATAGTGTAATAAAAAATGTAACTATTAATTAGCCTCTTCAAAAATTTCACCAAAACAGTATTGGTATATTGTCCTTTGAAATTTTAATGTGTTACTTATTTTCACACAAAAAAGGTCATCTTAAAAAGAAATAAATGTAATATAATGTTATGATTTCTAAAAAAACATCTTTTTTACATATTACATCTTGGGAATTATATGAAATATAGGAAGTAGTTAAATATTTGTAACAAAAAAGTTGCAGTAATATTGTTTTTACATTTAATGGTTTTTATTCAACATTGTATTCTAGACATTTTCCATATTATAATTATTCTATTTTTTCAATAAATATTAATTTAAATATTAATAAATTATTACCATATTTATTAAAGTGATTTACATAATATTTAAAAATAATTTAGTTCCATAATGGGTAACTTAATTCCTATAAATGTTATTTTAAAAAACATGTATCCACACTTCTTTTTTCATGTGTAAAATGTCATCTTAAAATCATTAAATATGTGTCAAAAAAATACTTTTAAATTTAAAAATAATAGTATAATGTATTTTAAAACCATGGATTGTTTATCATTTCTTTATAGACCTATTCTATAAAAACATGACATGCTGATATAGTCATTTAAATAATGGAATGTTACAATTTATCTCAAACTTATAACTATTTTATTTTATTTAAAAAAGTACACTCTATAAAAACCATAATGTTATATTCTTGTCATGAATCTCAAATATAAATTAATATTCACCTCTTTAATCCGTGGAAATATATTATTTCTCTTAATGTCAACCATCAAAATGAAAATAAATTTCAAGGTGTGTTGGATAATATTTAACTAATTTTACATTAATTATAAATCAAATATAATAATCAAAACATTTATTTTCTTTTATCATTAAATTAACATGATATCTATATATTATAGTATGATAAATTTTTTCACTTTCCTTAAAATATTCCTTCTATTTCAAACTATTTGAATATAATCAAATAAATTATTATCATTACCATGGTTGTAATAAATATAAAAACAATATAAATTGTATAACTCATGAATCATCATATAAAAAAATATTTCCTTCTATTCAAACAATGTGAGAAGAATATAAAAACCATAAGACTAGATAATGTAATTTTGGTGAGTTAAATACATCTCTCAGAGTTATAAAAATATTATTTTGGCCACTTATCATTTACAAAAAAATGTTTATTAATTTTCTTGAATGAAAATTCAAAAAAAAATAACAGGATCCCAATAATCAAGGGCACACATTCCTGGGCATCATTCATGCATTAGCCCTCAGAAAAAAAGAGAGAAGGGATCCCAATACCCACTACGTTTTATATTTTCATGTTATAATAATAAAAATTAACAGCATGATACTGATAAAAGAACTAAATTTATAATAAAATTATATCTCATCTATTAAATTATACTCAAAAAACATATATTTCCAAGTTTCACAACCCTTATATACCCATCTATGGTGAGGTAATAAAGTTTTCCCTTGACATCACTACTTAGTAAAAAAGTAAAATTTCAATTATATACTTTAATTATTTATCTTTTACCACTCCTCCACATAATGGTAAAACTAAAAAATATTTTCAACCACATTTAAAAAATATAATTCGATCTTATCAATGGATTATTAGTATTATAATATTTATAAATAGAACATGAGGATAATTAAAATCTTTGAAATTTAATATATTTGACAAAGGATAACTGTCCAAACATGCGGTGAGATGGAAGAAAGTTAGTGTGAATATATATAGTGTGTGGTCGATCCATTTACTATTTAAAAAAATATAAACCTAATAACATTTATATACTAAGAATATTTATTTGGTGATGGTTGGAATACCTCATTTTGAATTTCACTATGTTTCTAAATAATAAGCCCTAAATAATTTTTTTTATGTAAAATCATATTCTTGCAAACTATTTTATATGATGAAGCAAGAATGGTGTTTTATTTGTTAATGAAAAACTTTTAAAATATCATTTGACAAATTTGAGACAAATAATAATGAATGAATTGAGGTCATTATGATCTATTAAAATAATCAGCATGATTTTTTATATAGTGAAACATTATTTATGAATTTTGTGGATTGGACTTTTAAAGTAATGATAAATCTATAAGTCATATGAGTTATTTTTTGTGATTAGTTAATGAGGCTTAGCTTGTGACAACCTAAGTATAATTAATAAGATTCTATTTTTTTGGTTTTTTAAGAATTTATTTTTTATTTATTTCAATAACATAGACAAGGACATGGGCGAAGATAAAACCCAACGACCCTAAAAGCTACAATTCCAGCAGTTCCATCATAGTCAAACCAAAAGGTCAAGGGGGCCTTTATAAGTGTAGCTAAGGTGCATTTTTTATAGAGACGTCCACACTGGCCAGAGGATGGGTCCCTGGGTAATTGAACACTAAAAAGGGTAGTTGTGGGATTCCATCGCAGCCAAAGCATCCGCCAAATGGTTACCCTCCTTCCATGTGTGAAGGACATTAGTGTAACTAGAAAAGAGTGCTCTCCATTTGCGAATGAGGTAGGGGATCTTCCACAGGGGGGGTTGATGACCTTCAGGGAATACCAAATGATTTTAGAGTATGTTTCCACTTAATCTAAGGGGATATATTTTGAAAGACCAATTTCAAGGCCATTGACCATCTCCTTGGCATTCACCACCAGGGAGTCTCCCTCTCTGTAGAAAGCATTGTACACTATAATGACTAATCCATAGGGGTCCCAAACAGCCCCGCCTCCCTTAAACATGTATTCATGAATAATAAATTAGATATTTAAATTAATCTTGTATATGTGATTATATCATGTCTAAAATGATGTTATATAACAAATTATATATTCAAAATTTATGTATGATTTCTATTTTTTACCTTTACTTTAAGGGATGTTTTTCACGGATAAGTAATTTTCCATAACATAATTTATTATTTTAAACTAGAAAATATACTTCATAACTATTAAATAAGATATAAATGGATAATAATTTTATAATATAAATTGTTATTTAATTTTATCATTATCATGTTAATAATTCTATCATGTTATAAAAAGACAAAATTGGTTTTCATTATAAAACAAATAACTTTTAATCGTAAATGAACTATTTTAAAATTTTCAAATAATTGTATTTAAATTTTAAACTTTAAGTTGTTTAAAAATTTTAAATTGAATTATATTTTTAATTAATTTTGTATAAAAATAATTGGTTGCTTTAGTGAAATTTAATAGAGATAGACGATTTTTTGGTAAATAGTGAAAGAATTGTTTTCTCAAATTATATAACTTTTATGAAATAATCATGTTATAATATTGAATTGAAATATTTTAAAACCATTTATTAGATGAAATATATATTTAATAAGTAATATAATTCATTTAAATTTATTATTTTGAACTCAGAAACCCATTTTGATAATTTAAAACCTATGTGATGTTTTTTTCTAATAAATTAACTATATTTTATCCATTTTATTAATTAAGTAATTAAAATGTTACATTATGATTTAGAATAGTTTTAATTAAAATAAATTCCATTTATATAAAAATAAATATATAATTTTTATTGGGATGGATGTTTTATATGATTTTAATGTAAGGTAATTTTTATTCTCAAAAAGACATTTATCAAAAAACCAATCTTTTATATGTTTTTCATATTTATATTAAAAATAATTTTTACAAATGAATGAAATTTAATCTTTTGAAATTGAATCCATTTTAGGTATCATCTCATTCACGTTAATTTACATATTACATGTTATTTTTTCATAAGAATTTGGTTACCTTTGTAATTGTTTTTCACCATGATAATGCTTAAAATAATTTAAAAATTACTAAAACAAAAATATTTGAAAAAATTATCTAAAAATAATATATCTAATTTTATTGGATGACTTTATTTCATACCATCCAATAATATCATCTAATCTAGGTTTCTATTTTACCACATGACCTTGAGAAATACATTTATATTTTGTAAGATTTAAGGGTATTTACAAGTTTCCACTTCTCTCATCTTTAAATGAATCCTATAATCTTCTCACTTATTCATAAAATTTTATCACCTTATATAAACCCTGAAATTCCACCAATTAATTATCAATACCCTTCTACAAAATTAGGATGTTTTTCCCAATATAGAAATATAAAAATCCTTATGCTGTTTCTAAAAAGAGGATATCCAAGAAAGAGGTATTTCATCAAACCAAGTAATTTCAATTTTTATTAATCTTAAACATTATACCAATATTCTATTAAATCATTAAAAAAATTAAATAAGTTTAATTAGGAAACGTTAATTTTATTATTCTAATTTAATTACCATACCCCACCTGTATTCGATCCATGGAAAAATGAAAACAATATTAGTATTTTTTGAAGAATACCTTATAATTGGATGATATAATTAATTATTCATCACATCCTTATTTGGTTGGATATAAATATGTTTTAATTGAATAATTGTGTAATTAATAACATAATTATAATTTTTTAAATATAATTTAATATCTAGCTTCTTTCCCTTCAATCCATTGGAATGTGAAAACATCCATTATATATAAGTACAAACTACTGCCTCCATGAATGGGGAGTGTCATTTTCATCACCAACATACAAATATGTTTCTAAACTTGTAATTCATGTAAAAATATTATTTTTATACAACTATTTAGATTATAAAATGTTTATAGATCAATTTAATTACCCTTTTTATCCAGGCCATCACACTAAATCACTTCTAGAACAAACTACCCTTAAAAGTCTAATGTGAACATAAATTATTTAGTAATTAAATAAAAACTAATAATTCATGTAAGAAATGGGTAAATAATAACATATTATGCATTCACACTATTTTTAATAATGTAAATAATTAATATAATTATATTATTCAGAAATGTAAGAGTGGTATGTGGAAAATCAGGACTGAAGGTTAGAGATTTTCCTTCAAAACCTCATGTAAAATGTTTCTGTGTTTTCCTTTAAAATATTTATTTTCCATATCCTTTTCCATTATTTTGGGTCAATAATTGGAAGGGCCTGTGTTTTTTCATACAGGAATGTTTATCAAAAATTTGAATTTTTTCTTTATAATGACAATAATGGGTTAAATGGTAGGTTTACCCTATAATATCATCTCAGATGATTTTTCTAACAATTTCATTGGTCTGAGTTTATGATGATTACCCTAGGACATGCGTTTTGTGTAATTTTGACCGTTCAAATTTTCATGGAATAAATAATAATTCATAGTTAATTAATTAATTATTATTTTCTTCACATGGGTTTGTTCCACATTAAATTTTTGATGGATCATTAGATTGAAATTCCATATTCATTGTTGAGCCTATAATGGGGAGTTTTTTTAGGAGGGGCATAAACCCATTTTAGGCACTAGTGCTAGCTCGTTCCCCCTTTTCCACTTCTTTTGAACACCCTTTATTTTACTTCATTTATTTTTCTTCCCTGGCTTCTTTTTTACACCACTATGGGAATATTCTTTTGCATGAACTTAACAGAATAAAGAGAGGGTGATATAGAGATAGAGAGAAAGGAGAGGTGCCTCAATGGAGCTCTAGAGGATCTAGATAGTGGTTTGGTGTCCATTGTTTGAATAAATGGGCAACACTTTGATAGATTACACCCAAAGGTATGATGATTTTATTTCATTGTCAAAAATATCCATATATTTACCACTATAAAGTTATAAGTCATTATTATGACTAATTACAACCTATTGAGAGTCAATATATTGATTTTGGAAAGAAAATTGGGTTTTAGGAAAATTTGTGGGGCTTCCCATTCAGTGTTCCTGATCACATAATAGGAAGTTTAGGGATAGAACATGTAGTGGAATATGGTAATGTATAGTACACGAATAGAATCCATTTGTGTTTCACAACTTTTTAAGGTAAAAAACTAGGAAAAATACATTGTAGGGCCATGTGAGGTATATAGGTAGGTTCCACATATAGGGTACACACCATGTTAATGACTCATATGTCGTGTACTTCGGTTGGGCATTATATTTATAGCTGAGGTAGAGGCTCATGTGAGGCATCTAGGATACATGCCATGTACCATTGTATCAACACCGTGTACTCCTCACTTGAAACCCTTTTTCTTGTTTTTTTCTTTCTTCCCATGATTCATAATTGGACAAATTATTTTTCCAATTTGTGTATCATTCCATGTGGATCATGATAGTGAAACCCTTGATGTGATTTGAGGACTCCTAAGAAGAATTTATAATTTTTTATTTAATGCAGTTGTTCATAATAAAGTAATCAAATCTATTTATCCCTATATAGTGATACCCATTGATTTAATAATATCTAGGAGCTATATCTCCAGACTAGTAATTTTTTTATCTTCTATTGACACGTCTCCATTGGGAAGTGTTCCATTCTGGCCTATGAGGACATGAGATTAGTTTTTCCTAAGGATCGTGTATAGGATTCCAATACCTTACGAGTATTGTTGAGGGCCCCATGTGGGATTCCTTTAATTACATGAGGACCTATGGAATATCTTATATTATCCCATTCACATGTTTACTCTTTCTACGGATCCCATGTATGATGGCTATGCCTATGTATATCATTCTAAGGACCCCATGTATGGTGACTCTACCTATGTACACTATTGTTGAGTATCCCATGTAAGATTCCTCTTCCAATGCATTTTTTGAGGATCTAGTGTGATATTTCTTTGTTTACATAACATCAAGCCTCCCAAGAAGGATTACCACTTTTACATCTACTACTGAGGATCCCCAGTAGGATGTATCTTGTGTGTATTGAAATGAGGGTCCCTTTGGGTTCACTGATGTTTTATTGACTCTAAACTCATATGCTGGGTTTTCGTTGTGATGGCATGTGGTCTAAACTTAGAACCCATAATGAACTTATCATCAATTAATAATATGGTAGAAGTGGTGGATTTTGGCCTTCGGCCACAATCACCATTCATTTATGCATTCAAATAATCATTGTTGATGCAGCTACAATATCCATAGGTGATTCCTAGTTTGTGCATATTGATCCTGACGTCATTCAACTTTTTCTTTGGATGTCTAGACGTACTTTCTGGCATACATATTCTAATTCTTTTATTTTTTATATTTTTTGTAAACCCAATGCTAATTTATTTGATCCAACTATTAATGTTGTATTCATTGGTTAATATTGTATTTGGATAACCCGATGTACTTTATGGGGTCTACATTCTAAGCTATCTTGACTATAATATTGAGGAATGGAATCCATATGACAGAGATATATGGTCTTGGTGTACGTATTAAAGAGAATCATGGATGATTACGCTATCCAAAATGATAAGGATGAATAATACATCCCCAAGAGATTACCTGATAATGCTGGTGGAATCTATTCTCTTAATTTTTGATGTTAAATATATAAAATTGATGATTATAATCTTGACAACTGATGCCTTTGATGCTCCCAATGGATGGATAGATGCATCATTACTTCATCACCTAGAGCTTCTTCCCGAGGATGGCGGAATTGGTCAATTTATATGAATGGACACTGAGTAGGTACATGGGTCTATAAAAATTTCATTTATGGACATCCTAAGGTCATCAAATAAGGGATTATTCATGTCGTGATGTCATTATCTCTTATGGATTGAGACCAAGGGTTCTAAAATCATACCAGATTCACATTTCATGAGTGTTATGAAATATATCTGAGTAACAATTTATAAGACGTATGGTTGTTACTGAGAATCATTTAGTAAAGGGATAGGAGGTGAATACTGGTGAAACTAGGGCTAGGACATGTATTACCATGTGGTGGTGTAGCTTTAATAGAGAAATTTCTAGTGTTGGCTGAAGAAGGTATTGTCAACTGGGATTACAGACCCAATGATCAACTTAACGATAAATGGATTGAGTGGTACACCATCTATCTTAGATCCATAATTACGAGATTTCCATTTGATGTGATGTTTATATAAGGATTGACAATGAGGTGAGTTTATTTATGTTTTTTCTACCATTTTATGGAAAACATATATATAAGCACATGTATAAAAATATATTTAATTAAATATATCTAGATGCATATATGTACTTATATATGATGCAAACATTCCCAGTTTGTGAGGATAATGTATTTAGGGATCAATATTGATTTCATGTAATTTAATTTAATTATCATTTCCTATTATGTCCATCTAGGCTAAGAATGTCTCATGAGCATGTAATTATGATAGCATATTTATAGGTTCATCATTGCGGTAGCCTACTGAGAGTATATATCACCATTGTACATGCACCTTACTATGTGTGAATGCCTTATGTAAACTTTTTATGTTGAGAACATTTAAATTATGGATAGGGTTGAGGCATAGGGTTTCATGATCGAGTAGAGATGCTCACATGGACCTCTTATTATCTAGAAATATCTTATCAACATTATCTTGGAGACTGGTTAGGTTGAATGGATCAAAGATAGTAGTAGATCCATGTCCCTTTATTTTAGATTCCATTATGTAATCTTACATGTATGGTCATCCCTATGGTTTATTAGTGTTGTATATAATACCTGGATTCCGTATATTACAAACATTTCATTTATTACTATATTATTCTTTAATTACAAACTACATTAAAATGTTGTTTTTTAACTACATAGATTATATATAGTGGTTTTTCTATTTTTTTACTACGATAAGGGGGAATAAACTCACTAAATACATACCCTAGGCCCTCACTATTAGTCTGTATTCTTTGGAATGTGGAGAGGTACACATGAGGCCATGTGGCTAACACACTCAGAGGACCGATTTAGTGGCATCTGAAGTCAGTTGTAAAAAATTGATATCATAGGTGTTCCTTTCCATTTCAATAACTATTTGGGATATATTAAACATACTATTAGTAATTTTTATAACATATTATAGATATAGGATCAGTGCATCCACAACACTTATTCTAGTAACGAGTCTTGGGTGCCATGGATGTGGTATTTTCTCTCTAATCTATGATGTTACGCTTATATAAGATTTTTTCATTGAACAGTGCACATGTTGTGTGGAAGTTATGATTTATTATGTGTTTTGAATCTTCTCCCATTAACAAGAGGACATGGAATGTTTCTAACTCATGGCCAAAAAAAGAAAATGGTGTCTTATGCTTTATATTTGGCACATATGACTCATTTTTATAGGTATACTAGCATTGTGATTTTACTAACGATAGAGTCCAATTATTTAAATGGTCAAAAAATGGTGCTTCTTATATAGGGTTTTGGTGGAATTATTCTAAATTGAGTAAAAAATAATATATATAAAATTCCAATGATAGGTGATGCAGATCAATATTGAGACATTTGATGGTGAGGCTGATGACTCAGTCCAAGAGAATGGGAGGTGCAGTTACCCTATTAGTGAAAATGGACACATTATTCCATTGTGTTGAACCTATTGTTGGGTGTTTTTACATATAATCAACTATTTAAGGTTTTAGTAAAAAACTAGACGTTTTTTTCCCGCAATGATTAGAATGAAATTCAACTTAACTGAACCTCATGGTATTGATAAAATTTTTATCATTTAGATGATGTTGTGAACATGTTGATTAACCACATAGGTCACCGTTGATAGCTAATACCCTTGTTATATGTGATCAAGTTTGGATTTTTTTGTATGATTTCAATATATATAAAAAATTTTGTATAGAACTAAACCTCAAGGGGTATTACTATATATAGATTCCCATTAAGTGTCATTTCATCATTCATTATATTTTATATCATATCCCCAAGAGGTCAGTTCATTATAAGGATTCTCTAAGAGGATTAGAGCCCTATTATACTGACGATGATTTTTATGACCCTCACATGTCAGTGTTATTTTTAACTCCAATGTAGAGGTTTGATTCTATACTCTAGGTGGTAGGACCTAAATACCTTGTTATGTAAAAGGATGAGTAATTATAGATGTGATACCTAGATCCCCATTATTTTGATTCAAAATGTTTTTTATTGAGATTCAGTTTGATCGATAGAAACTTACTTGGGAGGTTGGACTGGGTTTATGGAATCCTTTTTTGGAAACGATCTTAGTTTTATGCTCAATGTGACTGATGAATGGGGAGTTCTTAATTTTTTCAGTATAAACATGTTTATGCCTCTGTATTTTGATGAAACACATACAGTGTTATGGTATAAAAACTCAATTTTACATGAATGAATTTTGGGTTATTATCCTAGTCGACTCGTGTTTCTGCTATTAGAATGTGGCCAACGTGTGGGTAGACACTCATAACCAAAATGACAATGTGTAACAAGAGGTTGTGGAATAAACCATGGAATGGTCGAGGTGTAATTTTGGAATAGTAATTACAATTTATCATCTATATAGTTTGGACTAATGTCCCACATATTATTGTCAGTAATGGATTTAATAACAGATGATTTTTTAGAGTATGAGTCAGGTTATAAAGGTACATTTTTGTTGTGTGTGGTGATGTTTACATTGTAAGTCAATCAATTGTCATATGAGAATTGAGGAATGATATTTTTAAGAATTATCTTGGTCCAAATTTCCCTAGAGTTTTGGTTAAAAAGAAAAATGTCACTTCGCGGTAGAGAAGATAATAGAAAAGTATTTGGTTGAATTAATTGGCTAACATGTGTTGGACCTTGACACTCATTATTGGGATACACGGTGTTAAGATTTAGTTAATGTTATGTGATGATTATTTGGAGTTACCATAGATCAAAGAGCATTATACAACTTTTGAAATAATATTATTGATATTTTAGATAGAGATGATCACACCCAATATTAATTTTATCTTGAGTAAACTGGGAGGGCATTAGCTCAACAATGATTATTTAAATATATTTTTTATTTTGGCAACAAACCAATTTATGTTATGGTCGAGGAGATGTATAATGTAATTCTTATGGTGGGAGTTAACATTTTGTAATTTAAAGGTAGCGACCCTGATATATTGTTGAATTTAAAAATATTCCTTGGGTTATTAAGCTCAATTTTTTGTTATTAGGTGATAATAAAGATACACCTATTATAAGGAGTACAAGACAAGTGGTTGTCGAACATTTTCCATGAAGGAAATTTCCTAAATTTGAGGGACTTGTCGTTGGAAAATTAAGAGAGAGTAGTTTAACGAATAATCAAGATGAGACTATGGACACTATATTTACCACCAAGGCTTCTTGGGGATAGAAATGATTATGTTGGAGAATCTATAAGGACACAAATTTTTTCAAACTGAAATTTTTATTAGAATTTTTTGTTTTTTCATTTAGATTCTTTTTATGGGTGAAACAATCATTTATCCCAGGAGAAAAAGATCTTGTGTGATAATTTTTCTTACTCCTGTGGTCCTGGAATAAGGTTTTTACCCTATTTCAGGCGTGTAGTGGAATTATAAACTATATGAATTATCATGGATTAAGTAATTAATAATATTAAATTTATTAAATAAACATTATTTCACAAGCATTAGATTCGATATTTCATTAGGTAGTAGAATCATATTGAAATTTTATCTTCTCTGTTTAATATGAAATTAGGAGTTTTTTAGGTCGGGAAAAAATATGTAGAGTGTTGAAACTAGACCATGCCCTGTTTTTTTGTCTTTATTTTTTCTTCATTTTAATTCTCTTATTTTATTTTCCTTCTCCTATTTCTCATGCATGACCTCATAGGCTTCCTCCTTCACATGAGAGAGAGACATGGGGAGAGAGAGAGAGAGAAATAGAGAGCGTGCAATAAATAAACCACTATAGAGAATATGAGGAGCCAGATTGTTATGTGGTAGATGTGGATTGTGAAAACATGTGAACTATCAATATATTCCACCAAAAGGGAGGTTGTATTTATTTTTTTCCCATAAATCCTAAAATATTTACCTCATTTATGTTTTAAATACATATGATGACTGATTAGGTCCCCTTAAGTGTATATCTATATATTTTTTGGATAAAAATGGATTTTAAGGATGATTTGTGAGGTTTCCCATTCAGAAATCATGATCACACATCATGTAGCTCAGGAGCAGACATTATATGTTCTTCTCATTTTTGGAATATAACATTTTTACAAGTACACACTTTGTATGGGATATAAATTTTGTGTGATGGTACTTAGCCATGTAACTAACTTTTCAACCAGATATCCCTTGTAGGTGTATATGGCCATGTATAGTGCATGCCCTGACCCTGTGTGGGTTGAACGACATATAGAGGTACATAACCATGGAAAATACAAGGAAACCCCATTTATGGTACACTGGAAGCTACCAAATGTATTGTAATTTTTTTTTACATGCCTCATATTTCATGTACTTGGGTTCCACACACAAACTCTCGTTGAGGTACATGTCTATGAGAGGCATCAAGGGTGCACACTATGTATCATGGTCTATAAATCATGTACTCCTCCCATGGTACCATTTTTGGAGGTTTTCATATCATTATGATGATGATTCATAATTGGAAACATGATTAGTCCATTTTTATTATCTTTACATGTGGATCATGATTGTGAAACCCCTAAGGTTATTTGAGGACTCATAGGATGTGTAACATGCTTTTCATTAAATAAGATGGTTCATCCTTTGATAATAAAAATTATATTTATAATATGAGTGAGACCCTTTAAACTAATATGATCTATGGTCTATCCCTCTTGATTGATGACTTTTTAGCTCTTCCACTAAGAAAATATCCCCTGAGAGATGTTCCTTTTTGGATGATGAGGCTGTGAGATTAGTTGTTTTTGAGGATGCTAAATATGTTTTCTCTACCTTACTACAGATACGGAGGGTCCCTTATGGGATATCTTCTCCTATATGGTGACCTGTGGAATGCATTGAAGGATACCTTTCACCTTTTTAGTATTTCCAAGTAACCTTTGTAAGATACCTCTACTGATGTATACCATTATAAGGATCCCATGTATGATTCCTCTACAAAAGGATATTGTTATTTAGTTTCCCATGCAGGATGCATGTTCTAATGTACAATTCTTAGAATACCTTGCAGGATGCCTCTATTTACATACCATCAAGGGTCCCATGTAGGATTCCTCATTTTACTTAACTTAATGTGGATCCCATGTAGGATACATAGAGTGTGTCTTGACATGAGGGACCCAGTGGGTTCCACAATGATTGACTTCCCATAAGCTAGTACATTGGGTTTAGATTGAGATTTTAGTAGAGGTCCCCATATAACCCATATCAAACATTTAATCCCTTGATTTTTTGGTAGTGCTGGTGGGTTTAGGGTTTTGGACTCCCTCAAACATTATTTATTAATTTAATTGGTTAATGTTTATTCAAATATAACAACTAGAGGTGTTTCAGGTATGTGGGTATTGAGCCTGACATGAGGTTTTTTCTTTTTGTGGGATTACCTGACATACTTGTGGGGTCTATATTCAGGGATATTTAATTTTTATTTTATTGGGATACCTAGGGGTAGTTTTTTTAACTAGAAGATGATATAATACTGTAGGATTATTATTTTATTGGTATTTAATGGTATACTTCATAGGGTTTGTATTTTGAACCTTATTGATTCGGTTAATTGGGAATGGAGTCCCAATGATTGAGATATAAGTGGATGAAATCACTATTGATGATACTCATGGATGATTACACTCATCTAAGTGAAGGGGTGATTGACCTCTCCAAAATGAAATACTTGGTCATGGTGGTGGATATAGTGCAAATCATTGTTGATGTGACTTATCCTCAAAAGATTATTACACTCTTCTCAAGTGACACCTAGTATGCATTCTAGAGTTGGGTGGATGCACCATTAATAAATTTCTAGAGTGGCTTCATGGGGATGGGAAATTTGATCTTTTTATATGGATAGATTTAGAATATATACTTGGGTGTATGAAAAATTAAAATTAAATATTGACTAAGGTCCATCCCCATAGATATCATCCTAGTCGTAATGTATTGATATCCTATGGACTTGGACCTAGGGTTCATACATCGTACTGAATTCAAATGGTTTGAGTGGTATGGAATCCATATTAGAAAGCCTTTATTCGATGTCTAGTTGTTACTTATAATCATTCTATATAGTAAATAAAGGCATGTATGGGTGAACCTAGGGCTATGACATATATCCCATTATGGTGTTGTCACATGAAAGTAGATATTTTGAGAATTGGCTGAAGTATGAATTTTTGATCGGGATTATAGACTCAAGGTCTGACTTAACAATACAGCGCATGAGTGTTCCAATATCTATCATTGTTCCCAAGTCACATGATGTTTAGTTGATTAAATAATTATACATGGATTAACTATGGTGTGAGTTTATTTATGTTATTTACACCTTTATTATATATATATATATATGATAACAATAATACACATATATTTAGTGAACTATAAATATACATGCATATAATACTTATATAAGATAAAACCTTTCTCAGTTGACTGTGATTATGGACATAGGGACTAACTATAGTTTCTTGTTATTAATATTTTTTTTTATTTTCAATTGTTTCTCATCTAGGTTGTTCATATTTAAATATCATGAACTTTTATAATAGATGTGTATACTCATCGCATGGGTTCCCTACAATGTTTATTTGTCACCCCTTTACGTGAACCTCTGTTTTCGTGCATAACATATGTATTAATTTTTTAGTTTAACATAGTTACATGATGGATAGGGCATAGGAATATGGTTTCAAGATTGAGTGTAGAAACTTGTGTGGAGCTCTTATGATTGGGATGAAGTAACTCAATAGGGTCTTGGTGACTTGGAATTTGTTCATCCTTAAAGTTAGTGGTAGATACCTATAAAATTATTTTAATTTAGTTTATTTACGCCAATATGTATAGTAGGACCATTGAGTGATTAGTGTTGAATCATTGACATGGTTGTTTGGGTTTTTATATCACTTCATTTATTATTACAGTATGCTTCCATTATTTTTTTGCATCAATAGTTTCTTTATTTTCTTATTGTATAATATCTAGTCATATCTATTTTTACCTGGAAATGAGGGAATAATTTTTCCATTGACACACCATTGGCCTTAAATTCTAGATAATAGCCTCTGGTGTATGGAGAGGTGTCCTTAAGGACTTTTGGATAAGAATGTTAGAGCATGGGTTTAGTGGCATATGAGTTGGGAAGTTAAAAAAAATAATATTCTTGATAATGCTATGTTTTTTAATGTCATTTAAACTATCATTTTATTTCACTATAAATAATTAAAAAATAATCATTTTAATATTTTCCCAATGGATTACTTTTGAAATTCATTACATAAGTGTTAAAATAAAATTTGTTTCCTAAATTAACTATATGACTTCCTTTACCCAATTCCTAGTACATTCCTAACTATAAATATTTGATTTTTTGTTTTAATGTATTTATAAATTAAATTAAATATATTTTTTTAGTGAATTATTCATTTTAATCAATTATCAATGAAATTTATCTTTTCCTATTATTTTAATGAGAAAACATTAATTTCATATTTGAATGGGTTTAAATGAATTTTTACGAGTATTAAGATTATATTTCAGGATCTATTTTGTTTTGTCCATGTTAGGTTTATTTCACATTATATATAATAATATATTGTTTTGATATAGCCCTCCAATGAGTTATCTAATAATCAATTATTTAGATGCTATTTAAAAAATTAAGAGGGTGGGTAATTCTACTATAAGGGTTCTTATAAGGGTGATTAAAGGGGTTACATTAGAACAATGTCCTAAGATACACAGACTTTTTCTATCATTTCTATCAGTTATTTTGGAAGTCTTTTTATTTAATGAGTTAATAAAAAGAGTTTATGACTAAAATAATGGTTATTTCCTTTTCATGTAGAAATTTTTTATTTTCCAAGGAAATGGTTCTATGTGTTTTATGTTTAAACATGTATATTTAAAGATTATAATTTGAAAATGTGATTTTTTATAATTTTTTAAATAAATTTCCCAATATATTTGGTTTCATATATAGGTAGGTGAATAATTAATGAAAAAAGTTATTTTTTAATATGTAAAATTCTCATATATATAATATTATATTTCAATGGACTGATTGGTTTTATTTTCATTTATATCTATTAGAAATATTTTTTTCTATAACTTGTTTTCAAATATTTTTTACTTGTTTTAGTGCTGTATATGAACTACTTAAATTTCATTCATTCAATTTTGGTGACTTGTATTGAACAATGAAAATGTGTAATGAGTTAAACATGAGCTAAAAAAGGTAATGTTAATGTGAGAAAATATATTTTGTGTCATAGTTATCCCTATATAGTGCTTCAGTATTCAAAATTTTCTAAAACTCTATACATAAAATATCATTGGAATGTATGAATCTTAAATCCTTACAATAAAACTCACTATTATAGTATTTTTGTTTATGGGTTGTTTATATGGTATCAGAATATGGTTAAAATAGATGTAGTTGATAGATATTAACTTTTTCGGATAATTTAGATGTTATATATACCAATATGTGTAAATATATAAATTTTTAATCATAGATCAAAGGTACCGAAATTATTTTGTAGTTTTTTATGTGATATATATTCTGAGGTGATTAGTGATATTTGGGGAGTCATTTACTATGATTTAGGATGAAAATAATATTAATGTGTATATAATACATTATTTTATCATTTTACTTTATTTAATAGTAATTTTGAATGAATTTAAAAATTAATTCTCATAAATAAAAAAGAAAGGATAAAATAATATTTGAGGTTATTATGATCTTTAATGTTGAGGTAGTTATGTGTAATATCCATGATTTTTATAAATGTTTAGAGTAATTATTTTTTTAGTTTATTTCCTTAATTCAACCCTAATAATGATTCCTAAGAGGTTAAAGGAGGACTAAATGGTGTTCAGTGCTCATTTGAAGCACGACGAATCGAAAATGGTGAAATAGACCAATCCGCATGGTATATCTGCACTCTTGTAGCTTAGAAACATGGTCACGGGACATATAGTAGTTTATAGACATTGAGGTTCTGCATTGTTTTCACATGGTTAGACAAACCATCTACATAAACATGTGGTGTCGCATAAGTATCAATAACTTGTGCATGGTTGGCACACAGTTTGGACCAAACCATGAGGCCAAACCATGAACATTGAAAACATTTTTCGAATTTACCACATTTCCCATTTTTAAGGTTACTCTGAATTTTTACATTAATCTCTCAATTATTGTTGTATTCTTCATCCTCCAGGAATATGAACAATTCCTCATACCTCTCATTGGGGTTTTATTTTTCAAAATTATTTCTCCTCCATTTCTTTTACCATTAGAAGCTACAGACTTGTCTCAGTATGCTCTACCATCCACACTCCATTATTCCAAGGCTTACCAACTATCTATTAAGCTATTTTTTAATCATATTTTTTCCTATTTTTGTTTTTTGACAAATCCATTTATATTTCCCATTTTATATTGAATCATATATTGTTACCATATGTGTGGAGTACTATGATATTGAGGTATGGTGTCTATTATTTTTCCCATCATTTATTCATGATTATGATATCTATCCATTATACTACAAGCTGAATTCTTATGTTGTATCATCTTTCATGCTTATTAAATTAAAGGGAATGGTATTCTATGTCTGTAGTGACCTTAGCTTTTGGAAGGACCCATTAGTGGGGGTGTTCTCCTTGGATTTTGTGGCCCCTCTTGGTGTGACCATCCCTGATGGCCTATATGCCCATGATTTTCATTTTAAACTACCTCTTGTATGCGTGTTTCACCTTAAATTAAAGTAATTAATTGAAAAATCAAGTTAATATGAATGGTGAAATATGATTTGGATCCTTGAATCTACCCAGAATTAATTATTATTTTTGGGTCCCATGTTAATTCTATATGCCATTAATTATTCATAAATATTTCTACGATTTCTCTTTATCCCTTTACAAAAGATTATTACATATTTCATATCATTTCTTTTAATATTGTTCTTTCTCAAGTGTTTAGATATATGTTTTTCTATGATCATGGTGCTCTTTTATCATTTAATGTTTATTTCGTAAGCCATTGTTTGGTTTTAATTGGTTTTCCAAGTTTGGTTAATCATGTGAGTTTTGGTTATAAAAATGTCATTGATGATATGGGATTAGTGGTATGTTAATTCCATGTTCCTTTATTGTATTGTATTTCTTATTCATGTACATAATTATTATTCCTTGTTGTAGTGGGTTAAAGTTTTTTTGACACCTTGGTATGTTTTTTGGATTGAGAAAAATGATGTCATGTGAATGTTTACATGATATGATTTGTTGTTAATTCCTCATACCCTTAAATTATATTATTTAATGATTTACGTTTGTCATAAGATTATGATAAAATTGGTTATCATGGTAAGCATGTGGTATTGGGATTAATACATTATAGTACGAAATTATATATTGATGCTTTACTTGTGATGTGACTTGGATACTTGGTTCATATGATGATGGCTAGGAGAAAAACTGGGTCTCATATTAATGAATCATGGATGGAATCACTGAGCTCAGTTGGGTACCAGTCAACAAATTGGGAACAATATTTTGTATTTCCATGTATAGGCCTTCTAGGTGGTTTCTTATGCTCATGAGCAAGGTCAGTTCCGAACAGAGAAACTAAGGACGAAACTATTTGAAAAGATTGTTATGCCATGCCTTTGGTGATATTCAATCTTCTATGTAAAATAAACGGAACATGCTCAGAATCACCATCCCTAATGGATAAATGGGGAATCGTATGGGTCACCTTGGATGTAATCAATTTTATGGGGTTATAATGAATGTTTCGTAGGAACTAGTGGGATACTGCTTATATTAAATGGATGGGCTCAAACTCCAACATTAGATTTGATAGATGGATTTAATTGTTTTCCCATATTAGTTTCACTCTTTTATTATTATCAAGAGATTTCCAATATAAATGTGACGAATATATTATTATTATCATCATGATGTCACTTTCTTGGTGACATGGAATATGAAAACCCACATCAAAGAGCATTCTTTGCGGATTTCCCTTATGGATTTCATTATTTACTTTGGCCCTTGTATACATATTATGTCGTGTAATGTTACATTTCACAGACATCCATCTTTGGATGAAGCCATTGTTATGGGAAGTATGTTCATTTAGGAACCCAGAGCAATGTTTAATTGTTTTTTTATTTATTTTTCTGCATTTATTATATATGGGACGTTGTCATTTGTTTACAACATGAAATTGAAAGATCTTGGCATTGTGGGTTCCAGCCTACTATGATTTATGTCTCACACCCAGATCAGGTGTTAATTAGTATTATATTAGACCTTATGACCACAAATATAGATATAAGGAAGATTTTTTATTTTGATGCATGAATGCTTTGCTACTTAGGATGCAGATATCGGGGAAGAGGATTAAGCCAATGCTCGAGATGTTGTGTTGTTATTTTTTTGATTTTTTTTGTTTTGTATAGCCTATAGTATATGAATGTACCCATATTCTTATATACTACCATTTTTTGTTGACATATTACATCATGATCATCATTTTTTCTATCATTATTATTCAGTTTATTATTGGTTATTCTTTCTTGTAAGATTATTCTTTATTTACACATCTATTTCTAATTAAATATGCTTATATTGTTGACTGCAAACTATCTACCATAATGAATACACTGATCCTTGAGGTTATAATACCCCCATGAATAAACCCCAGTCCATCACTACTATTCACAATCCTATGAAATTGTGTGAGATGAATTGATGTCCCGTAGCCATCATCTCATGACACCAGTTTATAGCTCCCCTGGTGGGGCATTTCAAAGTGGTACCACAAATCCTTTTAATTTTTTCTTACTAATTGGTTTTAGACAGGACACTAGGACATATGAATTTTGATTTGACCCTATTCATGGAAATAGCTAACCCATATACATGTAAAACAAAAATTACCAGGGAAGGGAAATTTCATATATTGGTTATTCCATTTATGGTTGATAATATTTCACTATTGGGTGACAAACATGATTTGTGGTGTTATTGATATTTGTATGATTAGAATGAATATTTCTATTACATCAACAAAATGAAATTAAGCAATTTCATTAAATACATCTTATTATTTACAATATAATTGAAATGTCATGAATTCTGTCATGACTTGTTTACATTTCAGCATTCATTGCCTGTTAGCATGTGGAATTAGTTGTTCCTTAATCTATTGATCCAATTAATGATTGTTCTGATTGATATGTAAAAATGTTCTTAATTTTCTTGGAGTAGCATGTTATAAATTGGATTATGTGTACATCCAATTAATGATTGTTCTGATTCATAGGGTGTGTTTCTAGTGATCCTTATATGGTCTTTTAATTCTTATCTAGAAATAGTTATAGGAGAAGGATATCGGTTTTTTCACAATCAGAGCCATGCCATGCACCTATCATATTTATCATTTTCCTTATATGTTGTATCATATTTTAGGATGCCTTGCACTGGGAATTTAATAATTCTTCTTTTTAGAATTTACAAACTCTTACAATTTATTTCTGAGGTGTACATGTTAGGAAATTGTAGAGTTATGACACCATAATGTCTTCATGTTGTAAACTATGATACTGGAGATGAGCATGATTTTGATATAGTGGCCCCAGAAGTAATTTTAATAACTCCAATAGTATATCTTGACATATCACCCGTTTATCTCCTTTTGGGCACCAATTCTTAGTGCTATAAGAGTTTCATCAGGTTTGGAAAGAAATTTCATTGTTCTCCAAGGCTTTACCCTACTATAGAAAAGAATATAGTGGAATTTCGACATTAAAATCCTCCCACCTTCTTGGATAATAGATTTCCTCATGTTGTGGAGTCATTGATATAATACATGGTGTCAATCATCGACCACGTTGAGAAACATTTGTAGAGGATGGTAAATGTATCCACTTACAAGTAACATGAATATGGGAAGCACTATTGGGATTTTGTTTATCAGTTAGAGCATTACCAAGGAATGGTCTGGGATGAATTTCAGATGGGAATTTATTGCCATTTCATTTAGGAATACTCTAATATAAGATCAGTATAGGGAGTTAATTCATCTTCCATAGGTAAATATTACAATCCTTTTGTAATATTATTCTTCTATAGCACCTTAGTGGTTTTCTCCATTTTTGAATGGTGATGAATTGATGATTGAGATTCCCGATGAGGATCAGGTTAGGCATGATAACCACTCACAGGTGACTGTGTTTAAGTTGATAATTGTTACATAGATAGTTAACCAATCCTTACAAAAAGATTAGAATCTCAGAGAGGCTAGTGATGAGATCAATGGATGTTCAGTTCCATGACACGGTGATAGTTCTTCTAGATGTAACATGGGTAGACATAATGGTGCTCATGGGGGTGGTTCCATCTAGGTTTCATGAACTGACACTTCTATCATGTGTCACTAGTGTTGTAGGCCATGAAATAAGATAACCCAATACACAAGAATCCCAATTTAATGTTGATCTTGTGGCATGATGGGTCATATTTATTTCATTTTTTGTTATTTTCTTAAAACATCCAATGGAACCGTATCCACACCAGCACCACTATTAGGTAAAGGTTTTGTGACTCCAAATCTGGTAAGGATTTGGTCTTCTTCTTCCCAATTTGGATGAGGTGGTAATGGTCAAGTCCAAGACATTCATTCCTCATAGCATCATGGAAATCAAGGTATATTCACCCAAGATTATCATGTAGAATCTTATGGCCATAGTTTAGGCCATACTTATATCACACGTCTAGATTTATAGGATTAGTTTCATGGGACATATACAATTAGATGTAATATCTTGGTAGCAACTACTTTAGTTTATTCATTTTTGATACATGTTCATTGCACGGTTTTATATCTATTGTGTGTGTCTGTGGAAAGATTGGGTATTGAAATAGTGTAATTATGTGGTGTCATATCCCTTGATGTGATGTTGTGGGTCATAAAAAATAAAATACACTAGTTTAAGGAGCCCCCCCTTGAGATTAGATGGGACCATTTCATCTATAAATTCTTCATAATTGAGAAGATTGAACTTGACATCATTCTCTGTATGGATTGGATCATGATTTAGCATGACCATTTGGATTAATATCATAGATGAGTTTCCTTCACATCACTAGTGGGGAAAATTTATATAAATAAGGTTGAATGTGATATCTAGGATGATTGAACTGGAACCAAAAGAACTAGGATGGGCATAGTGATAACTATTTTAGTGAGTCTATTTATGAGTTATGGCAGAACAAATCTAGGAAAATTTTCTCCTATTGTAGATCGGTTCATGGATGTCTTCCCTAATGACTTCTATAGCTTACCACAATGAGAGAGGTTGAGTTCACCATAGAGTTATTTCCATGTCTTGAACTAGTGTACATTCCTCCTTATAGGATAGATCCTACAAAGATATAGTAATTTAAATGGTAGAGTGAAGATCATGAGTATATAGGTTTTATCAGATCCAACACATTTCTAGGGGTTTAACAAGTCATTTTCACCAACAAGGTGGATGGTACCCACAGGTTGGGTGTGTATTACCGCTAATTGAACCGACACTTGGTGACAAACAGTTATTTGATGCCTCGTATAGAAAATCTATTTGACTAGCTCTGAGGATAAATGATTTTCTCCATGATTTATTTGAGGTCAGGCTATCACTAGGTTCGTATGAGACCATTGGAATACAAAATATATCATTCCATAGTAGGTGAAAAATTTATGCGTATTTTTTTATTTTTTTGGTCAGATGCATGAACCAATAGACATAGTGGAATTGATGGCTTGGGTTATCCACAGGTATCTTGATTCCTTCATGTTAGTCTTTTTAGATGACATATTTGTGTATTCGTACTCTAGAAATGATCATTAAACCCATATTGGGATCATTCTAAGTAAAATATAAGAGAACCAACTATATGTGAAGCTCATTAAATACCACTTTTTGATCAGAAATATTCACTTACTGGTTCATATCATATCTGATGTAGGTGTATCAATCAAACCACAGATGTTGATCAACATGTTCTCATGGGAGGAGGTGAGGAAGGTGTTTGATATACAAAGATTATTAGATCTTCATTTCTATTACAAGAATTTTATCCATGATTTCCCCTTCTTGGAAGTCCCTATTATGGACCTGAATAAGAAGGTTGTGCAGTTACTATGGTGTAAAGCATGTGATTAGTCTTCTCATATAAAAAAGGGGAGACTCACTTCATCATTGATTCAAGTTATCCCTAAGATAAGAAGAGGTTATATAGTCAAATACAATGCATTACAAATTTGTCTAGGTGCTGTTATGATGTAGTTGAGCATGTCATAGAATGTGGATCTCATTAGCTGAGGCCTCACAAGCAAGAACTATCCCATGCTGAACCTTGATGTTTCACTAGTAGGGAATGCTCTATAATGTTGGAGATAATATTTATTAGGAGGGTGATTCATTTTTTACATAGATAATAAAATATAAAAATATTTCTCCACACAACGAGACGAAAATTATAGGCAGTGTAGGTTAGTAGAATACCTTCTATCCTTATACAATGAGGTTTCTTATACACCTAGTAAGTGTAATCTCATGGCTAATATGTTGATCCGAAAAACATATATAAATGCCATCAATGCGTCCAATAGTGAGTGGAAGAAGATGGATTTGTTTTCTCTATTTCATATAAAGCTTTAGGGGTACCATAAGAAACATGTATTAGCAGCCATGGCAGTGAGATATTCTATTCTGGAACATGTTGAGATTCATCAGTTATCAGACTCAAAAGGAATTGTTATGAGGGGGTGCATCGTAGGGGAGAAACCACCTCTGGGCTGGGTTGTTGATGGTGCTGATTCCTTTCTCTTCCATGGTCATGTTTTGGTGATTCAGATATACAGAAATAGGCAACGAAAGAACCTTATGCCTCTATTTTGGTAGTTCATCATAGGATTCCAAGATGCATTGAGACATGTGTCTTTAATAGTAGTGGCCAGGTTTGAAGAAGATGATAGCACGCATCAACACTTGGTGCTCCACCTGTAATAGTCCAGTTATAATCACCCTCGTCTGGCTATACTTTTCTATCCTCTATCCATTTTTGTGTCGAAATAGATTGAAGTAATCATGTATTTTGTTATTGTATTCTAGAGATCCCCTCAAGGTAGTGATTCAATATTGGATATCATCAACTAGTTAACCATTCATGGTCACTTATTACTCATCTAGGAGACATACTCAGTTGATTAGTTAGGTTGGCTTTATATACCAAAGATAGTGAGGCTTCATGGAATACCATATTCAATCATTTTATACCTAGATTCCCAGTTCACATCATGGTTCTAGAAAGGGTTGTATAATTCACTGGGTTCCCAGGTAATCCTATGTACTACATATCACTATCGGATCGATGGGGAGCCCGAGAAAATGATTCAAGTATAAGAGGATATGCTAAAAGCATGTATTATTGAATTTAGAGTCTCTGGGGTAAATAATATTCCTATTTTATAGTTATCATAAAATAAAATATTTCATGTAATTATTAAAATGAATCTAAATGAGGCTTTCAATGGATGCCTTTTTTATTCACCTTTATGTTTTCTTGAGGTATGTGAGGTAGCTGTACTAGTTCCTTGTCTTCTGTAGGATACTTTAGAGAAAGTCTAGTTGATATAGAAGTGTATGGCTATAGCTCAATCTATGAAAAAGTCATATACTAATAATAACTATAGACCTATGAAATTCAAGGTGGGACATCGTGTCTTCCTACGTGTATCTCACTAGTTGGTTCAGAGACAAATCAAGAGATTGGGGAAGTTATTGCCAAGATTTTTGGGCCTTTCAAGATAGTGGAGCAAGTTTGGTTTGTATCATATCTATTGTTCTAACCTATGAGGTATCTTACCATGAAAAAAGTCTACCAAAAATCATAGCTATGGTAATATCATATGTACCCATATCATTCATTAGATCATAAAGATATCAAACTGCAGGAAGATGCATCCTTAATGGAGAATAAAATGCATATTCTCAATCACAACACAAAGGTTATCAGTGCCAATACAATTAAATTATTCTAGGTGAAATGGTAGCACATATGTGTACAAGATGATACTTCGGGGTGAGATGCTGATGTACATGCATAGTGTTAGAACTCTTTTCAAATGATTTTTATTAAACCTTAGATGTAAAACATATGGATGAGAAGTATTAGAGGAAGGGGGGTTGTAATGTATAAGATTATAAAAAGGTATATACAAATTAAATTTTGGTTTAATTTATTTAAAACACACTAATAAATATTTATATGAGTTTAATGTAGTTCATGAGGCCCTTTGGGACTCAATTGATTATTAGATAACTAAAAAGAAGGAAACAGACTTGGCCGCCCATTCTGTCTACAATAATATGTCCTAGGTGAATAGCCATGTGGCATGTTTCATGATTTGGAAAGTGAAGTTCCCCAAGGTTTTCACAATATTAGTCAAACTGTGTGCCTATCTGTGTGGTGTACGCTCAGTGTTAGAACCCTATCTATGATTGTAACATGATTTTTCCAAACCATACTCATCGAAAACTGGGGGTTATTTTTCAACTATGAACCTCTTTAATATTTAAACCAGCTAATTTATTTGCCCACCAACTGTAGCTGGTTTCTTATTCCTCTAGTTACAAAAACTCATCTTCCTCCCTCTTACGAGGTTTTGAATTTTCACCCTTATTTCCCCTTCATTTACATCACTTTCAAAAGGTACACATTCATCTCAGTAACCTATAACTTTTACACTTCATTATTCCATGGTTTTCCTTTTATCTATTGCTCTATTTTGGTGAAATGGTTTTCCCCCTATTTTTAGGGTTTTGAAAAATATATTGATTTCTCACTTTTTAGGTGGAATGAAGGATTTCTATCATACATGTTGAGTACTACAATTTTGTGGTAGAGTGTTTATGATTTTTTTGTCATGATTTCATGTTTTATATGTTGTGATAATGTACGACTAGCTAGATTCTTGCGGGGAAGCTTTATTCTTACATATTAAATTATTGGGAATGGTTTTCTTTGTTCTTAGTGACCATATATTATAGAGAGACCCATCTGTGGGGTTTTCTACATGTCTTTGGCCACCCCTCATAGTGATCACATCCCTAATGACCTATATTCTCATTCTCAACGTTGTGGATATCATCTTGTATGTGTGTTTCACTTTAAATTAAAGGTCTTAATTGGAAAATTATGTTAATATGAATGGTGAACCATGTGTCAGATCCCTTAATGGCTCATAAGATTAGTTCTTATTATTGTATCCCATTATAATTCCATATGCAATTAATTATGCATATTGATTTATGGGCTATATCTTTTTCCTATAACATAAGAATATTACATGTTGCTCGGTGTTTATTGTAGCGTTGACCTTTCACAAGTAATTAGATATTTGTTATTCCTTGTTTTAAGTGCTCATTCAATGTTGAATATTTATTTATTAATCCCTTTTTGGGTTCTAATTGTTTTTCCATGCTTTGTTGATCATGTGAACTTGGGTTATACAGATGTCATTGATTACATGGGATTATAGGCATGTTAATTCCAAATACCATTCTTGTATTCAACTTCTTATGAAAGTTCTTAATGTTTATGCCTTGTTTTAGTGTCTTGATTTATATATAACATCTTGGTAATGTTTTTAGATTTATATAAACGATGAAATGTCAATGTTTACATGTTAATCCTTATTACTAATTCCTCATAGCCTTTCTTTCTATTATTTAACACCTTATTCTTGATATATGCTTGCTCCAATGTTGGTTTTATTGGTAGAAATTTTGTATTCAGATGATTACTTAATTGAATGAAATAATATATTGATGCTTTCCTTATGATGTGCCTTAGAAACATGGTTCAAATGATTCTATCTAGGAGGAAAAAGGGTTCCATATTAAGGATTCCAGGTATGGAATCCTTGTTATCGGTAGGTTACTAGATGATGTATTGGGAGTGATAATTCGGCTCACCTGGTATGGGCTCTTTAGGAAATTTTTTATGAACGTGAGTGAGAATAGTTCCCTAGGGGATAAACCAAGGATGTACCCATTTGGGAAGATTTTCACACCCCAACTTGACTCTTCTATTATTTAATTACTTTAAAGATTATTTTGTGTTTAGGATGCATTTTCCTCATCGCGCGGTCATCCCGCACAATTAAGGGTGACTATGTTGAGTCCTCATGGATTCCCAAGTGGCTCCGAGTCATGGTGTGTGCTTATGCATAGTTTGTAAATGTTGTGCAACAAACACACGATTTTTTTAATTTATTTATAAAACAATGTGAGTGGGCAGTGTCGGGTGGCACGATCAAAGAGCAGGATGCTCGACTGCATTTTTTGACGGCACACGAACCCCGTGACTGAGAAGATTTCGAATTATGTAAATGAATTAATTATATGGTAAGTGAAATAAAATAGAATAATTGAAAGTAAATAAAATGGATTTTTTATTTATATTTTAAATGTTTAATGGTAATAATAATAATGATATGTTTTTTTTAAATAATAAAATTGTTATTATTTTGGTTGTATTATTATTATTATTATTATTAATTATTAATGTAATTAATATTAATATTATTAAAAAATATATATTTTTTGAAACCCTAGGGGGGGCTCCCCCCCCCCATTTTCTCTCCCTGTGAGCAGTGCGGCGCCCACCCCTCTCCTCCCTCACGACACCCAGCGACCGCGCCTCTCCCGCTCCCCTCGCCGCACGCGTCTCAAGTCCAACCACGCCTCCCGGCCTCTGCCTCCAACTGTTGTGCCCGCGGCCCCCCCTCTCCTCCCGATTTCCGTGAAGCCTCCCTGCCAGTCCCACCTCCGGCCGCAACCCGCCGTGTGCCGAGCCTCCGCGCTGAAAACCCCCACGGCCTAACCCACTTGCCGGTGGAACACCTGCCACTGCCGCCCTCCCTTCTTCGGCGGCCTGACCACCCCCTACCGCTCCTTCAAACATTTTTTTCTCTCTCTGGAATCTGCCCCTCCCTTCTCTACTCTGATCTCTGGTGGCCCGCACACCCTGCCTTCGCCCCGACTGCCCCGTCCTGCGCTGTTTTCCAGCCGTTGCCCGCACCCCCCGACCACCAACACTTTCTCCGGCCCTGCCACCCCTCCTGCCGGACCTCTCGGCTCAAGCCGCACCTCACCCCTTGCACGCACAGCCTCTCGCAGTGCCCCATGCTACCCACGCAACCCCACTACCTCCCACGATCTTGACTCACACCGGCTCTCCCTTCTGGCCAGATTTGTCGGCCCGACGCAACTCTGGCTGCCTCCTCTGAACTCCAGCTGACCTTCTGCAACCCCTCCATAAGTGTGTTCCCTTCGACCGGTTGTGCTTTTGTTGTCCTGGCATGTTGTTTTTCTGTGGTTAATTATAAAAGAGGTTTTGAAAGGGGTTTTGGGGGTTTAAAACCATGAGTTACTCTTTGGAATCATTTTAAAGAGATTCACTGAATAATTTATGGTGTGAGTTATGTTTTGAATATTTGTGGAGTTGAGTTTTTGCATCATTTATCCTTTTGGTTTATTTAGAGTCCGTTATTCTAGTTGCTTTGCGATTACTGTAGTGTGTCGGCAAATGAAGTCCACGATACTGTGGTCACTAGGTTGCGCGCCCGTGTGAGGTGTGTCGCGTGGTCGTGTTTGGGTTGTGAATCAAGGCAGGTTTTCTCCCACTAAACATTCCTTTAACATTATAATTCATCTATTCCTTGTCTTTTTATTGAATTTCAGTAAATTTAAAGTAGCATTAAATATTTATTCTTTGTGCGGTGACCTGCTGAAAATGAAATCTGTTTAAATTCTTGCATTGCACTGGATGCATTTTTCTTGGACTTAGTTTTGTGGTTTTCGTGTGATATGGATAAATGAGTTATTTTTGAAATGTGAAAGACATGTTGAAGTGTGATTGAAAATGGTTTTGGTGTGTGTAAAATTGTAGGTGTATTGTTTATGAAAAATGGTGTTCTTATAAATCTTTGAAGAGAGAAAATGCTTGTTTGTCTTTTAAACTGGTTTTTTTGAAACTTCAAGTGTGGATCTTTTATTGTTGAAAAATGTTTTCCGTTGACGCATGAATAAAATTTCAGATTTCATTTGAGAAAAAACATTCCTTCAAATAATGATTAAAGACCCGTTTTGCCTTTGAGCTGGATTTTGGAATTTGGCAGTGGTGGTTTGGTTTTCCTAAAAAGGGCTGCTAAGTATGATTTTCTGGTTTTCAACATGATGGCATGTGTCATATCTTTTGGTAACACTTTGATATTAAATGGTTTAAATGTAATGATGTGGCGGCCTGGTTGGCACTTTATTGATTGTGAACTGACTACATATATATATATACACGTACATATGGGGAACCTCTACAGGGGGACTTACCTTCGAGAATTGTCATGTAGCGGTGTCCGTGGAAGGGGTGGAAAGTGCGGTGAGGTGAGTCACGCATTCGAGGGCCTCCCACTTAAACAGTGTTATCGAAATAAACATGGGTTCCTGGACGTCTTATAGATTATCAAGTGATGGTTGCTTGCTAGCCCTAATTAGATGGGTTAGTACCCCCTAGAGTCATGGACAGGCCAGGAGGGTTGTGCCACTGGTTGGCTGTTAGGGCGGCCAGCTGGTTATTGACTATGGAATACCATGCCGACAGGTAGTCTGAACCCGAGTACGTCTAGGGGTTTTCTAGGGATTTTTAGGATCACCCATGGTTACATGATGTTCCTTGCTTGATTACCTTCAGTTGTTCTTCACATCATATACGGTTATACTTGTGAAAATGGTTTTCAAATGAAGATGCATTATTCTCTTTGTGAAAAATTTGAAAAAGTAACACTTCTGTCTCTTTTAGAATGAATTTGGAACCAATGGGAGGAATTCGACTTTTGAAAAAGAATAAGTTTAATGCATCATGTTTTGACCCTCAAGTGAAACATTATGAAAGCTTAATTTTATACGTTGTAGTTCAAACCTAGAATTTATAGATTCTTTATTTACTGGAAGTGCTTTGGGAATTGTTGTTGGGCTCACCTACTGAGTACTTTTGTACTCATGCCTATATTTTACCTTTTTAGCTGCAGGTTCCTTTGCGTACATGTTTTCATGGTTTAATCACTTAGTGTTGGAGCGAGGTTGGTTTTCAGTTGGGTGGTGACCTGTGGGGTCACGTGGAGGTACGTTGGTCGTGTAGTTTTTCTTTTTCTGTTTTTTATAGTTTCTATTATTTTACTGATTCTGGTTTTCTTTTGGGCCAAATCATTCCCACCTGTTTACTTTTGATGCCTGACACTAGTTGCCATCCCGGGCGGATCAGGAACGGACCTCAGGACTTTCCGCGGACCGTCTCAGGTGACTGAAACCAGTGATTTGACCTTGTCTTTATAAGATGATTTTTGAAAGTGGAAAATGATTTTGGAAATTGTATTTTGTTTCGGAAAGTGGGTTTTTTTGTTTGGAAGTATTCTTGAAATGAAATGGTGATTTTTGAAAAGTGGATTTTTGGCATGCGAGCTAGTTTTTGTTGTGCGATTATCCTTTTGATTAAGATTTGATTGGATGCTGATTTTTGGATTTGTGTTATGTTGTTCAGATAATGTCACCCAGAAGGATCCCCAAAGTGTCAAATGAGTCATCCCCAGTTTCTGGTCCTTCTCGGACGTTGCCTATTCTTCGTGGTGATCGAGGACCGTTAGAAGCAGTAGAGTGGATTGAATAAGTGGAGAGTATCTTTAGAACATTGGGAACTCCCGAGACTGTTAAGGTTCATGCTGTTATGGGATTGTTTGAAGGTCCAGCTCTGGACCAGTGGAAGGTGGTTGCCCCACCGTCAACGCAAGTCAGAATGACATGGCATATCTTTAAAACCATTTTCGTCCAAGGATTTATACCCGAAGAAGTGAAGGCAAAGAAAAAGGGAGAGCTCGTGCATATTCAACAAGGTCAACAGACGGGTGAAAGCATATGTTGACCATTTCAAGGAACTGATTACCTTTTCCCCTGAGGTGGCGTCGCATGAGATCATGAAGGCCTCTCTTTTTACCGGGGGTCTCCATCCAGAAATCAAGGAGCAGGTCCTCCCTCCTAAAGACCATCATTTTGAGAAGCTGTTAGAGGAAGCATTTTTAGCTGAGTTGGTGCCCGGAATGCGGGTGGTTGGCAGTCCAGCATACCCAGTTGTTCCTGGGGTTTCTTCATCTGGCGAGGAAAGGATGCCAGAGAAACCTGTTCCTAAGGAGTTATCTCCTTTGGACCTAGCTCCTGGTTCGTCATATTGTTCAGTGGTATGCTATCAATGTGGTCATTTCGGACATTTGAAGCAATCCCGACGCAACCCTCCGAAGACATGTCATCGTTACGGCTGTCTGGGTCATTTCGAGAAGTTTTGCCGGAAGCGTCACTTGAAGAGGATGCCGTGATTGGAGAGTGTCAGTACCTGACTGTGAGGTAGGAGATGATTCAACAATCAGAGCCCCAGCCACAGGTCTCGGGGTGAAGCTCGTGCACAGTCAGGAGTCCCCAGGGTTGTGAAGCCTTGGTCTGGGATTTGTGTTCCATGTTGGCGGTGGAACAGTTAAGATCTTTTTGTACTTGTTTTTCTACTATTAAAGATTTGACGTTATTGTATGTTCATTGTTTTTCCATGGGTTTATCATGGAATAATTCTATTCTAATCTATGTAGTCCCGTTTGTGTGGATTTGGTCATGTTTTGTGGATTTCAACGAGTCATGTTTTCAACTGGATGTCTGGTTAAGTCTTTTCCATGGGATTTCCCCCTAGTGTTGAAGGTCGTTACTTTGGTCGAGGATTCAACGTTCGACGAAGGTGTTGTTTTTCACTCATTCTATAAGAGTTGGTTTAAATCGGCTGGGAGTTCCCGCACCAACCCACCCTTTCCTAGGGTTGTTTACTTAGATGGTTCACTTTTTTCTACACAAGTTGAGCTCTTGTGGTGGGGAGAACCCCTTCGTGTTCTCCCCTCAAATTTAGACTTCCGTTCTCTCTTGAATCGGTTGGGTGTGACCTGTGTTGAGTAGGGTCATCCTGAGATTCTCGGTTCTCTTCGGTTCCTTTAGTTCGGTTTGGGCATAGACTTGAATCTTGGCCTACTTTTTCCATGGAGACTTCTTGGGGGCCGAAAGTGTCTGTGGTGGGGATAATTGTCACACCCTGACCCGACTCTTCTATTATTTAATTAAATTAAAGATTATTTTGTGTTTAAGATGATTTTTCATCATCACGCGGTCATCCCGCACAGTTAAGGGTGACTATATGGAGTCCTCGCAGATTCCCAAGTGGCTCCGAGTCATGGTGCGTGCTTACACACAGTTTGTAATTTTTTTGCAACAAACACACGCTTTTTTTAATTTATTTATAAAAAATGTGAGTGGGCAGTGTCGGGTGGCACGATAAAAGAGCAGCATGCTCGAACGCATTTTTTCACGGCACGTGAACCCCGTGACTGTGCGGTTTTCGAATTATGTAAATGAACTAAATATATGGTATGTGAAATAAATTAGAATAATTGAAAGTAAATAAAATAGATTTTTATTTATTTATATTGTAAATGTTTAATGTTAGTAATAATAATGATATGTTTTTTAATAATAAAATTGTTATTATTTTGGTTGTATTATTATTATTATTATTGATTATTGATTATTAATGGAATTAATATTAATATTATTAAAACATATATATATATTTTGAAACCCTAGGGGGGCTTGGCCCCCCCTTTCTCTCCCTGTGAGGGGTGCGGTGCCTGCCCCTCTCCTCCCTCGCGACACCCAGCGACCACCCCTCTCCCGCTCCCCTCGCCACACGCAGCCGCCGTCCGACCACGCCTCCCGGCCTCTGCCTCCAACCATCGCGCCCGTGGCCCCCCCTCTACTCCCGATTCCCATGAGACCTCCCCGCCAGTCCCACCTCCGGCCGCGACCCGCCGCGTGCCGTGTGTCCGCGCTGAAAACCTCCACGGCCTGCCCCCCTTGCCGACGACGCACCTTCCACTGCCGCCCTCCCTACTTCAGCAGCCTGACCACCCCCCTACCGCTCCTTCAAACATTGTTTTTCTCTCCTGCATCAGCCCCTCCCTGCTCCGCTCTGATCTCTGGTAGCCCACACCCCCTGCCTCCGCCTCGACTTCCCTGGCCTGTGTCGTTTTCCAGCTGTTGCCCGCACCCCCCATCCTCCAGAACTTTCTATGGCCCTACCACGCCTCCTGCCGGACCTCTTGGCTCAAGCCGCACCTCACCCCTTGCGCGCACATCCTCTCGCAGTGCCCCCCCAGCTACCCATGCAACCCTGCTGCCTCCTGTGACCTGGACTCACACCGGATCTCCCTTCGGGCCAGATTTGTCAGCGCGACGCAACTCTGGTTGCCTCCTCTGAACACTAACTGACCTTCTGCAGCCCCGCCGTAAGTGCGTTCCCTTCGAACGGTTGTGCTTTTGCTATCCTAGCATGTTGTGGTTCTGTGGTTAATTATAAAAGAGGTTTTGAAAGGGGTTTTGGCTGTTTAAAACCATAAGTTACTCTTTGGAATCTTTTTAAAGTGATTCAATGAAAACTGTATGGTGTGAGTTATGTTTTGAAAATTTGTGGAGTTGTGTTTTTGCATCAGTTATCCTTTTGGTTTATTTAGAGTCCATTATTCTAGTTGCTTTGCGATTGCTGCAGTGTGTCGGCAAAGGAAGTCTGTGATACTGTGGTCACCAGGTTGCGCGCCCTTGTGAGGCGTGTCACATGGTTGTGTTTGGGTTGTGAATCAAGGTAGGTTTTCTCCCACTGCGCTTGCCTTTAAATTTAGAATTCATCTATTCCTTGTCTTTTTATTGAATTTCAGTAAATTTAAAGTAGCATTAAATAGTTATGCTTAGTGCGGTGACCTACTGATAATGAAATCTGTTTAAATTATTGCATTTCACTGGAAGCATTTTTCTTGGACTTAGTTTTGTGGTTTTCTTGTGATATGGCTAAATGAGTTCTTTTTGAAATGTGCAAGACATGTTGAAGTGTGATTGGAAATGGTTTTTGTGTGTGTAAAATGGAAGGAGTATTGTTTATGTAAAATAGTGTTCTTGTAAATCTTTGAAGAGAGAAAATGCTCGTTTGTCTTTTAAACAGGTTTTTTTTGAAATTTCAGGTGTGGATCATTTATTGTTGAAAAATGTTTTCCTTTGATGCGTGAATAAAATTTTGGATTTCATTTGAGAAACAACATTCCTTCAAAAAATGATTAAAGTCTCGTTTGGCCTTTGTGCTAGATTTTAGAATTTGTCAGTGGTGGTTTGGTTTTCCTTTAATGGGTTGCTAAGTATGTTTTTCTTCTTTTCAACATCATGGTGTGTGTCATATCTTTTGGTAATGCTTTGATATTAAATGGTTTAAATTTAATGATGTGGCCGCCCGGTTGGCACTTTATTGATTGTGAACTGACCACATATATATATACACACACGTACTTATGGGGCACCTCTACAGGGAGACTTCCCTTCGAGGATTGTCGTGTAGCGGTGTCCGTGTAAGGGGTGGCAAGTGCGGTGAGGTGAGTCACGCGTGTGAGGGCCTCCCACTTACACAGTGTTATCGAAATCCCCATGGGTTCCTGGACGTCTTATAGATTATAGAGTGAAGGTTTCTTTCTAGCCCTGATTAGACGGGTTAGTACCCCCTGGAGTCGTGGACATGCCAGGAGGGAGGTGCCACTGGTTGGCTATTAGGGCGGCCAGCTGGTTATTGAATATGGAATACCGTACCGATAGGTAGTCTGAACCCGAGTACATTAAGGGGTTTTCTAGGGATGTTTAGGATCACCCATGGTTACTTGATGTTCCTTGCTTTTTTACCTTCAGTTGTTCATCACAGCTTATACTGTTATACTTGTGAAAAAAGTTTTCAAATGAAGACGCATTATTCTCTTTGTGAAAAATTTGAAAAAGTAACACTTCATTCTCTTTTAGAATGAATTTGGCACCAATGGGAGGAATTCAACTTTTGAAAAAGAATAAGGGTAATGCCTCGTGTTTTTACCTTCAAGTTAAACATTCTGAAAGCTTACTTTTATACATTGTAGTTCAAACCTGGAATTTATAGATTCTTTATATACTGGCAGTGCTTTGGGAATTGTTGTTGGGATCACCTACTAAGTACTTTTGTACTCACACCTATCTTTTAGCTTTTTAGTTGCAGGTTCCTTTGTGTACAGGTTTTCCTGGTTTAGTCGCTCAGTGTTGGAGTGAGGTTGGTTTTCAGTTGGGTGGTGACCTGTGGGGTCACGTGGAGGTACGTTGGTTGTGTAGTTTTTGTTTGTCTATTTTGTATAGTTTCTATTATTTTACAGATTCTGGTTTTCTTTTGGGCCAAATCATTCCCACCTGTTTACTTTTGATGCCCGGAACTAGTTGCCATACCGGGGGATCGGGAACGCCCCTCGGGACTTGCCGCGGACCGGCTCGGGTGACCAATTCAGGGTTGACCCGGGCTGGTTCGTGACAAATATGGATATGTTATGCCTTGGGTGATACCCAGTCCCATGTGTGATATACATAGCATGGGCTGAGATTCATCATCTCTGAGGCATACAAGGGACTCTATATGGGTCTCCTTGGGTGAACATATAGGTATTACGATGTATTGGATATTTAGTAGTGACCCTTGGGATTATTCTTAGATCACCTTGGATGGTCATAGACTACACCTTTGGATTTTATTAATGGATTTGGTTGTTTGTCCATGTGAGATTCAACCTTTCTTATAATCATAATCATAATTGTACATATGTGATACATATCATTTTATTATCATCTTGATTTCACTTGATTGGGGACATGGAAAATGATAATTAACGCCAATGAACAATATTAGGGGTTTTCCCTTTTGCATTTCCTTCATTACATTGGACATTGAATAAATTTTATGTCTTACATGTGTGCCTTTATCAAATGTCCATCTTAGACTGAAGTAGGTGGTATAGGACGAGTGCCCATTTAAAATCTCGGACCAAGTTTCACAGGTTTTCTTTATTTATTTCTCTTTATTTATTATATATGGAACACTATTATTTGTAAATAGCCTAAAATGAACTAGTATAAACACTCTAGGTGTTGGCCTACTAATATTTATATCTCCCACCCTTCTAGGGTTCCATTTTCTTCCCGATTAGACATTATTATACCATGTATGAAAAAATGGATGTTTTTTTCTTTCGATGCATGATTTCTATACTACTTAGGATGGAGATTTTGGGGGAGTGGACCCATCCTATGCTCGAGATTTTGTGTGGACGTTTTTTTCCTTTTTTATTTTTATATATCATTATGTATATTCGTGTACCCCAATTCCCCTACATATCCATTTTTATATAGACATATCACATCATGATATTCTTTTTGTTGATATAATTTTTTTAGTTTATACTTGTTTATTATTTCTACATTTATTATGATTTATTTCAAATAATATATTTTGATAAATATACATTTGGTAATGATTAAATAATATCTTCCTATGTGAATACATCAATACATGAGGGCATAGTCTCTACATAGGCACACCCTAGGCCCTCACTACTAGTCAACAACCTCTAGTATTTAGGGAGAAGTTCTTGATGTCATCTAGCCACCGTCATAAGGCAAAGATATATGGTGCCTAGTGTGGGATGATAAATTATGGTTAATTGAGATAAATGGGTAATTAGATTTTATAAAAATTTGTTAATAATTTGATAAAACCTTCTGGATTAAAAGTGATTTCTGTGACGGTATGATCAATGTCATTTTGGAAAAATAATGAATGTGAAAACATTACCTAATTTCCCTATAGATAATTATTCAATAATATATGATCCATATAAAGGTGATCTATATTAATTATGGAATAATGATTTTGATACTAATATTTTATTCCCTTGTGATTGAAGTTATTTTTGGAAAAATCTATATATTTTTAGCTAACGAATGTATGTTTTTGTGATATTTTAGGTTAGGTTAATTTTTTTGTTATAATGAGTATGTTTTTATTTTGAGAAATCATGTGATCTAAGTTCCATGGATTTTTTTGGATTAATTACTAGGAAATATAGAAGTAGTAGATAAAATATAAAATGATATAGGGGGACTAGTGGTATTTTTTTAAAGATTCTTTTTATGGTTAAAGTACTGTCAAGTTTTTTTGGGTATAACCATTACTCACCTGAACCATTTTCACTCAAACACTACATTAACATGTAATTATTAATTACATGTTTTAATGATAATATCTTCAAAAAATAAAATATTATATATCAATATTAAAAAAATGACATCTCAAACAAAAAATATATCCCTTACATATGGTTTGCCCTAAATATTATTGAAAATGATTTAACAACTTTTGAAATATTTTTGAATATCCAAATAATAGGAAATTAACAATTTATTCTATCGAATAATTATATGTTTCTCATATATATCAATGTATCATGGTATATAGATTAATTTATTTAAATATCTTATCACTTTCATCTCATTTGAAAATGGTAATTCCGTTAAGGAAATGACCATTTTTTTCATCTATGGACTTCATTTGAAATATAATGCTAAAATCAAAAATGAAAAAGATGATAACGATATATGGATTTAATTTATGAATTAATTTACTTTATCCCATCTACCTGTAAAATAATTTTGTGATAAAATTTTAGTAAGTGGCGATAACGTGAAAACTGAGGTATTATTAATAAAATATTGCATTTTTTGTTTAAAATATTATAAATTATGAATTTATACATTAAAATTTAACACGAATAAATTTTTGTATCATATATCATATGATGTTCTATAATTAATGAGACATTATTCATATATTTAAGATTACCATATTTAATTCATCTCTTATGGGATGATATATTTATTGGTTAAGTAAATTTCATTAACAAAATTTCTTATTTAAAATTTTTAAAAGAAAATCCGAAATTGTTAGTTATAAATTTATATTAATGTTAAATATATAATTTAATTTTAATTTTTATTATTATCCTATAAAAACATTAATGATATAAAATAACATTAATATGGTTGTTCATTTCAACGAAATAGGTTTTTATTCAAAAAAATCTATTTTTAAATGTGTTATATGATTTTATATAAAAGATAAATTTCATATTTTTGAAAAATTGAATTTTTTTTTAAGTGGAATAAATTTTATCCTTGGTGAAATTACATCAGGAAGTAACAAGAAAAGATCATGAACAATAATACTGTCCATGGGGACACATATTTTCACTTCTATATGGGTTAGCTACTCCCATGAACCATATCATTACAACCCAGGACACAACCTGGTATCATTTATACACTACCCAAATAGTAAAGAAAGAAAAATAAATTGAATGCTCAAATACCTCATTGTAGTGTCCCCGACTCAGTACTCCATCAAGTGATCATGATTTTTGGCTACATGACCTCAGGTGTTCCTCTATGTATGCTAGAGGATGATGAATTTCAAAAAGGGTGTAAATAGTATAGTGGGGGATATTATAACATATAATTATTTTTTTCATAGAAAGATGAAAATAATTTTAGAGTATCATAAATAACAAATGAAATATGAATAAATAAACAAGAAAGAAAATATTATAAGGGACAAACTAAATAAATCCCAATAATAAAATAATAGTGTAATGAAAATATGAATGTAACTCAATTACATGTAGAAAATAATATACATAAATTAGAATGTAGTGTAAATGAATGATTACAAAGGTCATGGTCCCAAACACCATGTTTGTATTGTCTCCAAGCTCTAACCCATCCATCAATCAACAAATCAATAACTGGTCCATTTATATTGTCTAAACCTAAATCTAGAAGATTTGTTCAGGTAACAAAATATTCCCCATCCTGGGAGTGAGTATAACACATTTGGTAAACACCAATATGTATAAACAAATTTAGTATAACAAATGTAGTGCATGAAATAAATGAATTAAATGGGTTTTATTTTAAAAAAATTAGTACAACACATTTAATAATTATGATGACCCTTATTTTATGGGTTAACAACTATGCTCATCCAAAACTGTGTCGATTTCATATTTGGCACCTCTAACTAAGTGTGGATCCTACACCATTAGGATGGATCAACTAATTTGGTGGAAGATTCTATTATAGGGGATGAATCACTCAAAACATATCTTAAACAAATGTCATCTTCACTCAAGAAAAATAGAATCTCAACCTAAGAAAACCTGTGACATTGAATCTATCACTTTGGTATCCAAAATAATGAGACACTATACCCTCATGCATCAAGTACCTATGTGAGTAGCCCTCAAGTAGTAATAAATCCTGTACCAATCTCTTAATCATAAAAAAAAATTCTGAGTACTGTCTAGAAAAAATAAACATTCCAAAAAGAATTTAACTATTAAGAATCAATAGATTTTTGTCACATAATCTAATGATGTAAAAAACAATTATCAAGTCCAAAATATTAAATAAAATAAATATCATCATATGGAACAATGATCAAATGATCAAATGATCATTTATTTTTCATATTATGTCTCATAAATGGAGGTTACAAATTATCCTCAAATATATATCAAAACAATTTCATATATCATTTAACACTTTTTTCATTAATATATTAGACAACCAAATTTTTCCACAGTCATTCTACACTAAAAAATCAAACAATTTACATGTTATGCCACAACATAAAACAAAGAAAAAACAATATAGTTGTTCAAATTTGTCTCATGGATCTAATGTCAACATGACCATGTCTCATAAGGTTTAAGTATAGGAAACCTTTTGGGAGGCCACTTTTCTTAGTCACTATACTTGTTAAACAAAAAGGATACAATGGATGGTCTAAGAAAAGATAATTATTCGATTGGTATTATATAGTTAATTAGGTTGTACACAATGACAAGACAACATGATAATATATATATCATATACTCTAGATAATTAAATAAGAGAAAATGGATATGCTCTACACCACCCATATTTATCATCCAATAAAAGAAAAACCCTCAATAGGGAACATAAATGAGGATTAAAAAAATGTGATCCACAAGGACAAACCTACATACAAGAGCATCAATATCAAGATCATAACTTGATGGTTTTTAGGAGATCAAACCATTATAATGGAGTATAAGGGAATAATAATATCAAATTGAAGTGAATAAACTCATTATAGAATAATAACTAGACATTATTATACATAAAAATATGGAATCACCTGAAATTGTGTGGAATCTCCCTTGAGTTTGAGATAAGGGGATTCACATTGAATGAAAATAAATCATCTGTGCACCACTGTTCAAAACTAACGGTCTCAAGATATCGACAATGTAGACCCATTTAATGATGTGTTTTTTTAATTTATAATATTTTTACAAAACAATGTCACCTTTTGTTAATATACGTTGATTAACCTTTTCACAATGTGTAAATGATTCAAGAACTAAAACATATCATGGAATCCTCTTGGTGATGGATTTATGTCATGTAATGGGTTCATGGTGTGAATTTTCTCAGCATGAACACTCTTCTGAAACACATGGAAGACCAACAAGATAACCCGGACCCCCAACGAACTCTTTATAATCCTTTTTCACATTTATACCCAATCTATAGTAATTCAATCATTAAAACTGTAACATCCCCAAATATAGAACCCTCTCAAGTTGCTGGAAAGGGTAGTTTATGAGTCCTCAAGTGCGCCTCACCATAAACCATAGGTCACCAACTAAAAGTGGGGGCATGAATATTATAGTGGGGTGAGAATACCCTCTGTTATAAAGTGACATAGAAATAGAAACAATTCATAAAAAAAATCAGAGTAATACATTGTGGAAGAAAAAATAAAAGACAATTAAATCAACCGATAAATATATAAGGAACAATATAATGACATTTTGAAATTTAACTAAAATAAATTATAGAATAATAAAATAAAATACTATCATACTCAAATAAAAGGCTCAATGTTCTGAGTCATGAACCCAATATCAGTTCCATCTCCAGACATCATCCTAATAGAAAACAAGCAATCAACAACAGGGTATATTTTTATTTTCCAACCCTATATCTTCTTTATGCTATGAAAATTCCAAAAGGAGGCCCAAATATTGTGTGAGTATAACATAGAAGGTTGACACCACCGTGCTTGAAAAAACCAGTATAATATGAAGTGCATGAAATAAAGTGATAAACATGGGAATTAATGAATTAAATAATTGATAAAATATAACCATAAAATTCATTGGCTAAATTCCAGAATATTATTGAGAATGTCTTACAAATATTGCACCCATAATCATATAACCATGGTAAGATAAAGTATTTATATGCCATGCCAAAATATCGGTGAACATGTATTACAACCACCATTTAACCATGGTATAGTCAAAATAATCAACTCGAGTCAGATCTCTATAACCATTACAAAATATTTGGGTTGAATGTATATAAGCATTTTAGTATTGGACTGGGCATATCCCACTCTTTATAAGCATTAGAACATGGAATGGGAAAAGACCTCTCAATATCTACATTAAGCCATATAAGTGTGGAAGTACCATCATTGAGTCCGATATATAAGAATTGCAATGTGGAAAATGATAGTTGTAATAATTGATGGATATCACATATGACATCATATATCTTAATGGTTATTTATGTTAACTAACTATATTTTTTCACATTCCACTTCCATTCCAATTTATAATAGATTAACATTTATGTCAAAAATCAAGAAGCCATAGTTTAGAGATTCTATTAGAAAAAATCACCCTAGGTGACATGTCAGGATAAGTAAACTTTAAGATATTGGAAAATTAAAATCCATTTGGAACCAAAGGAATTTAGGGAATAATCTCATTAAATTATTTAATTGATTGAGACACACACAATTAGGGTTCAACCACAATATTTCATAAACTCAAAAATTGTCAAACCTTAGGGTTAATATTTATACTCCCAACCATTAACTGATAATCAAACAATGCTTCCAACCAACAATGAACAAGTGGAATAAGTTTCGAATGATTAAAAAAATGTTATTAGATCAAAATAGATCCTGATGGAATAAAATAATGCAATAGCCCAAAGGATTTCACCTCAAAGGTTGGAGAATCAAATGGAATAAAGAAGAAACCTAACCGAAGGGTCTTATAAATGATTGAAGATTCACACTGAACATCTGGAAGAGAGGTTGGTACTAAAAATTTTGAATGGAAAATGCCCTAGCTTCAATAGGAGAGGAGATTATGTGAAATACAATTAATTTCTTCCACATAGCATGTTTAAAACTATATGTCATTCATTCAAAGAACATGTAATGTTGTTATATATCTTGTAAACGTTTTTAATGGAATTTTCTAAAAAACTCATTGCCTTAGATTTATTTCATTATAACCATCAAACAATTACATGACGTGTAATCCATTTACATGATGTGTAACTCTTATACAGTTGATTTTTCATCCCATTTTACATTTAAAAAACCCAAACCTACTTTATAGCTTATCAACTAACCATGAAACCATGAAACACTTAACCTAATTATTCGTGAAATCCATTAATTCAAATAAGAATATATACCTGAACATTAGGTTAATTTATCCTAAAGAATATCTCTATTTCTGAAGACGAATTTTCCACCAAGGATAAAATTAAAAACTCATAATGTGACATAAAAATAAAAACATGTTATCTTACAACCTCTCCGCCTTATAAAAGCTGACACATGAGCTCTTCTAGATTTATTATTATGTCCTAGGGAACAAATATAGCAAATTTGTTCACATATAAGACTCCCATTCCCATGTATCTTCTTGAAATTTCCCATGCTACCACTACATTAGACCCAACAGTATAGTCTAACACTGAAGATATTTCTCACTACATTCCACAACCCATATTAGATTCTCCTAAAAGACACATTAACACAAAGCTCTAAATCTTAGATGAATATCTCATGGGAAGGGTCTATATAATATATTCATTATTGCAACATCTGGAACACAAATTTCATATAACTGTTGAACTATATAAGGGAAAAAAAGAATTCCACTGGGCTGATAATTTCCAGAATTTCAGAAGCCCTCAAAAACCTAGGCACAAGAAATCCATTTTTCCTGACAGGGCACCGCCCCATCCGAGGTGGCACTCGAAGGAAAAATGGACGACCAACCTCGAATTCCAATGGTCGTCTGTAATGGGCCGCATATGATTTCTTCATGCTCTCCATGGTCACCAGCCACGATCTGATCAACTGAACCTATTTAGATGTATCCTTCTTGAGCCTAGGGAAAACGAGTGCTGAATCACCTGCCTCTAGACAACTAAGAGGCCAATATAACAACCGAGAATAAAATGAATCAAAAGGTTCCATTTGTATTTATTACTAGAAGATGTTATCATATTCAAATTCCATAGGTTCCATATGTTGCTCGAATGAACCACTAAAATTAAAAATATAGCCACAAAACATATCCTCACGAACCTGAATAGACAGTTCAGATTAACCATCAGTCTTTCGATGACAGACTATTTTGAAATGAAATCATAATACCAAGGCTTTTAGAAGACCCTGGAATAATTATGATGTGAAATGAGGATCTCGGTTTGAATGATACTATTCCAAACACAGTGCAACTGAACCACATCGCGCATGTAATAATTTCTATGATCATCAACTATAAAGGATTCCATAATAGATTAGAAGTGAGAAATGTTTTTCATTCCATTAAAAACCCCTATACAACATCATTGTTATGGGTATTCTTGGGAAGTCCTATAAAAAAAATCAAATTGACATCATCCCATTTCAAATCTCGGATGGGTAAAGGGTGAAAAAAAATCTTGCCTTTGATGCTCGACTTTCACCTAGTGACTAGTAAAGAATCAATCCCAGAATATCACCATCTTCTTATTCATTCATAAAGACTAGTATTGTTTATGAAGATCATGATACATATTTGTTAAACCATTATGCACCTCCCATATAGAATCATCAAACACCTTCATCAACTCATCACACAAGCTCATATGAACATATACTTGATCATATAAATAAAGATAATTTCCACTACCAAGAAACCATCATGATGGTATCTCCCCACCATATAATTTGTTTCTTGGAAATGATCCCTCTAAATTAGAAAACATCATGGACTTAATCTGGTCCTAAAGTACGGTTATAACAGATGTCAAAATTAGAGCTGTTTGTCCCTGAGATTATTGAATATCCCTATGCATGTATGAAAATTTTCCATTATCTACCCCTTATTAGAATAATTTATTAGTAATAAAGTTTTTCTTTCTTGATGTATGACCTTATTTAATGTCAAAAGACTATATATTCTAGACCAACCTCCTATGTCGAAGGATAAGGTCTCACTGAGAAAATTTGTACACGATGCTCTTATGATCCTTATATACCAAAAACCTCTCACCTATTAGATAGAATCTTTAACAACTCAATAATATATCACTTATTTTAGGTCTAGATCATGAGTATGGTAATTCCTATTATATGATCTCATCTTCTAGGAGCCATAAGAAACCACATGATCATCTTGCATTAGAACTACTCTGAATCGAACTCTGAATTCATCACAAAACACTTTATATGATTTTACTTGAATAGGAAATGTGAGGATAGGTGTTATGGTCTTCCTAAATTTTTACACTTGAAAATATTTCTTCCAAGCATCAGAAAAAATAAACTTCACTTCATTTTAGGTCAATATAGATATTGGTTCTTTTAAATAAAAAAAATCATGGATAAAATTATATTTATAACCTACTAAAACTAGAAATATCCTATATTCAAAGACTTTATTGGGTTTTCCAAAGATTTTGTGGCTACAAATTTCTCTGGGTCTACTGAAAATCCTACCTCTTAGATGACATTGTCTAAGAAGTTTACTATTTTTCTCCAAAAACATTATTTTTTTTAGTTTTGTGTAAGGTTTATTCAATCTCATTGTACTCAGAATGATGTCAAGATGATTCACATGGTTTTATACCCATTTTGAGTATACAAGGGAAACATAAATAAAAATCACAAAAAATTAATCCCATAATGGATGAGAGATTATATTCCTTTAAGCCATGAATTCTATAGGATCATTCTTCACCCCAAAAGACATCACTACGAATTCAAACAAACCATACCTTCTCCAAAATGATGTTAAGGGAATGTATTATTATTTCACCATTAAATAATGATATCATGATATCAAGTCAATATTGGAGCATATATTGGAAACTTTAAACTGATTGAATATACTATCAACGTGTTGAAGAGGATACCAGTTCTTGACCACCATCATGTTCAACATCTAACAATCCACACAAAAGTGAAATGATCGATAATCATTTTGGTGAAGATAAGTAGAGAACCCCAATGATTTGTACTTGGACAAATGAAGCATTTATATTCTAGATATGCCAACTGATTCATTATATTTTAAAGATCTTTTGGTGCCAGTAGGTAAGGAAGGAGAGAAACTAGATCTACATTCTACACAAACGTGATCATGACCTTTGTCTATTACTGAGATGGTAATCCATATAACTCATTGGTGAAAACACCATGAAAATAGTTTTCCATAGGAGTAAAATAATCATACCTCATTCCATATGTATCTAGAGTATGCCCAGTGAATTTAGCTACGGGACAATACAATCTACACTGAATTGGTCCCGCACAACCAACCTAATGATTCATCTCTCCTGGGTGTGAATAGATTCTTCATTACGGAGATTGGAAGGTAAATATACTAATAGGATATTCAATATGATCCTAGAATATAACTAACCAATCCATTCTAAGAATCATGTTGAATCCTATCATTTCCAGAATTAATAGTTCCTGTAAATAAATTTTATCCACTAATCTTTAGAGAACACGCCTTAAAACATTTGAAATTATCTTACCACACTCTCAACGGTGTGTCAATGGTTAAAACATCATATAATATTTCCACATAAAAGTCCTATTAATTTTTAAAAATATCATAAAATATGGATTGACATGCTCCCATATCTAACAAATCCAATGATATGGTAGATGATACGAGAATCATACATATGATTGTTGATAGTCCTACATCAAAATTAGATGGAGTTGTTTACATAATGTGAAACTAAATTTTTGCTATTCCCTAGGATATAGTATTACTACCCTGATCTATTTCCCTTTATTTGTACTATTTCTCATGCACGGGGGTACCTCGTCCCCTGCCTCAACTTGAACGGCCTGAGGAGCTCCAATTACATGCTTGCTAAGTGGTAGCTGAGCGCCTTCCTGATTTTAGTGCTTTTCTGGATCCTCTACCACTAGTCTACTATGGAAGGTTTGCATAGTAACTCTATAGATGAACCAGTTTCCCATTGATATGATACTCAACTATGGGGTAAGGACACTGTGGGTGCTTGTGACCAAACATTACACATTGATAGCATTGGAAAAAAACATGATCTTGATATGGTAGTTAACTACTCTGTCTGCTCTTCCCATTATTAATTTTATAGAAACTGTCATAATAGTTATTCTTAACAATCAAAGAAGGACATCCATATTTCACTACCAAAATAGTTTGGACCATCTTCAGGGCCTCTTTTAGATTCACATTTGTGATGAGTTCCTAATTTATCACATCATAAAAGTTGTTTAAATGGATAATTTTACCTCTTACCTGATTTCATAGTAATGACCATCTGGTAACATCTCACTCAATTATCTCATCACCTTTCAATGATTTTGAAATGAAATATAGGTAAGTAAAACATCCAACATAGTCCCTCACTAACAAACACACTTGGGTCAGATGCATGAACTCGCAATATTTTTCATCCCTAAGGTTTTCAAATGCATGGTTGAGATTCTTGAAGATCATCTAGACTAACTCAAACTATAAATCATCTTACTAGGTCCCCTTACCTAGTGAAAATGTGATTATGCTAATGTTTAAAGCCCCTCGTTAGCTTATACATAAAAGGAATGGTAAGAAAAATCTCCCTTTCTTGGGATCACATGACCCTCAGGATGTAGTCTTGAAGCTGAACATCCATCCCCTCTTCTTGAACTATAAGAAGTTTTAGTTCAAAAGCATTAGGAGTATCCTGATTTTCCATCATCAGATAAAATAGATGAAGATTATGTGGAGGAATTTAATCTAAAATAAAAAAAAACCTTATAGAACAATCTAGGAACATGGTCAAACCGAAATATGACTCCAATAAAGAACCATTAACACATGGTCTCCCTAGACATGGTTTAAAAATATTTTAGCATGACAAAAAAAGTCATTTAATTTGAATAATGAAACAAATTTTTTATATTACATTTCAATAGGAAAGTTTTTATCACATGAGAAATATATACACCCCTATCATGAACAATGCATGGCAGTATATCACTATGTGCCTATTATGATGTATGAATTCTCGTCTCACGCTATACTAAGACACTTTTAAAATCTCAAGAAATAGAATGATCATAAAAAAATAACATCACAAAAGATGGGAATCACCCAAGGTGAAATAAAACCATCTATAACAAGAACAATATATGAACTACAACCCCATCCTAGTGTACACAGATTTACCATCATACAAGGATTAATTACTCCCATGAACAAGATCATTACAAAGTCCCAAAACATCATATTTACTTTAACCCTTTACCCAAATATTAAGTAATAAAAATGAAAATATTCTACTCTGATACCACTTTGTAACATCCCCAAATATAGAACTCTCTCACGTGCCTGAAAAGGGTTGGTTACAAGACCTCAAGCGCACCTACCCATACGCTAGAGGCTAATAATTAGAAGCATGGTTATGAATAATATATGGGGAGACCATACCATCTAGTATAAAGTGTCATAATAGTAGAATCCATTATTAAATAAATGGAGATAATACTATTAAATTCTTTGTTGAAGAAAACAATACAAACGAACTAAGTTATCCAATAATTAGATAAGTAAAAATGTAATGAAATGCTATAATGTAACTAAATGACATGATAGAATAGTAAAATAAAAGGATAGTAAAATTAAATAAAAGACTCAAATCCCTAGGTCCTGAACCCCACATCGTTCCCGTATTAAAAAACAATCCCAACAATAATCAAGATATCTATAATGTGGCCAGTTTCCCATGTCCAAAATGATATCCACATAATCTGCTCAGGTACCAACAAGAGGCCCCAATAGAGAGTGAGTATAACTCAATAGGTAAATACCGCCATGTATAAATAAAATCATTCCTATAAGAAGTGTTTGTATTAAAGTGACAAATAGGTGTATTAAAGAATTCAACCGTTAATAAAATAAAACCATAACCTACTTCAGCTCTATGTCGGAATAGATCAGGTCATGTATTACAAAAATTTCAACCAAATTCATATTACAAATGTAAGATAACCTAATTTGGAACCATTCCAGAATATATGTGAGAATGTATTACAACCATGCTAACCACACCATATAACCATTACATTTTAACAAATATAAATACGGGTCAAATAACTATAAGGATTACAACATTTGTGGGTCAAAGCCCAATAAAAATCACATCATGGGACTAGGATGGACCCACTATCTATAATAATTACACCCTGTTCAAGTCTGATCCCACTCAATATTAGCATTACTAAATATTAGTGTGCATGTTCGATGGCCGAACCCAATATATAAGTATTAAAGCATGGAACCCATTCACTATCACATAAAAATTATTTCACAATATCACATCATATATATTAATCGTTAATTATGAGAATTACCATTATTCCTTTATAGGAAACTTTTAATTCAATTAATTTTTTCAACAATTATATCAATAAGAAATATGCCACAATTTTGGGATTATATGACAAGAAATCACACTCGGTCACATGTCAAGCTAAACATACATTAATCAATTAGAAAATTGAATTAATATTTGAAACCAAATAAATTTAGGGATTAATTTCAATCAATTATATAATTGATTTGGATACATACAAGGATGGGTAAAGTAAAAAATTTCCTAAACATGGAAATGATCAAACCATATGAGTATTATTTAGTCCATCTTCCTTTAAAAAATGATACAAAAATGATTCCAACAACCAACGCCCATGGGGGAGAAGGTGTAGATGATTGAAAAGTGGTTCATAGATCAAAAATGATCAAGATCATAACCAAAAATGTAATAAGAAAAAGGATTTCTCCACTATGGTTTGAGAGATAAAGGGACGAAAGAAGAAACCCAAACAAATAAACTTACAATAGATTCAAGATGTGAATGGAAAATCCATAATTGAGGCTGGCACTCCAAATTCACCTAGAGAATTCCATAGGGTCGAGAGGAGAGTATATCTAGTGAAATATAATGAATTTCAGTTCTATATCATGTTTAAGACTGTAGTTTGGGCATTTACACGATGTGTAATGTTGTTACACATCATGTAAATGTTTTAAATGGAATTTTCCAAAAAACTAATTGCCTCAAACATAGTTTATTAAAACAATCTAACAGTTACACGATGTGTAATCACTTTGCATAATGTGTAAATGTTGTATAAATGATTTATTATCCAAATATCCTTTAAAATAACTATAACCCCCTTTAAATATTATCGACCAACTAAGAACCCATGAAGCACTTAACCAATTTATTGTCGGAAACCATTAATTAAAACAAGAATACAACCAAGAAAATTAGGTCATTTTTTATAAAATAATGCTCTCTGTCTCCAAAAATGACATGTCCATAATGTCTAAAATTAAAAACATAGAGATATCCTTACTGGAAAAAAGATACGATCTTACAAAAACATATTTGGACATTTGAACATTTTTATGGGAAAAAGCTCTCCATCCATAAAGAAAAAGGCTTAGAGACCATAGTGTCAACGATTATAAACCCAAAGAACAAAGTTAAAATAAAATATAAAATATGTATATACTTAGAAACATCTTATAAAATTGCCTCATTCTATAGAAAACAAAATTCATGAAAATGAGTATGTGTGGACTACAACCACCATAGAATGATTGATTTATGTGTTTTCCTATCTCCCTTATAGATATAGTCATTATAATGGGTTTAAAATAAAAAACAATAATTATTTAATTATGGTTATGGTTAGATAAATTTGAGAACATACAATAATATGATATAAAATATCACATCATTAATTCAATATTTTAAAAGAATCATACTAAAAATAAAATATTATATTCTTAATTATGATATATATTCACATCCATTACATATTTCTAGAAATCATTTCTAATGAATATATCTCATAAAAACAATAAATAAATTATATCATTGTGCTATTGTAGGGATTATATTTCAACAAAATCACCATATAATCACCAATTATCAAGGTAAATTCACGTTTGGGTCAGCTTGACCACCCACATGAAAAATACTATTATGTTATATCACAAAAAACTATGGAATAATTAAACAATTTTTTATATATAAGTATTAAATCATTGAAATAACATTCATTCTATAAAGGATACATAAATATTTACCTTGATAATTAATAAAAACCCTTCATTGGTTTAAAATTAATTAAATAATATTATTACTAATTTCAAAATGTAAGATAAATAATGAAAAAATTGTGAAAGGAGATTGAAAAATAAAACATAATTATAAATAATTATTATAGTTTCATAAATTATTTGAGAAATATAATATTTGGAATTAGAAAGAATATTGACATCACTCATACAAAGATAGTATAAAACATAAAACTTACCAAAAAATAATGTGGGAGAAGAGTTAAAAACTAACTAATAAATATATTTACAGAATGATTATAAATGGAAATTATACATGTTTATAATTATTTTTATGTTTAATGAGTATTTAAAAAACAGACATAATTTAATTATTCATGATGTTTTGTGAAAGATCAGAATGAATTAGGGTTATGACAAGGGTTTCCATCTCAATAACTTTTCATTGAGGCATGATTTGATATTATGCACCAATCATAATTTTTCTAGTGTAACTACTTTCCATTTGAAAAATAATATCATACACTATTGTTCAACATGGAATCATCCCCACATTAATACTCTTCATTGTGGTGGGAAATGATTAATGTCTTCTGTAAAATGTAAGTGCTTTAATAACTCTAATATATTCTTGATATGTAATGTTTTTAATTCATAATCATATATCACATTCTATGTTTTACCACATTTCTATCATTATAGGTATATTTTGAATCAAATATTACATATACATGAGTTAAATTCATTCATGATAACTCAAATTTTTTATGAATAATTCTCATTCTCCTTAAGGACGGTTTCCCCAATTTTCATATTTTTTCTTTTCGTTCCATGTTTTCATTTTAGCATGGAATTAAAACAATGAAATTAAACATTTGAATATCATATTTGAGTTCCACTGTATTAATAACGGGGTTTCAGTTACTCATTTATGATGTGTATTTTCAATCATGTATTTCAAAAGGTCTGAATTGTTTTCAAAATTTTCAAGTGAATGTATTTTATATAAAACTCCACATTACATTTTATAACCATTATGTATTTTCAAATATCTTTTAGTGAATATTATTTTTATGAATAAAAATTTTCAATGTCTTTTCACTTCACTATTTAGAACATGGAATTTCATGGTTATTGTAGCTTCATTATTTATTCCAAAGATAATATGTGTTTTCTAAAACCTGTTTTTTATTTCACCACCATGTGACTCTTAATATCTAAAAGATTGATTTCATTGGATATTATTTTTGAATAATCTGACTATAAATGTTATTATTAAATAGTATATTTTGTATTTGTGCTTTGGGTATTGATCAGTTGAATTATTTAGGTCACTTTTTGTTATACCACATTGAAATATTTTGAAATACATTTTTCACTCCATTTAGTTCTTTAATATATAATTTATAATTGATTTAAAGAGTCACATATATATATGAATTATGATGTATGGGGTCCTATATTCCCATCCAATGCATTGGTCTATGTTTATGTCTTACGATCATGATATATCACATGAGTTGATTTATACAAAGCCCAAGGGATCATATGTATTTGTATGTATATGTAAATGACCCTAAAAAATAATTATTTGGAATTATTAGAAAATAATTTTATTTCATTCATTTCTATAATTTTTTTAAGTTTAAAATTTTAAATAATTAGTTCATTAATCATACATTAAAAAACAATACATTACAAGTTAGAAACAACATATAAGTATCTATTTTATTAAAACATGTGAAACTATTAAAAATAAAATGCATTTTCTTTCACAGAAAATGTTTATGATTTTCATGTTGACTTGTTTTTGTTCCCAATCTTACATAAACCCTATCAAATCCATCTAAAAACATCGTAACATACCAAAAAAACAATTATGGATATAAATGTGTGAAATCCCTTAGTCTAGTAAAAAAATTAAAACCCATAAAATGTATTCATTTATCTGTATATTATTTTACCGCGAAGAATAAATTATATCCACATGAAATATATGAACTTTTAAATCAAATAAAATTATGAAACTCATAGAATAAAAATATAATACCATGTAGGAAACATATTTAATAGGAATATCATGGAATTATATTCACAAACCCTGATAAACACTTCTAATAAATTATTATAAAGTTGATAAATCCATTGTGGAAACTACCATGGTTAACTCCATTTTTTCCTTTAAAAATAAGGAACATCACCCATTGTATTTGAGAGAAGTAATGTGGTTAACCCATTTTATAAGATATATCAGGATAACCCATAATATATGATGTATCAAGATTAATCATCATTATCTATAATGATCATGTACCATAAAAAATAAAATATTTCATTTTTTTATGTTTTTATCAGAAACCACATGCAAAAATCTTTTGAACCCATATAAAAATTATTTTTTATATTAAATATTATGTTACTTTTAAAAAATAGTTTCCAAAAAATAAAATAATTATGATGGTTGTTCATTAATGAAAACATGGATTGTTTAAGGAATAAAATAATAAAATGATGATTGGAGTGATAGGAAACCATTTTCAAAAAATATCTGTTAAAATATACCACTGTTTTTTCTTTTTCATTTGTAAAAAATGTAAAAGAATTATTTATATGATATGTAGAAAATTTCATCCTGAAAAAAATATGAAATAATGTGGAAAAATTTATATAATTTCCTTCACAATTCATTTAAATGTTTTTATAAAATATGTACATGAATATGTACATGGTTAAAATATAGTTTTAATGGGAACATTATGAGAGGTTTTTTTAAATTAAGTAACTTACCATGAGTCTGACTCATCATGTACATTCTTTGTCTTCCTGAATAATATTCTTATGTAAATTTATTATTTATTAAGAAAATTTTACATTATATTTTTTTATTTTACATAATACAATATTCTATTCAATTACATAATTAATTATGTTCACATTTTTCATTTTGGTGATATTTGAATCACATGTCCAAAATTACTTTCGTAGGATAATTATGGTCAATGAGTACAAAAGAGTAGCATTTCAATTTTTCAAATATCACGATGGAAAGAATAAAATTATTATTTTGTATTTTTATAATTATAATTATATGATAAATATTATATTATTTAATTAAATTCACTTATTATGCATTCCATGTGATGTTGTTACGAAAAATCAATCACATTTCTTCGGGGAGGTGGTAATCTACACATACACATGAACAATGTTATTATTTTTCAATAAATGGAATGGTAGAAAAATAGGTGTTATATAATTCTTCTAGAGTGATAAATATGTCATTAATACCTCATATAAATATTAAATATATGGTTATAACCAGTTGTGAGAGGCAGTGATGGAAAATAAATTGCATCAGTTCATGAGGCGGTAGTCCCCAGAACACCCTAATGACAATTTCATACAACATTTGTTGGATGATAAGAAGGATATAACTTCATAAATTGACATAATAAATTTTAATTATACATATGATACTTAATATATTATTTAATAATGGGTGACGAAAATTTAAATGATGTATAATAATAAATTATACTAAAACATTCAGCAAAACACAATAACTCTTATCCGAAAAACCTCTTTTTATTTACACATTAAGGCATCTAGGGTTGATATTATGAAAAAATAGGACCACAAAAAATGTTGGAGGATATTTGTAATGTATTTGGGATGATATTTGGTGAAACAAAAGGATCTTAAGGTGCATATATGATATGATTGGGGTTCCATTTTATAAGTTCGGGGTGGGATGTTTTTTTAATTTCTTAATGTTATAAGTTCATATAAATTAATTTCCATGTACAAATGGATATAAATGTATTTAATATGAACATTTATTGAGTATATTTTTTTTTAAAAATATCATTAAAAATGTTTATATGATTTTTTCACCCTTATCTATTTGTCTCTCCATCAACAGTTTTGATGATTATCATGATATCAATATTTTTTTAATGTTTAATGGTCAACAAGTCACTAAAAAATGGAAAGTGACTCATAAATTGAAAAAGTATGATATTTCAAAACATATACCATTAAATTGGAAAATTATAATATTTTTATGAATTTTAAAAAATTTATAAAAATAATATTTATTATTAAGTATCATTCATTTAATTTTTGGAAATACATGTAATATTATAATATAATTTGTGTATAACAAAAGAAAAATGGTTTCAAAATGACATAAATTCCAATATAAGTAGTATATGATCTTAAAATAAGGATTAAATCAATTTTGGGTTGGAAAAGATAGCATTTCAAAATGAAATAAATCCATCATTGTCCAATTATTTAAATTTTAAACCATTAACCAACCTTATTTTATACTTTAACTAATTTTGTGATTTTTAAATAATTAATTAAAATATATTTAACATAAGATACTAGAAATGTCATTTGAAGAACAATTCATATAATTTTATTTTGAAAAAAATATGAAAATAGATAGATTTAAATATAAACCATTAAAAAATATCTAATATTTTATATTTATCTTCATAATTTCTTGATGAAATTAAAATTACAAAAAAACAGTTACTAGATTTTTAAAATTATTTACTATATTTTTATACACCTTTAAAAGGAATAATTTAATTATTTCATATGAATTTAAGTTAATTATTACATCATTAATAATTAAAAAATTGATTTTATAAAAAAAATTATGTTTCAAATAAACATATATAATTTTTTTATCCCTCAAAAATATTTTTTAGATATAAAAAGAAATAATTTTTTTTCATTTATATATATATAATATAAAATATATGTCATTTAAAAAAATTCCACAAAAGTTACATAAATATTAATATGGGAAGAATATGTTTTAAAACCAGATATCAAATTGGGAAAATTAATTTTTATGTTTATTTTGAGTCCTTATTATATTATTTTCAACAATAATTACTCGATTTACCCTTACCAAGGCAATAAATATATATTATAGATATAATTCATATTTAAAAAAAATAAAAGGAGCATAGTTACAAAATATTAACATCGTAATTCAAAAAATGGAAATCAATTTTCACAATTGATTTTCTATAAGTGGAAGATATTAAATTATGATTAAAATTAAAAATGCATTGAAAATTTGTTTTTCAAAAAATGAACATAATTTAATCAGATAAATTTTAAAAAATTTATTGAAATTAATTATACTATTTTGTAACAAAGTTTAATAAATTTATTTTTATTAAAACACATTTTTGAAGAATAGAATGAATTTACTAAACATTCAGTGATTATTTTAACCTAATTTTTCAATAAAATTGTATTGAGTTGGAAATTTATACCTATATTTCATAATATTTTCAATCCCATTAATAATATCCAATCTAATATCAAGGTTATACTTGTAACCTTTAAATATTAATATTTTATGTTCTATTGAAGATCTATTTGGGTCGATTTATACACTCTTAAATATAGTGTTATTTTAAAGTATCATGAAATTATACCCCCTTTAAAAAATTGAACCCTGAAAATTTGAGCATGATCTTAGAACTAAAACAACCATTTTGAAAAATTAATAAGAAAATTATGGTCATATAAAATAACACATAACAATGTTTTGAAATAGGAGAACATTAATGGGAATTAAAATTATGGATATTGATGAAAATTAATGTACGTATAATGATAGAGAGAGATATGTATCCTTGATCAAAAGAAATTATATTATTAGTATAGTTTAAAATATACCAAACCAAAAAACAAATTGATGTGAATATGAACATTGATTCATCAAAAATGAAGTCAATAGTATAAAATCATGATTTAGAGAACCATTCCAAATATTTAAGGAATTATTATACCATATTCACATAGAAAATAAAGAAATATATTTACTTTATAAGTAAAATTTTAATTTTCCACCATATTATAATCTTATATTTAAAAATTTTAGTATTCAAGATTACTTTTATATTCTTGAGGCCTTAAAATTAACATCTAATAGATCACATAAACCTGGAAAGTATGATAAGCTATCCCCCTATAATTAAATTTTAACCATAGTTGTAATTGTTATCACAATATAAGACAATATAAAATGTTTAAAAATGTTTATATGAAAAAATAACATATTAATCTCTATAATTCAATAATTACACTTAATGTTCAAATATATCATTGCATAAATGAATAACCCTATATCTTAATTGAAATGAATAACTAGAACATTATTGTTTTAACCTCAAATATTATCTCTTACTATTCACATATCATCTCCAAAAATTTAATATTATTATTCTAAAATAATCCTATATGTTAATTATAAGGGTCCCAGATACCTTATCCAAATAAAACTTTTTCCAAAATATCGTTAATCACCACAAAATATCGTAACATAAAACCTCAATAAGTGGTGACTATGACTATGAACTTACGATCAAACTTATACTTATACACACAGGACAATGTTTTTAATTTAATATCACATGGAAATATACTAATAATAAATCTTATAAAAACAATTCCTATGATACCAATCATAATGACCTTCCCAAAAAAAACACAATTTGAATATTTAGAAATGAATTCACTTTATTTGATTTTGTGGATCCATTTATTTTAATTTTTTAAAATAATTTGTATAAAATTTATACAAAATCAACCAATACATTCCAATTTCGAAAAATAATAATTGTATCCTTTTACCTATTATACAAAACTTTTGAAAATAAAACACTTTTCCTTGTATGTAAAATATTTATGAATTTCAACTCGTGTTCTTTATTTTCTCAACACATCATTAAACCCTATGAAATCTTTATAAAAATGTAGGATGAGAATAAAATACTCAGTAAGGGGAAAAATGTAAGAAATATGTTAGTATAGTGAAAATTCATAGAAACAAGTAATTCTTTTTAACTTTATAACAACAATAATTGAGTGTAAGAAATTGATCATATCTAAATGGAAAACACACACTTTTTCTAAAATAACACTTTTAAACCCCATAATAAGAAAACAATAAGCCTTATAAGAAACATAAGAAATAGTCATATTATATTATTATATTGATAAAATCTTTTAATATCATGTTAGAAATTACTATAGACCAGTTAAATCTGTAAGAAGAACCACTGCAGATGACACCCACCTCATTTCCTTTCAAGATATGGAACATCATCCAATGCATTAGAGAGATATACTGGGGCTTACCCATCATAAAAGGTATATATGGATCTCTAATAACATAAACTATATCAATATCCTCATCATCATTTAAAATTAAAAATTACCATATTATTAATAAGATATTTTGTGTTTTCAAAATTTTAATCATAAAATAATTGAAAACATATTTTAAAACCACATGCAAAACTTTTTTCGATATCAAAATACCATTTACTTTTTTAAATAGTTTTGAAATCTAAAATATCAAATGGGGGGTTTTCAAAATAAAACATTGAATATTATAAATGAATAAACACATGAAATAATGTTTGTATTATTGGGAAATGTTGTTGACGTCATTTATGTTAAAATATATCATTCATTTTTCCTTTTTGTAAGGAATGTCAAAAAATTCCATACAAGATAGAAAAAAATATTCCATTTTAAAACCATTAAAATAAATTCATCTGACATAAAATGTAATATTCAATTCTTTTTTATATACTTATAAAATATTTCTAATAATTAAAATGTGATAGAAAATAAGTTGGAAGGTAATCAATGAAAGAGAATGTTTAAAAGGAAGTCCCTTACATCGAGTCTAACACATCACGTACTTCTCATAAATTTGATGAAAAAATATATTAATTTTTTTACATTATTAATAAAATTTTTCGTTTTCATTATTACGTTTATTTTATTTAAAACCTAAATATTTTCAATTACTTAATCAATTATGTTTATATTGGTCATTTTGATGATTTTCGGATCGTATGTCAAAAAAATAAGACAGTTAAACATACAAGAGAAATTTTATGAAATTAGATGAGTATGGATTTTCGTAACCATATGGATCATGATGTGTGGTTATGAAAGGATAGGGGGTACACTTTTTAAATTATGGGAGGGGAATTATTAGAATTTTATAAAGTATTAAATTAATCATAATTTAATTTTATGTCCAAATATATATGAATAATTATAATTCAAATATAAAATTAGGATGAGTCTATATAATATCATCCAAAAAAATTAGGAAAATTCAATGTGATTTTCCACTCTTTTCCCTTTGTTTTACATCATGTTAACCCCATTTATAATTATCACGATATCATTGTTTGTTACTCATTAGGGGTCATGAGTTATACTATAAAAAGAAAGATGTTTCAAAAAGATAACATGGTTTATATTTTAAACCATATACACTTTAATTTTTAGAATATAGGATTTCATTAATTGATAATGAATAAATAAAATATTTTTTTATTGTAAAATTTGATTAATGCTTTTTTTAAAATACATATAATATTAAAATACCATATTTTTTTAACTCATGTTCAATGGTTCCAAAAGAACATTAATTAAAATATAAGGTATATGCGATCTTAATTTAAACATATAATATGATTTTTTCATGTTTAGATAATATTTTACACTGTATGATCCAGTTTAACCCCTTAGTGAACCAATTTTAACCATAACAACAATAATGACTTTTTCATTAATGTTGGTTTTTATTCTTACTTATGAGAGGAAAATTGGTTCATAAATGGAAAATAGATATATAATTTTACCATTTAAAATCCAAATTTTCCTATTTGATGATATTTATAATTTTTAAATAATTTCAAAAAATATATTTAACATAAAATACTATTAATAATGTTTTAAGCACTATTCAAATACCTTTACATTGATAAAAACATCAAAGAAATTTAATTTGAATATAAATCCTAAAAAATCCCAAATTTGTCATATTTATATTCAATTTTTTTGGGAAACATTAAATCACCCAATAAATTTATTAAATTTATTGTTTTTTAAAATTATTTACTTATTTTTTTCAACGGCTGTCACAATAATTGCATCGATATTGCATATGTATTTTTATTAATTATATAATCATTAAAAAAAATAAACAATAATAATAAAAAGATCATTTATATTTCAAATAAACATTTATACCTGAACATAAGTTGTTTTTATCTGTGCTAAATAAATTCATAGATATTAGAAGAAATAGAGTGACATTTTTTGACTTTATATATACATAAAATTATTTATTTGATTTTCAATGATAAATGGGAATAAATATCAATAATTTATATTAGTGGATGATTATGATTGAAATCCAATTATCTTATATATTAAATATATGTGTTATAGTTATTTGTGTTCTATACCAAGTTTTTTTATTTTCAATAACCATATTTACCGTTACTAAGGTAACAAATTTTAACTAAAGGTTCTATTCATATTGAATAAATAAAAGCCTCATATTAAAAAAAGATTTAATTTATGAATACAAATAATAAAATATTTTTTCAAATTTAAATCCCTAGTAGTTGTAAAAATTATTTTATGATTAAAATGGGAAATGCAATGAAAATAATTTTAAAAAAAATGGGTTTTTAAGGAAAATAAATCCCTCAAACATAAATCATGTATGATGAAGATTAAAAGGTAATTAATTATATTATATATAATTAAATAATAATTATGTTACATTGGAAAAAAAATTAGAGACTAATACTACTTTTTGATGAACATAATTGATAATTTTACCAAAAATCATATTTTCACAATTCACAATAAAATCAAACATTATAGGAAAATCCATAATTTTCACCTGAATAAATTTTTGATATACCATGGATCTCCTCCATAATTTTTTTTTTAAAATAATCTACCTAAAACATCCTTGCCAAAGGCTAACCAATCATTGGTCGATCACCCTCTTGAACCCTCCATCTAAACAGATGAAGTAGTAGTGTCGATCAACTCTCACCCAATAAAGCATGATGTCTATCTCATCAGCCTACATCTCTTCATCCAATATAATTACCAACATAGTCTCTTTTTGAACCTCATATAGGAAAATTAATCTATGATCTATCATGCTCCCTAGGATTGTAGCATAATGAGACATCTTACTAGGGACTACCCTTTTCCACCCTAGCTCTTAGGCCACTCCTATACAAAATATCCCCACCAAAAAAGGCCACGAAATGTTTAGGACACCTGATGAGGGTACCCCTATCCATCCTAAATCATGGGACACACCCATAAGAGAAATATCCCAAATTTTCCTCAAAAACTTCTAATTGATCCTTGATCAATGAAACTCTAACAAAATGAATCAACTAACTTGATTCCACCTATATGCGATTCACCATGGTACTCATGACCACCTAAAATGGGTAAATGACACCCATCCGTGAACAACACACACATTATTTCATTTTAGGAGTAGACAAAAAAACATTAGGTTTATCATCAAATAGAAACACCAATCCTCCCATTTAGTGAAACATCGAGAAAAGTCTATCAACCTAAGTCAAAAAACTACAAATAATTAGTAAGTTATCCATGATACTTTCCAACCAGCCCATCCATGATATATCTCATTGCCAATATCTAAGAACTATCGAAGACAACCTAAATCTGACCACCTTTCACTCCAAATAAAAGGTACAAACATATCCCTACCCTTCACCCCAAAATATAACCCTTCCTAGTCTGAATATCAGTGAAGGTATTTGGTGGCTACCGAAGCCCCACATCCCATAGGCACTGTGATAGTGACAAGCACCTAGAGTATAATAAACATACAATGTGATCAATTTCCCTTTAAGAGAAATGAGATAAAGAGAGAGATATGAAACAAATACCCCAATAAAAACCAACTCAAAACAATTATAAGAATGAATAATCATGTTCATACATGTAAGGTCATACTATACTAAACCAATAGGAGGGGAAACAATAAATACCAAAATAGTTAAAATAGCTGCAACCATGAATCCCAAAATACTCCTACAAATCAATGATCTAGTAATATCCATCCCAATCCATATCTAGATCCTATTGACCGAAAAAAAATTTATATATAAAAGGGTTTATAATAATAATATACTATGTATATTCCTCCTAAGATCCTCTTGTGAAAAAAGATAATGAACCACTTCAAAAGTATAGTGAACATGAATTAAAGTAATTTATCACCTAAAAAGGTATACTATGTAACATATCAGGTAAATAAAGAAATAATACTTTTTCATTTTAATTAATATTTTCTAAATAAAAAATTAATTTTACTTTAAAGGGGTTGCAGCGTTCGATGGCATACCTGATACGCAACAACGGGTTTTATTAAAATCATATTTTGCACACAACGTTGGGTCATACTGAAAAATAATAATATTATATTATTATTTTAAATAGTAATTAATTACTAGCCATTACATCGGATGCAATAAATATAAATAACTATATTATGATTATACATGTTTGTTAAATGTTTTTACATTTATCCAATAAAATTAATAGGCCAAAAATGTGAATGAATCTAATTTTAAGCATAATTTACTTTAAAAGGATTATTTACTGCTTTTTGATGGAGAACCCTCTTTAAATATAGTTTTGGTTACATTTATATTTTTGTTTCGAACAAATAAAATTCTCCATTAGAACCGGGATATAAAAATTCACTTCGGGTAAATTTTTTGTAAATTTTTGATAAAATTCAATTATTGATGAATACTGGAAGTACTGTATTTTAATTCAAAACTGCCTTTCAATCTAATTTATTTATATGATTAGATTATCTTTTTAATTGGTTTTAAATTGTAATTATATTATATTTTTTCCATTTAATCCAATTTAGGTCATTCTAATTAATTTCACTATGAAATTTGACATAAACAAGTGTCAATCTTTTGATAGTTAATATTTTTAAAAACACGCTTTTTGTTTTAACAAAAGCAATAAAATTTAAATTAATTAATCCAAATTCTATGTATTGAATTTGGTAAAATAGAGATCATTTTTGAATTCAGAATATCAAATATATCTTAGGCTGAATTTTTGGAATTCTTCTGAAAAACATCAATTTATGATGAATAGTGAAACCACTATGTAGTAGTTAAAAACTTACTTTTTTAATTAAATGAAAATTTACCACTTCTAGGAATTTAATTTCAAAAATACAACATACATGGTTGTTATTAGAAAGTAAAATGTTGTTCAATAAGCTGAAAATAATTTTTGGTGAATATTAACTTCTGACATTTATTTACCACAATTAAATCTAAATAAGGTAATTCAAGGTAAAAAAATATCATAATAACATAAAATTATCTTAACACTTATCCTAACCATATTGGATGAGTCATGGCCGGCCATGGTCATCGTTAGGTCTATTTGGGGACCTGATGGAGCCCCTTAAAAGTGATAATGACACTTTATTTTAATTAACATAATGTAAAGGCAAAAATGACAAAAACAACTTTATTTTAGTAAATTAAATTCACATAGGGTTATATAAGTTATCATTTAAAGTATAAATATTACATATAAATATATAAATATTTCCTACATATTGGTATTATTTTTAAAATTTTTAGAAATTAAATAAATAAAATTATTTACGACACAATAATGATACAGTGTTTACCTCATTAAAAAATTATTTAAATAAATAAGATTATAAAGATTAAAATATTATCCAAGACCTGTAAAATTATTATTAGATAATTTTATTTCGACCATGAGTCATCTTATCTTAGACTTTAATTATTTTTGGGACTTTATAAACAGAAAATCATTATATAATAAAATAATATTTTCACACTTTCCTAAAGAGCCCCTCCTCCCACTTATAAAAAGCCCTCACCTCTAACCCATTCATAAAATTTTTCAAGCCACTTGGCTCATCCAAACCATGCCAAAATAAACTCTCAAGGACCCTCTCTTTCTCATGGAAGCCTTACCTCAAGGAGAAGGCACATCTAGAAACTCTTTTTGTTAAAATCAAAAAAAATTACACGATTTAAAGGCAACATCTTCTCTTAAGCTCTTTTGTTTTATTTTTATTCTCAAACCCCCTAAAATCTTATTATTCCTTTATTTTATGAAAAACCATAATCCTCAATATACAAGGTTGTTTTTATGAGAATATTTGAACTACACTTACACACACCTCCATCGAATGGGTAAAGAACATACAGTTTCTGTGGACGGTAAACTGACGCCTCACAAAACAATGATTGTTCAATCTTATCCTATCACCAGTATTGGTGGCCATTATGATGGAACTGTATTTATATATGATATATATTATGTTTCTATTTTCTTTATTCTTTTATATTTTCCATTCATAGCAAAAAATTATGGTTTCCATTATGGGTAAACGAGATAATTTCATTTCAAGAAGTGAGGACTACAACCCCTCAAAGTGATATGACTCATTAATGAAATATGTAGGGTGTATAAAAAATGGAGATAATTATATTATATATGATATTATAATGTAATTATAATATACCTATGTATAACTATTTTTACATTCCATTAAATATGAAATAAAAATTAAATTATTGTTCATGCGTACGTACGTCTTACCGTCTCCATGAATGGTGCATTTCATTTCTTACCTCCAAATGTTATGTACTATTATAAATACATGTATATACTAAATATATATGATATATAAGACATCTAAATCATGAATATCATTCTGGATATAATGACATTTTGACAACATGAACAACTTGTAATTATAAGAAGTCCATTTTTTGACTCAAGTACTAAATATCGACAAAACGACCATTATTAACTTAAATGATTACATAATGTTGATAATATGGTAATAAGTGATTTAAAATAAATGATAAAATTGAAAATGGATCTTAATCAAGTAGAAATTAAATTTATTTTATTATTAAAGATATTATAGAATGAACGAGTCAAGTCAGACATGAGGTAAGGGATTTCGTCGCAATCTCCCTTCATTTAGGCATATTTTGTTTTATACATGACTTTGTTTTATACGTTGTATAAACACCTTTTAATTTTCATTTCATCCAAAATGAATTTTCTTCTATGAGGCATTGTACTAAATGATAAAAATAATGTTTATTTTAACGTATGTGGTGACAATGACCTTTTCCACCACCGCGAGTATTATTTGATCTTTGGATTCTTTAACAAGCCATAATTTTTTTAAAATGAATATAAATACCTTATAATATTTTTTGTATTTTGTTATTGAAAATGGTTTTGATAGTGGATTTTTATGTCATTATATTTAGATGGTATATTGTGATTGAAATGTGGAAATGTTATCTTTCCTTTATGTTTGTTTTTATTGTGTTATGAATGTGTTGTGGTTCTTGGAAATTGTTACGAATATGGGTGGTTCTATGATAAACCTAGTTCGGGTGAGCCCAAGGTATCTCTCCAATGAATTGTGTAACATGACGGAGGTAAACATGAATGTTTCTCCTAAGATATTTAGGGTATATACTGTGATGAGTATTCCAAATGTAACTCCCTAAGTAGCTGTGAAAGCTACAATGTAAGTATGATATGAATTCCACAAGTTACCATTATGATTTAATCTTTCTATGTGTGATTCATAAATCTAATGATTTCAAGAAGTATATTAAAGAGATTATGTTATGTATGTAATGATGAACTTATGTTTTCTTTCTTTGTTTTATTACCCTTACTAAGATTTTTAGGCTCATCCCATGTTATGAAATGTTTTTCACATGACATAAAGATTAATAGGCTCAAGGATGGGATCAAGGAAAAGTCATGATGCCTAAAACATTGAACTAGACGTGACTATTTTTTCAAGATTTTTTATTTTATGAAAAAATGTTAATTGAGTAGAAGTGTCTACCTTGTAATTTTTGAGACGTAATGTAATAGTTATAGCCTAATTATCTAAAACTCTAAACTAAAAAGATCATCAATTTGAATTATTCATTTAATTCAAGATAATGTAATGGTTAAGGACGGGTCCTTATAGTTGGTATCAAAGCTCAGTTATAATAACTCTCAGAGTAATAAAATTGCTGAATTAATATCCATAAATTAATTTATGTTAATATTGAAATGATACAATTTTTAGATTACCATGTTGCTTCACCTATGATATATCTGTGTTTAGAATAGTTTTCGGCAGAGGAAAAATGGCAGTTATGTTGGGCGGGCTTCAGGAGGAAGACAACCTTCCAAATCAGAAACCTGAGATGGTTGGAATCGGAACTGAAAATTTTTTCGTAGTGATTGAATAGTTGAATCAGGCTATAAATGGTGGTGGTATCCATGCACGAGATTAGTCAGAACAACCACAGATGAACATGTCAGGAGTGGATCATTTCATGAGGCAACATCCCCCATCATTCAGAGAATCATCATACCATGTGAAAGAAGATGGGTGGATTAAAGCACTGGAGAAAATCATTGATGTCATGGGGTGTTAAGAACATCAAAAGGTTAGTCTCCTTGTTTACCATTTTGAAGGTGAAGCTGATCAGCGGTGGTATATTTTGAATAATATTAGGGATAATGAAGTGATTTATGCTTTTGATTAGGATGAATTCAATGGTACGTTTATTGAGATATATTTTCCTAAGGTGGTCCATCTTAAGATGGAAGAAAAATTCATATAATTGAGGCAAAAGGATGACTGAGTGGCAGCTTATAAAGAAAAATTCACTCGACTGGAAAGGTATGATCCAAATTTCATATAAGATATTGATAGTAAAATCAACCATTCTTAATCAGGATTAAAGCCAAAGTATCAAAGGTCTTAAGATTCTCGTGAGTTCAAAATTATTAAAAAACGTGCCTAATGTGCGGATGAGGTGGAAATGGAGTTTTTCGACGATCAGGTGTTCTTTGAAAAACAACAAAATTAGTGGTCAAGGTGGAAGATTTAAGGGAATAAATCTTCCAAAAAGTCTGATGGTGAGAAACTTTAGTTTACAGGTCGTGAAAATTGTGGTAAAAATCATGTTGGGGAATATCTGTTGAATTCTGGTAAGTGATACTAATGTGGTAAAATGTGACATATTGCTCATAATTACACTGAAAATTATCAGGGTAATGGTAATAAAAATTTGATTTATAATAGTAAAATGATATATGTACAATGAAATGGGTCATTATGAAAATGAGTGTCCATCGAAGAACTCAACTGAGGGAAAGTACCCAGACTACAAGCAGAAAGGGGTGGTGAAATGCTTTGCAACTACTTCAGTAGAAGTTGGGCCATCAATTGAAGAAGTATCAGGTAAATTGTTTCTTTGTTCAGATTATTCCAATGTGTTGTTTGATTCGGGGTCTACACGCTTGTTCATTTCTAAGAAGTTTTCTAGTAAATTGGGAATTCTATTTCAAGATATTAATCCTGCACTTAAGGTAAAAACACCTAGAGGAAATGTTGAGACAAAAAGAAATTATAATATCCTTCACATCCTTGTCTGCAGAAAGAATCAACTAGAAAAATTTATAGTTTTTCCTCTAGTAGAGTTTGATGTTATTCTGGGTATGGATTATCTTTCAGTTTATCATGATAAGATTCACTGTAGAGATAAAGTGGATCTTTTTAGAAATATTGTTCATTTGTACAAATGAATGAACCCTTACTTTTGATAACATCTCAAGAAGCTGAGAAACTAGTAAAAGATGGAAATGAATGTTACCTTCCATGTATTATTGAAAACAAAGGAACTATTCAGATTAATGATGTGTTCATGGCAAGTTAGTACCTTGATGTTTTTTTGATGGGTTGTCTGGTATTATACCTGATTGGGTTACTGTTGAATTAGTTCCTGATGCTAAGATAATTTCAAAACCCCATTATTGAATGGATCAAATTGAACCTTTTGAGTTAAAGAAGAAATTGCATGAGTAATTAGATAAAGGTTCCATTCGACGTAGAACATCACCATGGGGTGATCCAATATTATTTTTTAAAAATAGAGATGTATCAATTAGAAATTGCATTGACTATAGAGCATTGAATAACATCACTATTAGGAACAAGTATCCTTTCCATTATATCAATGATTTTCTTGATCAGCTCCATGGAGATCTGAATTTTTCGAAGATTGATTTAAGGTCAGGGTACCATCAGTAGAATGTAAAATAATAATACATTATGAATATCACATTTTGTACTAGATATGGCCATTATGAATTTGTTGTTATTCCTTTTGGTTTAAACAATTCACCTGATGTATTCGTTGATCTTATGAATATAATTTTCCACGAGTTCCTGGATACGTTTTTGGTTGTGTTCATTGAGGATATTTTGGTTTATTTTAAAAGTAAAGATGAGAATTAAAGTTATTTATGGGTTGTCTTTTAACCCTTAAAAGAAAAGAAACTTTATGGGAAATTCAAAAAGTGTGAGTTTTTTATTACAACAAATTTCTTTCCTTGGTCACATTGTTTCAAAAAATGGCATAACTGTTGATCCTGCAAAAATAAAAGATGTTGAAGAATTTCCAAGACCGACAAATGTAATTGTGATTCGTAGTTTTAATGGTTTGGCAGTTTATTAAAGGAGGATTGTTGAATATTTTGCATGATTGTCTTGTCCAATGACTATGCTAACTCAAAAAGTTGTTCAGTTCATTTGGAAAAATGAATGTGATGATTGGTTTTAAGAATTGAAAATAATATTGATGAATGATATATTTTTGGAACTACCTTCCAGAAATGGTGAGTTTGTTATTTATAGTGATGCTTCGTGGAAAGGATTTGGTTGTTTCCTTATGTATAATGATCAAGTAATTGCTTATGCTTCACGTCAATTGAAATTTCATGAGTTAAATTTCCCTACACGTGATTTGGAATAAGTATATATTGTTTATTGCTTTAAAAATTTGGAGGCGTCATTTTTATAGAGTAAAATGTGAAATATATACTGACCACAAAAGTTTGAAGTATATATTCACTCTGAAAGAATTGAAAATGATACCGAGGAGATGGTTGGAATTAATCAAGGATTACGATTGCATGATACCTTTCCATCTGGGAAAAGAAAATAATTTGGCTGATGCTTTGAGTCTAAAAAGTACTACTTCATTAACCATGGTATGTTTGGAATGAGATCCTTTGGTTTTTGATTTCTCTAACATTGGAATAGAAGTTGTTGGTGCAGGAAATTATTCTATTTTGTTTCATGTGTCAGTGAAATCATCTCTCTCACGCATAATAATGATTGCCTAGAAGGAATTTAGTGAGTAGTAGAAAAAGGTAGAGTTGGTACAGAATTGTATGTTGCCTGAATTTAACATTGATAATAATTATTTTTTTAGATTTGGAAAGAGATTATGTGTGCCTTGTGATTTACAGTTGAAGAATGAGTTGTTATGTGAGGCTACTAGTTCCCTGTTTTTAGTTCATCTTGGTATTACTATGATGTATAGTGATCTTTGGGAGTGTTACTTGTGTGATGGAATGAAAAAAGATATTAATGATTTTACTATGATGTGTTTGACTTTTCAATAGGTTAAAGCAGACTGAAAATTACCAAAAGGGATGCTTCAGTATTTACCAGTGTCAGAGTGGAAATTGGAAAATATATCCATGGACTTCATTGTAGGATTACCAAAGGAAACTGAAGGTAATAATTCAATCTATTTTATTGTTGATCGATTGACTAAATATGCTCATTTCCTTCCTATTCGAGATAAATTGCCTCTAGATCAACATTCTTGGTTTTATGTTAAAGATATTGTCAGGTTTCATGGTGTTCCCCTCCCCATTGTATCAGATCGTGATCACAGTTTTACTTCTATCTTTTGGAAAGGACTTCAAAAGTCATTGGATACTGAATTAAATTTTAGTACAGCTTTTCATCCTCAATCAGATGGGAATTCAGAATAAACAATTCAAACAAAGGAGGATATTCTATGTGCTGGTTCACTGGATTAACCGGGAGGTTGGGACCAACATATTTCTTTGGTTGAATTTTCATATAATAACAGTTTTCATTCTAGTATACAAATGGCTCCATTTGAATCATTATATGGAAAGAGATTTAAAGCTCTATCTTTTAGGGATGAAGTAAGTGAAAGGAAACTTATGGTAGCAGAATTGGTAGAAGAGATGGAAAAAAAAACCAGTTGATTCAAAAGATAATTAGAAGTGCTCAGGGCAGGCAGAAAATTTATGTGGATATTCACGGGAAGGATCTTTCTTTTTATGTTGGTGGTCATTTCTCTCTCAATTTTTCTCCATGGAAAAGTGTGATGTGTTTTGGTAAGAAGGTAATGTTGAGTCCATGGTTTTTTGGACCTTATGAAATCCTAGGTAAATTTGGATCAGTTGCTTATAGAGTGGATTTACCTCCATGTTTTTCAAAGGTACATAATGTTTTTCATGTTTCAATATTAAGAAAGTATATTCTAGATCCATCTCATGTTTTAAGTCCAGAGGTAGTTCAGTTGGAAGAGAATATTTTTTATGAGAAACAACTAGTCCAGATTTTTTATCATAGAGAGAAAGTGTTATAGAATAAGTTAATTCACCAGGTAAAGGATTTGTAAAAAACCTTATGGTTGAAGAGGCAACGTGGGAATCTGAAAATGCTGTGATCGATAAATATCCCAATTTATTTGATAAGTGAATAAAATTGGGAGGACACAATTTTCAAAAGGGGGAAGCATGTAACATCCCAGGTAAATAAAGAAATAATAAATTATTATTTTAATTAATATTTTTTGAAACAAAAATTAAATGTACTATGAAGGGGTTTCTATGTTCGATGGCGTACCCGATACGCTACAATGAGTGTCTTTGAAATCTTACGTTTCACACAACATTGGGTCATACTAAAAAATAAATATATAATATTATTATTTTAAATAGTAGTGAACATCTAGCCATTGTATTGGTGGGAATGAATAGAACAAAATATATTATTTTTATACTTGTTTTTTAAATGTTTTTACATTTATCTAATAAATGATAGAGGCTTAAAATGTGAATGAATATAATTTTATGCATAGTTTACTTTAAAAGGTTGATTTACCACATTATGAAAGAGAAAAATCTTTAAATATAGTTTGGGTCACTTTTATATATTCTATTTGACCAAATAAAATTCTTCATTAGAATTGAGACATAAAAATTCCCTTTGGGTAAAATTTTGGTATTTTTCTGATAAAATACAATTTTTTATGCATAATGTAAAATACTGTATTTTAATTCAAAATTTTCTTTTAATCTAACTTATTTATATGGTTATATTATATTTTTAATTGGTTTTAATATGTAATTTCATTATATTTTTACCATTTAATCCAATTTTGGTCATTGGAATTAATTTCACTTCAAAATTGGATATAAACAAGTGTCAATCCATTGATAGATAATATTTCTTGAAAACAGGCTTTATTATTTTGACAACGGGAATTAAATTTAAATTAATAATCCAACTTCTATGTTTTGAATTTGGTGAAATAGAAATAATTTTTGAATTTGGAATATCAAATATATCTTTGGCTGATTTTTTTGTATTTTTCTGAAAAATGTCAATTTTTGATGAATAGTGAAACCACTAAGTTGTAGTTAAAATCAGACTTTTACATTTAATTTTATTTACCACTTCTATGAATTTTATTTCAAAAATCTGAAATACATGGTTGTTATTAAATTGTAAAGTTTGGTTCAATAAGATGAAAATAAATTTTGGTGAATACTAACTTTTGACTTTTATTTACAGCAGTTAAAGGTAAATAGGGTAATTCAAGTTAAAAAGAATATCATAATAATGTAAAATTACCTCAACAATTGTCCTAACCATATTGGAGGATTCATATCCGACCATGGTCATCCTTGGGTCTATTTGGGGACCCCATTGTGCCAGATAAGAGTGATAATGACACATTATTTAAATTAACTTAATGTAAAGGAAAAAATTACATTAACAAATTTCTTTTAGTAAATTAATTTTTTCATGGGGTTATATATGTTATCTTTTTGACTATAAATATTATTTTTAAAGCTAAAAAAATTTCCTACATCTTTTTATTTTTTTATAATTTTTAGACATCAAATAAATAAATTTATTTATTAAACAATAATGAAGTGGTGTTTACCTCATTAATAAATGATTTAAATAAATATGATTATAAAGATTAAAATAATATCTAAAAATAATCCAATTATAATTGGATGTTTTTATTTCGACCATGAGTAATCTTATATTCGACTTTAATTAGTTTTTGGACCTTTAGAAACCGAAAATACTTATATAATAAAATAATATTTTCACACTTTCTTAAAGAGCCCCATCTCCCACTTATAAAAATCCCTCACCTCCAACCCATTCCTCACACTTCTCAATCACATTGGCTCATCCAAACCCAACCCAGATAAACTGTCACTATCCCTCTCTTTCTCCTAGATGCCTTACTTTAGGCTGAAGAAACATAAAAAACCCCTTTTTGGTTCAAACCAAATAGAGTAACACGATGGAAAGGTAACATCTTCTATTAAGTTCTTTTGTTTTATTTTACTTCTACAACCCCCTGAAATCATTTTATTCATTTCTTTTATAACAACAATAGTATCATCAATATACTAGGTTGTTTTTATGATAAGGATTTGAACTATACTTACAGACAACATGTTTGAATAGACCAGTCACGTTACCCAATGCATTGAAGAGCAATCTTCTTTCATTGAGGCATATTTTGTTTTATACACGAATTTCTTTTATACGGTGTACAAACAAATTTTAATTTTAATTTCATCCAAAAGGAATTTTCTTCTACGAGGCATTTTACTAAATGAAAAAAATAATGTATATTCTAATGTAATTGGTGACAATGACCTTTTCCACCGTCGCACGTATTATTTGATCTTTGTCTTCCATAACAATCCATAATTTTTTTAAAACGAAAATAAATATCTTATAATCTATTATGTATTTTTTTATTGAAAATGGTTTTGATAATTGATTTTTTATGTCGTTATATTTAGATTATATATTGTGATTGAAATGTGAAAATGCTATCTTTCCTTTATGTTTGTTTTTTTGGTTTATGAATATGTTATGGTTCTTGGGCATTGTTACGTATACGGGTGGTTCCATGATAAACCTAGGACGGGTGAGCCCGAGGTAGCTCCCCAATGAATTAGTTAACGTGATGGAGGTAAACGTGAATATTTCTCCTAAGATATTTAGATATTATACTGTAATGAGTATTCCAAATGTAACTCGCTATATAGCTGTGATATCTACAATATAAGTATGATATGGACACCACAAGTTACCTTTATGATTTAATCTTTCTATATGTGAGTAATAATTCTTACGATTTCGTGAGGTATGTTAATGATATTATGATATATATGTAACGATGAACTAATGTTTTCTTTCTTTGTTTTATAACCCTTACTGAGATTTTTATGATCATCCCATGTTTTGAATTGTTTTTCACAAGGCTTAATGATGAATAGGGTCAAGGATGGGATCAAAGAAAAGTTAAGCTATCTAAAACAAGGAACTAGACATGACACCTTTTTCAAGAGTTTGTATTTTATGAAAAAAAGGAAAATGAGTAGAAGTGTATACCTTATAATTTTGGGGATTTAATGTAATATTTAGGGCCTAATTCTCTAAAAATCAAAACCTGAAAAATCCTCAATGTGATTTTATTCATTTAATTCAAGATTATGTAATGTTTAGGACCAGGTCCTTATATACTAAGTTCCCAGCCTCACCCTGGTTAACTATCACAAAGTATTACATACAATATAACATATAGAAGTGTAATAAAAAATCAAGGGTACCCTTATAATTCATCCACAGTAGTCTACAACTATTCCCCATTGTTGCACAATCTATGTAATCTCTCTCGAAATGTATGACATCCCTCATACAGTTGATATTAATATCACATCACACAACCCATTCATCACAACATCACATCATTTCATATCATATATCCATATAGTAATGAAGTTGTTTTCGAGATCCACCACATCATGTTTTCTGGGTATCATACATCAAATATTATACATCAGGTGACCACAACCCATACACTGGGTGAGGTAACTCATGCCATCACAGCCTATACATATCATACCCTTGATAACCATCTTGATACCAGATCCAAATAAACATGTGTGTGTGATAACCATAATCAGGCCAAAAAATAATCACAAATATATGGGGAAACTAAAATCATTTTTACATGTCTATAATTCTAACAAGAGAAGAAAGTGTGGCCAGAAGGGGTAGTTAACTATCTGTCCTCCAACTATGATATTTGGGGAAAAACCCTCCTAGAGTCCACTAGGTGTTAGTCACCATATCTGATTTGGGTGTAGAAACATTTGAAATAATAGAACGTATATGATATAATATACCTCAAAACCACACTACTAACCAAACATAGTATTATACACAGTTTAAGATAATAAATATCAGATTACCAACAACCACTTTTCAGACTAGGTATCCTATATTCATATTGACATTAAAAATAGATAGATTAAATTACATATTTCCGTTTAAAAATATATTTTAAATTTATTCATTGTTGATTAATTTACCAATTACATTATTATATATTACATTACATTAAACAACAAATCCATGTCCATTTCCTCTACAAAAAAAATCCCACTGTTTATCATGAGTAACAACTTATTTTAATTCCATCATGAAAAAAACCCAGGTGTAGAAGATTTATAATTGATTAACAAAATCATTCACTAATCTAGGTACAGTAGGAAAAAATCTGAATATACCATCAAGAGATGCAAAAAATAACATCCAAAAGACTCAAGATGTGGGAAAAGGAATGTAAATAACATAAGCAACCTAACTATTGGCAATTAAATAGATTCATATCAATCAAGAATCCAACTATACCACATCAATGGGATATCCCAGCTTTAACCTATTCCAACTATCCCCAATTTCACTTCGATCACTGAAACACATAACATAATGAATCGCTTCATCACATGAATCAAACTCTTCCACATCATTCAGGCCTCTTCAACCCAACTCATTAGTCATACTAGGATCATATCACACCATGTAAAAAGGATCACATCTAGTGAACTTGGTACTGTTGGAAGCAGAAATGCATAATCAATAAAGAAATTTTCCTTAAAACAAGGCACTCATCCTTGATAAAAAATGATAACTCATGGTCCTGAGGATTATTTTTAACAAATAACCAATTTTATTCCAAATTATATTAACAAATTCATTATTCAGAGGTTCTAACTATGAAAAACCTAATGCAGAATCTATAATAATATTTTAATAGTTCAAATTTCTCATAGAAATAATTCAAGATTCAACGAACCAAGAGAAGTACCATTATTATATGACTTTTCTTATCATTTTTTCATTGACAAAAAACATTAAAGTGAATCATGTTGTTTATAAAATTTCATTATCACATGGAACACCATAAATTATCAATTAAACATACATAATCACATCCATTTGATTTTGATCAAATTTAAAAAAATAGATTACAAATATTCATATTAATAAATTCATAATCTTGATAAAAAAATTTAGTTGTTTACATTATTTAAAATTTTCTATTAAGATAATAATGTTAATTTATAGCATGAAAAAACATGATAACCACTATAACATATATTGTGAACTATCTAGAAAAGTATGAGGTAAACATTTATCACATTAAAAAGATACAACATTGTTATGTGATCACTATCCAATTTCTATAATCGGTTTTAATAATTATTTGGTTAATTTCACTACCATACAATGGAATAACCCATGATAACATTAAAATTTCACGTAAATAAAATAGAGTTAATGAATCCCTTGACATAAAGGTATTAATAGTCTTATCATGAGAACATTCCAATGTCATGGATCTAGATCACCTATCACACAAGGAACTATGATATATTTAATGGTTAGGGACATGAAAACACTTAAAAAAATAAATTACATAAAAAATGTTGATATCAAAAAACATAAAATGTAATGAGTAAAAATTATTAAACAAGATCATATTGAGAAAACCTGCATTGAAAAGGATGGTTGAATATTCCTCGGATAACCATGAAATGATCACTAGAATTCAGGATCAAACCATTTTGAAAAAAGATTCAATTGGATTCAAAAAAATATATTTTATTTTTATGATTCATTAGAGATAAATGGAAATTAATGGGTTTTTGGATGGATTATGTTATTTATAGGATTGTAGAAAATTAGAAGCCTGAGGCATAACCCCTTTAGACCATACCACAAAACTGTCTAAAAAGGGAATTATAAAGTGTTTCAAAAGGGAAAAGGCATCACCAAATACCTTTTAAAAATGATATTGAGAATCCATGTCATATCCTCTAATAAAGGATCTAGCAGTAACTATACAAAAATAAGCCCCAAAATTCTGGATCCCCACTACAAATAAAGGAACCACACTATTTCCAATAACCAATGGAGCATCTACTCCCTAAAAGGTATTAGCCTTAAAATACACATATTCTCACCCTATACCATGTCATAGAGACAACACTGCTATTATTCCAACATTTTTATGTGGCTCATCAAGGTTCAACATCACTTCCAAGCACATCATGCCACAACTATACTAGATTTGGTAGGGGAACCCCCTTTTCCCTCCAAACCTACTCCAAACACCATCAAACAGCTTCCAAGAACCTCCCATGCGAAAATATAAAAAATAATGGGATATAGAAACCCATAATAATACATTAGATACATCTCAATCCATATTCACCCTCATGAATTCAAAACAAACCCCATAGAGACAATAGAAGGTTCCATTTGAACTACCACTGGAAGAGATACCTCTTAAGAATCTCACCATCACAACAACAAAACCACCTCATCATAGGAAATTGAAAAAAACTATCCAATATAAACAACCATATCCCAACCAATTTAATTAGAGAGATACCTATAAAATGATAAAATATATACCATTAATAATGAAATAAGATAAATCAACCTCATAAACCAAAATGGTTCGACATCTACCACTAGTATTACAACAAGATAAGGGACAATCATTAAATAACTCAGGGTACTGAGCATGTATATGTTACTCACTTTACTAGGTACTCTCCTACATGCTTATGTATTTCCAAACAATAAGAACCAGTTCAATAAAATTCTCACAAAACAACTTTAAATTAATTCCTTGATCTCTATTGGCCACTTCTCAATGGCCATCACATTATTAATAATGATCACTCATCACATAGATGATCTCTTCAACCTGATCCTAAGAGAACATATTTTATCCATGATAAATTTGAGGTCAGGATCTCAAAAGGTTCATTTAAGACCATTATAAATACCACATACATCATTTTGGATTAGATAAATTTTTTGGGAGTATTTGGCCACTCCATTTATTCTGACGAATGATCCAATAGTCTTCATGGATTTGATGAATCATGTATTCTACCTGTATCCTAACTCCTTCATGGTAGTATTAATAGTTTACATCTTGGTGTATTAATTCTCTATACAAGGCCTTTTTACTGATCAATATATCATTCTGATCACACTAAGATAGAACCAGTTATATGATAAGTTTAGTAAATGCCACTTTTGGATCCTCAATGTTCACTTATTGGGTCATTTCCTATCTGAGGTAGGTGCATTAGTCAACCCATAGAAGGTGATATCAATGGTTTCCTAGGAGCTCCTAATGATTGTTATTGATATACAAAACTTCTTATGTTTGGTAGGCTATTACATGTTTTTATCATAGACTTCACTCTCTTAGAATTTCTTCATAAGACCCTCACAAATAAGGTTGTTCAGTTCCTCTAGATTAAAGGTTTGGAGAAATATTTTCATGGGTTATTGTGGATACTCACTTAAGATATGATTCTAATTATTCTAGGTCCAGCTAGAAGTTAATCAGTCTACTTTGATACTTCTGATAATAGGCTGGGTATAGTTATGATGCATGGTGATCGGGTCGTGGCATATGGATCTCACTAATTGAGGCCTAACAAGTGCAACTTTCCCACACACATGATCATGTTATCTTTTTTTTCTACATGATTTGTGCACTTAGTGAAAATATCTACTGTTTGAGTGGTTTATTATTTAAACATATTATAAAAAGATCAAAATATATCTCCATATAGTGACACATGAATTTGTGGTAGCACAGGTGGGTGGAACACCTACAATGACACCCCAATGGGATTTCTTATACAAATCATAAGGTTAAAGATGAGGCTGATTCCTTAAGATGGAAATCACATATGTAAGCCATCAAAGTGGGAAAAAAGTGAGTGGAATATAAATGATTTGTTTTCTCAATTGCATATTGATGTTCAGGAGCAATACAAGTATCCCGTCCTAAAATCCCATGCAGTGACATCATCAATTCTGGAATGAGTTTAGATATGTTAATTATAAGACATTGATATACTCATTAGAAGTGAGAGAGTCACATGGGACAACCCACCTCCAGGTTGGGTTTTTTTATGGTAGTGAGACCCTACACTATAGTGGTAATTTTTTAGTACCTTTTGATATATGTAAAGAGATGATAAAACAATATCTTACCTATTTTTGGAAATTTCATCATGGGATTACCGTGAGATACAATGACATGCATCTTTATTATTGCTAGCCACGTATGTAGAGGAAGATAGAAAGCTTCAACACTCAGTACTCCACCAATCAACAGGTGAACGCTAAGAAACAATGACCGGTAAGACCTGTACGTCCTATATCCATTCTTGAGTGGAAATAGAATGATGGAACCATATAATTAATGATGGTATTAATGAGATTTCATCTAGGAAGAAATTTAGTGTCAGTGATCAGCAACCAGTAGACCAATGTTCCTAACATATTACCAATCCTAGAGACCTAATCTATTGATGAGTTATTTAGGTTTTTCAAAATGGATATAGTGTATCATTATGGTATACCCTATTCTATTGTTTTAGAAAGAGATTCCAGATTCACACTGTGATTCTAGAAAAGGTTATAGAAGGAAAAGGGTTCACCGTTTCTCCTGAGTATTATATATCACCCATAGACTTATGGGAAGTCTGAGTAGACTATTTGGTAGCTATAATATAGGATACATGCCTGTATTCATTATTTAGAAGGATCATGGTAAAATCATATCCCTTTGGATGATTTTTCCTACATTGAAATCTTTTAGGAAATAAATCAGATGGATCTCTATGAGGATATCAATGGTAGACTTTATTGTTAAACGTTATGATAGCTTGAGGTAGGTGAGGCAGTTCTACTGGGTCTATATCTTGTTCAAGAGACTTCATAGAATGTTTTATTGATTCAAAAGTGCATGGATACAACATAATCTATAGAAAATTCTTATACCAATCATTACTATAGACCTTTGGAGTTTGAGGTTGTCCATCAAGACTTTCTGTGTGAAACACCTCATTTGGGTCAATGAAAAATCAGGAGACAAAGGTATGTTATTGGTGAGATATACCAGGAGTTAAAATATTGTAGAGCATGGAAGGATGGTATCCAATTAGTTTTTTTATCTCAAAGGTATCTGTACATGAATGATGTCTTCCGTGTTTCTCAACATCAATTATATCATTTGAACCCATATCATTCATATTGTGTTGAGGATATTAGGTCAGAGGTAGATATGTCCATCAAGAAGCATCAAATTCATATCATTTATTTAAACATGAAGTTTCTTTGAGGTATATCAGTTCCAATTGTCTGAGAGACACGGTATCATAGACATGTACATGAGGAGACTCTTGAGTGGGAGACTGATGTACATGCACAGTGGAAAGAACTCTTCTCAGACGACATTCTTCAATACATGGAAAGTAAACATGGGGATGAGGTTTTCTATGAATGGGAGGTTGTAACTTCCTGGATTTATCAATATGTACGAAACAATTATTTGTTAGTTATTAAAAATGACCTTAATAATGATTCCTAAGAGGTTAAAAGTGGTTATTATGGTACCTATGGATTTTTTTGATGCTCAGAGCATCGAACAGGTGGAATTATATTAGGCCACACAATTTTCATACAACCATGGTCCCTAGGTGGATAGACGTGCAACATGTTGTTGGGTTCAAATACTGGGTTTCTATATGGTTTTCATACAATTAGTCGCAATTTTTAACTAACAATATGGTATACCTTATGTAGGATAACCTTGTACATGGTTGGAACACCATTTGGCCAAAATGTGTAGACAAAATATACCTAGTTCAATTGAGGGGTGAATTTACAACATCCCCCCTCATTAATGTTAAAGTTAATTTATTTTATTCCTCCCTCCATTGTAGCTAATTTCTTCTTCATCTAGGAACATGAACCCTTCCTCTTACCTATAATGGTGTTTTGAAGTTTCTTTCTTGTTTATCCCTTGTGCCCTTCACCATAAAAAGTTCAAGACATGTCTTAGTAGGATCTACGTTTTAGTAAATTTATTCCATGGTTTCCCTTTTATTTGTTGCTCTATTTTGATGCAATGCATTTTTTCCCTATTTTTTAGTGTCTTGAAAAATCCAGTGATTTGAACAATTTTTTGTTTAATCAAGGATTGTTATCATATATGTTGATTTCTATGACATTGACTTAGGGTGTCTATGCTTTTTCAAAACATTTCATCATTTTTTAGATATCACTATATCGTGCCTCTATATATATTATTTTAGAGAATCTTTATTATAGAATATTAAATTAATTTGAATGGTTTTCTAGGTCTATAATGACCTTCGATTATGGAGAGACCCATCCATGTGGTGTTCTCCTAGACTTTGGACACCCTCTTAGTGTTCCAATCCCTAATGGTCTATATTCCCATGAATTACTTTGCGAACCACCTCTTGTACGTCGGTTTTACATTAAAATAATATACTCAATTAAAAAATTAATTTAATATGAATGGTGAACCATGACTTGGATCCCTTGAAGGTGGTTAAGCATTGTTATTATTGTATAGTCCCATGTTTATCCCATATTCCATTAAATATACTTTTTGATTTATGGTATTTACCTTTTGACCTATATATAGGATTATTACATGTTGCATGGTGTTTCATATAGCATTGAGCTTACTCAATTAATTAGACACATGTTATTCCATGTTTCATGTACTCTTTCTTCATTTAATATTTATTCATTATGCCCTTGTTTTGATTTAATTTTTTATCTTTGCATGGTTCATTATGTGGGATTGGTTTAAGAAAATTTCATTGATGGAATGGAATCAGAGTCATGCTAATTCCACATTACATTCATGTATTCTACTTATTATGAATGTGCTTAATGTGCTTGTATTATTTTAGTGGATCGATTTATATATCAAACCTTGTTAATATTATTGGATCAAGAAAAATGATGAAATGTGAAAGCTTACATGCTATACCTTGTCAGTATTTCCTTGTATTCATGCATGATCTTATTTAATGCCTTATACTTGACATATGCTTGTGCCAATGTCTGGTATATTGGTCAGTATATGGTATTGAGATTTGTAATTGATGACATGAAAATATATATTGAGGTTTTCCTTGTGATGTTCCTTGGATACATGGTTCAATTGATGCTAGTTGGGAGGGAACATGGGTCCCATATTAAGGATTCCATGGATGGACTCACTATGCTCGATTGGTTACTACTCGACATGCTGGGAGAGATACTTTTTCTATCAAGGTATGATCTCACCGAGCATTTTATTACGCACATGAGAAATCCCACTTCCCTAAGGGGAAACCAAGGATGGACCCATTTGGGAACATAATAATACAATGCCTCAGGTGACACTTTCCCCCTATGTGATATACTTGGCACGGGATTAGAGTCACCATCCCTGGGAGATATAAGGGATGATATATGGATTGACTTTAATGGACACAGTTATATTGGATATTCCATAGAGACCCCTAGGATTCTTTTTTGATCACCTTGTAGGGGTCAGAATCCACCTTTGGATTTGATAGATTGAATTTATTGTTGGACCATATGAGATAAATCTTTTTTATTATCATGGTATTGCTTGTATATATGTGATGCATATCCTTTTTTTATCATCAAGATTTCACATTCTTGGTGACACGAAAAATGAAACCCCATGGAAAAGTACAATCTATGTTATTTCCTCTTTTGGATTTCCTTATTTACTTTGGCCCTTATATTAATGTTATTTATTGTATATATTATATATTTTAACTCCTCATTTAGGAAAAAAATGGGGGTATTGGATGGGTGTCCATTTTAAAACATGAAACATGGTTTATATGTTTTTATAGTTTATTTCTCTTAATTTATAATGTAAAAAATAATGTCATTTTTTACAGAATGAAATGGAATGTTCTACACACCATGGTTGTCATCCTATTGAGATTTATATCTCACACCCCACTTGGGATCCTTTTGTCAACTAAGTAGTCTTTATGATCATCGGTATTGATATTGGGAACCGTGGTGCTTTTGATGCTTGATTATTGTGCTTCTTTGGACTGAGATTTGGGGGCATAGAACTAAACCAATGCTTGAGATGTTGTCTATTATTTTTTCCATTTTTTATAGTATACAAAATATGTTTTAACACCTATTATCTTACACTTCAATTTTTGTATTGACATATGAAATCATGATCATCATTTTTCAATTTATCATTATTATTTAGCATATACTTGGTTAGTAATTCTGGTTTGATTTTGTTTTATTTCCACTATGATCTGTTATTAAATTTTTTTTGGATTCACTATTCTATTCTACTATGTATACACTGATACATGATGGAATAATTTCTATACAGACACACCATAGGCCCTCATGACTAGTCAGCAGCCTCTGGCATTCAGGGAGTTGCGTTTGGTGTCATGTAGCCACCATCTCAAGGAAGTAGTAGGCGGAACATGAGGCATGATGTCAAATTATGGTTAATTGAGATAAAAGGATTATTTGATTTTCTAAAATAAACCATGAGGATTGAAAATTTATTTCGTTGAAATGCTGATCAATGTCAATATTGGAAAATGTTGCATGTGGAAACATTACCCAATTTAAATATAGAAAATTATACAATAACATATGAACTATCAAAAATTTATCTATATTATTTATGGAATAAAGGTGGAGAAATTATGGTTTTTTGAATTAATGAATCATGTTATTATTAGAACAAATCTACATATTTTTAGATAAAAATATGGAATATTTATTATCGATTTTTTTACATTAAATAATTTTTGGTATAATGGTTATGTTTTTATTTTGAGAAAACATGTGATCTATGTTTGATGGATTTGTTTGGGATTAATTACCAGGAAATAAGGAATAAATAGATAAAATAGAAAATGATCTAGTTAGAACTGGTAGTACTGTTTTTAGTTAATATTTTCGTGGTTAAAGTATTATATATATATTTTTTGTGTATAACCATAACATACTTGAACAATTTTCATTCAAAAATTAATTTAACTTTTAAGTATTTTTTCATGTTTTAATGACATTATATTCATTAAATTCCAGATTATTTTTCATGATTTAAAAAAACAATATCACACACAAACTTCTTATCCCTTTTATATGATGAGACCTCAATATTATTGAGAAATCTAAATCAAATGATTTTAAAATAGGCTTGAATATCCAAATCACAAGTAATAAATAATTTAATTTATCTAACCCTTATACATTTCTCAAATATATCAATATATCAGGGTATACTGTTTTTTATTTCAATATATCACCACCCTAATCTCCTTTGAGATTGGTAATTCCACTACGGACAAGGCTATTTGTTTTTAGCTATAAAATTGATGTCAAAAGATGAAGTTAATATCATAAAAAAGAATATTATGATATATAGTTTTAATGTATGAATTATTTTAATTTATCTGATCTATGGATTAAAAAAATTCAATGAAACAATTTAACAGATGGGGGATAATGTGAAAACCTATTTATTATTATTAAAATATTAATTTTTTGTTTGAAATATTCTATATTATGAATTTATATATTTTCATGGAACCTGAATATATTTTTATATCATATCTCATATGAAGTTCTGTAATCAATTAGAAATTTATATTAAATTTAAAATTATAAAATTTAATTCGTCATTAATGGGATGAAATATCTATTGATTAAGTAAATTTCCTTAACATATTCCATATTTAAAACTATTTAAAGAAAATCAAAAAATTTAGTATTAAATAAATTGATATTAGTATTTAATATATAGCTTCTTTTTCATGGTCATCATTACCTAGAAAAAACATTAATCATGTACAATATCATCAATATGGGTATTAATTTTAATAAAAAAGTGTTTCATAGAAATCCACCTATTTTTCTAGTTGATATATGCTTTTATATAAAACATAAATATCTAATTGTTTTAAATTTAAATATATTAAATAGACTAAATTTTTTCTATGGGCAAATAACATTAATCTGTAACAAGAAAAGAGAATGAACAAGAATCCCATCCATGGAAACTCATATTTTCCCTCTTATATGGGTTAGGTGATCCCATAAAAAGTGAATTAGAAGACCCGACACAACCTAGTATCCATTATACCCTTCAAAAATAGTAAATCAAAATAATGAAACCTAATGGTTGGATAAAAATTTGTAGTGTCCCCAAATCAGTGCTCCCTCAAGTGATCAATTTGGTTGGCTGCATAACCTAAGGTTCACCTCAATCAATGTTGGAGGATTCTGAATTGAAATGAGGTTGTTAATAGTATTCTAGGTGAAAATATACCCTCAGGTAATGATTTACAAGGAAAGATGAAAATAATAATTTGTAGTAGAAATATCAATATTAGTATGAATAAAAAAGAATCCAAATATGATAAATGAGAAACTAAATAAATCCACCTAATATAAGAATAATGTTACAAATTCTAAATGTAACTAAATGAAATGAAAAAATTAATATATATATATATAAATGAAAAAGAAGAATAAAATAATAGATCCAAATAACCAAGTCCCAAACACCATGTCGGTACCATCTCCAATCTCCAACCAATCCATCAAACCAAAAATCAATAATCCCATCCCAATTTGTTGTCCAAACCAAAATATATAATATTTATCAAGGTAACAAATGGTGCCCAATCTAACGTATGAGTAAAGATCAGTAATTCAACACCACCATGTATAAAAAATTATGGTATGTGAAATGTAGTTCATGTAATAAATCAAATAATAGGCTAATAATTTAATAAATTAATACTATAAATTTAACAAATATGATTACCCGAAACTTATGGGTTAACACCAGTGTTGAGAAAAACCAACTCTGATGCCCTGCTGGGAACCTCTAGCTAGGAGAGGATATAAAAAAATTAGGATGGACCACCTGATTCGGTGGAAGAATCACTTTAAGGGGATGAATCAGTCATAACATATCATAAAAAATGGACCCTTACCTCATGCTAAAAAGAATATCAACCTCAAGAATCCTAGGAAAATGAATATAGACCTTATATATTTGAATTAATCATACACTATATCCTTAATAATCATGTACCTATACAAGTACCCCTCATTTGATAGGAAATCATTCACCTATTCCTCAAGAATCAAGAAAACCCATGAGTTGTATCTAAACTAAATCCAAATGCAATAAGAATACCACCATAAGGAATCAATAACAATGATAGTGAATAAGCTCAAAAGTTAAAAAAATTCTCATGGAAAAAATATAATATTATTGATATATCACTATAAGGAACAACGACCAATTAATGAAATTATCATTTATCTATGTTTTTTCTCTCAAGAAACCAGGATTCCCATTTTCCTCATCAATAGCTGAAACACTTTTCATTTGTAATTTATCATTATTTTCACTAATATATCAAAAAATAAAATTATCTATATAGATTCTACCTTATGAAATCTCAAAATTAACATGTTATGCCACAACATAAAAAAAAGTCAAACAATAGTTTTTTCCCAATCTATCTCATGGTTCTAAGGTCAACCTGACCATGTTTTGTAAGGTGTAAGTCTAGAACATATTTTGGGAGGCCATGGACCTCAGTCACTATGCATATAAACCAATTTATATATGGTGTATGGTTTCAAAATGGGAAATTATTCAATATGTATTATCTAGTAAATTAGGTCTTACACAAGACATGACAACATGATCATTCATGTATCATAAACAATTTATAATTAATTCAGATAAAATTGATACATTCTACACCACTAAACAATATCATCCAATCAAAGAAAACCACTCAATATGGAACACAAATAATTAATTAAGATAAAATAGATCCCCAAGGAAAACCATGATAAATAAGCATCAATATAAATATCCTCATATAACAGCTATTAGGAGATCACATCGCTATAACAGAATATAGAGGATGAATAATATAAAACCAATATGAATGAACTCACCATAGAGTAATCCCTAGACTAAGATGTATAAAAATGACAGAATCACCGAAAAACAAGTGAAGTATCGCCAGGGTTAAAGAGAAGGGGATTCACAATGAATTAAAATAAATCATATAGGCATTATGGTTTAAAAAATGGGTTTCAAGATATCCATGATGTAGAACACTTTCAATACATGAATTATCAAATTATAATATTTTAAAAAAAACATACCCTCAGGATAAAATAGCATGATTAATATTATGATGATGTGAGCAATTATCATTATGTCTAAACAATACACACTCTAAACCATCTAAAAATATCTTATCGATAAAGGATTCATGTTCTCTAATATGTTCCTAATCTGAATGTTCCTAATAAGTAAATTTTGATGAAACACATGGAATACCTCTCGAGAAGACAAAAACCCCCAAAGGAAATCTCCATAATAAATTCCCCATTTATACCCATACTCCAAAAATTTAAACAATAAAATTATAATATCCCGTAGTCTGGAACATTCTCACATGGCCGGAAAGGGTTGGTTAAGAGACTTCAAGTGTGCCTCACCATATGCCATAAGGTTTCGACTAGTATTGGGGGAGTTAGTATTATAGTGGGGATATTAAACCCCTAGTATGAAGTGTCATAGAAATAGATGCAATTCATAAATCAATATAAATAATTAGAGTACATACATTGTAGAATAGAACACTAGAAACAACTAAATCATCCAATAAATAGATAAAGAACATTGTAATGATGTGATTAAATGTAACTAATTGAAATGATAGAAAATTAAAATAAATACTAGGAAACTCAACTAAAAGTCTCAAAGTGCCATGTCTAGAACCCCATTTCAGTTCCATCTCAAAACATCATCACAATAAAAAACAAGAAATCAATAGCAATGTCCCTTTCCGTTGTCCATCACTGAATCCACATTAACTGCCTGGGTGAAAAACTGTGGCCCAAATAGTGTGTTTGTATATATTAGTAGGTTGAAACCATCATGTATAAACAAAACCAGTATAATAAGAAGTGTTTGAAATAAATACATAAACATGTAAATTAATTAATTAAAAAATTAATAAAATGCAACCATAACCAGCTTTTTCTCTATGCCAAAATATGTTTGAGTGTGTCTTTGAACCATGCCAACCACAATCAGATAACCAAGGTAAGATAACCTACTTTGGCACCATGTTATAATATCTATGAGGATATCTTACAACCATTCCAACCAAAACCATATATCCATTGTATAGTAAAAACAATCAATCATGGTCATAGTATTACAAGAATTACATCATTTTTGTGTCAAAGACCTATAAGCATTAAAACATGGTACTGGGCATAGACCACTATTTATAAGCATTACATCATGGATAGTGCCAAACCTACCAAATATCAACATTAGATCATACATGGGTGAATGTTCCAGGGCTGAACCTGATATATAATCATTACAACAGGGAATACCATCCTTACCACGTAGTATGGATATTAAAATATCTCATTATATATCTCATTGTTTCATTATGTTAATTTCCAACATTATTTCATATTCCACTTTTAAATTAATTTACAAATGATTAAAAGTTATATCAAGAATAAATAAGCCACTATTTAGGGATTCTAAAACAAAAAATCACCCGTGGTTACATGTCAATCTAAAATCACTTTAATATATTATCCAATAAAAAATTCATTTAAATCCAATGGAATTTTAGTAATAATATCATTAAATTAATTAATTGATTCATACTATAATCAATGATGACGAAATCTCGATATCCCATAAACATGGGGATTATCAAACCATAAGATTAAGAGTTAGACACCATAGTTTTAACTTATGATCCAAGAATTCTTCCAGTGGAATACTCCCATAAGGAATAAGGTTTATATGATTTAAATGAGTTTTCTAGATCAGAAAAGATCATGAAAAATACTTACCAATGCAATTGGACAAAGGATTTCACCGTAGTTTTTAGAGAATCAATCAGGATAAAGAATGAACATAACCAAAGGATCTTATCAGGTATTGAAGACAAAAAAGAAACATCTAGAATAGAGTTTGGCACTCCATAATTACATTGATAATTCCATAGGGTCAAGAGAAGATGAGTTTCAATTAAATATAATAAATATCAATCAGATAACATGTTTAAAATTAATGGTGGGAATTTTAATGGTGTGTAATGTGGTTTCACGTCATGTAAATATTTTAATTCAATTTTCTGAAAAAACACTTTGCCTCAGATTTATGTAATTAAAACACTAGATCAATTAAATGACATCAAAATTTTCTCTAGTTTATCTTTCATCCCAATTATCATTTAAACAAACCTTACCCTCTTTAAATATTATCTAGTTACCAAGAACCCATGAAACAGTTAACCCATTTTTTGTTGGACACCATTAATTTAAACTAGAATATATCCATGAACATTAGGATATTTCATCCAAAAAATTCTATCCATCTCTGAACAAGACTCAACCACCAATGTTAGAACAAAAAACTCAGAGGGAGACATTCCTGAAAAAAGATAGTATCTTACAACCTCATCACCATATAACCACACATCCACAATATTCTATGTTGTCACTATGTTGTCACAACAAAAAAGGATGTCCTTTGTGTTTAGATATCAAAATTCCTCTCAAAGGCATCTTCTAGAGATCTCCCTTATTGTCACTAAACATGAACAAATGGTATAGTATGACCATAAATATATTTCTCACTATGATCCACAACCCGTATAATATGATCCTAAACGAAAGCATTAACCCAAAGCTATATGTCTAATAATTCTATCACATGGGAATGAGATAGATGATATCATCGGAGTTCTGAAACATGGAAGACATTTTGTATATAACTATGGTGATTTGGAAGGGATAAAAAATACACAAATGGACCGACCCTTGTAACTATTTCAAATGGGCTGATAAACATGGTTGCTATCTTTCCATGTATTCTGTTGAAAAACAATCCCAACCTAGGAGGCACCTGAAAGAAAACATGATAACTAACTAAAAATTCTAGAGGAATTCTCTAATGGATACAATTTGATTTCTGACAACTCTACACAGTCCCCAATCACTTTCTAATCAATTGAACCTTTTTTATGTATCCTACACATGACTGGTCCTAAAAATTATTGAATCAGCTGCCTCTGGCCGACGAAGAGGTGAACAATGTGGCCATCCATTAAAAGCCCGGAAATTTTCAATTTGAAATGATTACTAGAAGATATTATTATATGAAAACCCCAGAAGTTCCATATGTTACTCCCAAGAACCCCCAAAATATAAAAAAAATTCATTACATATCCTACAGAACCTGAATAGTAAACTCAGATTTACTATCAGTCTCTAGATAATACTTTGTGCTTAAAATAACTCATGATTCCAGGGATATATATTTACCCTTGCAGAAACATGTTTTAAAATGAGGATCTCAGTCCATACAATACTCCTTTGAACACTGTACGACTATGCCACCTCACACATGTAATGATTTCCATGATCTTCACCTGTGAAGGATTCCATAATAGGTAAAAAGTGTGGTACCATAGTAATTTGATTCAAAAGAACCCATAGAGAATCATTATAATGGCACATACTTGGTAGTGCTATTACAAAATACATTATTACATCATCATTTTTCCACTGTGGGATGGGTAAAGGTTTCCAAATCACTATTGGCCTTTGATGCCTAGTTTTCACCAACTCATAAGTGAAGCATCTAGACAAAAAGATCGACACCTACTTCTTCATTCCTGATCACCTATACTATCAATATAATTCATGTTCCATATTTTTTAAACCATTAATTTTTCCAATATAGAAGTGTGAAACTTCATCCTTATCTCCATGCCCCAGCCCATAAGAACCAATACTCAGACATAGAAAAGAAGAAAATTCCAACTCCTAGTAGAACATCATGAGTGCATATCGCCACCCTATAAATTATATCTCAAAATATCCCCTAGATTAGAAAAATTCATTTTCATAATATAGTAAAAAATGAATGGGTATAATAAATGTGAAAGTCAGAGCTACTTGTCCTTAAGATTCCTTATCATTAAGATGCATGTCTTCAAAAAGGGAAATTATCCACCACTCATCAATAACCTCTCTTAATTGCTCTATATGTGTCTACCATTACAAGGATTCAGCAATGGTGTTTCACTAGAATGGTGTATAATCTAATTCAATGTCGAAAGAAAATTTTTACTCGACCACCTTCCCCTACTGATGCTTAAGGTCTCATTGAGAAAAGATGTACCAGAGGCTCTTAAGATCAATGTATACAACAAACATCTCACCCACAAGATAACATCTCCAACATCTTACGACACATACAAATATTTCAAACTCCATATCATGAGTAGGGTAATTTATCTAATATTGTATCAGCTTCTTGGATCCATAAGCAATGACACAATCCTCCTATATTAGAATTGCTCTGAGTCCAACTCCAAATGTGTCCTAGAACAAGACACATTCTTTAACCAGCATAGGTAATTTAAGGTTTGTTGACGAAGTTATATAACCTTTATGCTCTTGAAAATATATATTGTATGCATTATACTAATTGTTTTATCCCTTTCTAGGTCAACCTATACATTGGTACTACTAAACGGGATAAATCAGGGATAAAAAGGAATTACTTACCGTCTAAACAAAGAAAGCAATAAATTTTGAAGAATTTGTTGGATTGTTCCCATGTTTCCATATATTTTTCCTTCTATAGTTCCACTAACACTCCTACCTATGAGATGACTTTTACCAAGAAGTCAACATTATTTTTCTATAAATTGTATTTACTTTTCTTGGAGGAATGCTGATGTTATTTTAAGTGTACTCTAGATAATGTCATGATGTTTGGAATGAATTTATATCTACAGAGAGAACACAAATATATTTTCCAAAAAATACACCAAAAATTAATACGAAAATTTCTGAACGAACCTATTCATTAAGGCCGAGAATATGGCATGCTCATTAATTAACACAAATAACATCACTACGAATTCATACAAACCATTCCAACCACAAAAAATAGCCTGAGGTATGTATGATAGTCACACCATTAAATGTTGATATTGTGAGAACAATTAAATATTTGAGAAGATAATTTAAACTATTAAACAATAGAATATTACATCAATGTCTATAAGAGGATTCCTGTTTTTTCATTATCTGGTTCAACCTTTGATAATCCCCACAAATGCATAATGATCCATTTGACTTTCAGGAAAAGATAACTAGACAACCCCAAGGAAATGTTCCCATCCTTAAAAATCAATTAGATTCAAGGTATTGTATTATAACTCTAATCACATAATGATATACCGGTTCCATTCTGTAAGGTAGGATACAAACATTACCTACTCCCGACACTAACTTGATCGTGAACACAATATATAAAATGGGTGGTAAATCATAAATCTCCTCAGGGAAAACATCCTAAATATTGTCTGCCACTAGAAGAAAATAATCCTACTATAGTACACCATTATCTGTGGAACTATAAGTGATTTGATCTTTGAGAAAATATAACCTACAATGAATTTTTTGTATAAAACTAACATGTGGATACCGCTCACCCAAGTAAGAATAGATGATTCCTTCTCGAGGTGGGAAGGTATCTCCCATCCTATAGCAGTTGGTATAAGACAAGTATATAACTGATCAATCCATTCTATGAATTAAGTCAATGTCTGTCATTTCTATCATGAATAGGTTACTAAAAGAAATTGTATCCTCCAGTCTCTAGAGAACATTCCTTGAAACATTTGATATTCTATGAACACACTCCAAAAATATTGTCAATGGGTAAAACACCATCTAATAATTCTACATACATGTCCAATATGTTTTAAAAATTATCATAAAAAGTAATGTGATCATCCCATATCAAACAAAACCCATGATATGGTAGATGATATAATAATCACACCTCTGACACTATATCTTCTTATATCCACATCAGTGGGAGTTTTCAACATACCTTTCAACTCATTTTTCACTCTACCATGTGACCCAATCTGACTACCATGATCTATTTCCCTTACTTGGTATTATTTCTCTTTCCCTAGGGTACCATGTTTGTTGTCTCAACCTAAATGAGCCATAGAATTCTAGATACCAACCTACTGAGGGGTAGTTGATTCCATTCATGATTCCTATTCTTATCAGGATCCTCTGCCACTGGTCTATTGAGGAATTTTTTCATAGAACCTCTAAAGATGAACATGTATTGCCAGGATACGACACTCTACTATAGGATAAGGACACTACATAATCTAGTGAGAAAACATTCCACATTGATTGAATTGGAACATAACATGACCTTAATATGTTAGTCCATGGATCTGACTACACTACCCACTATTACATAGGTGCAAACTAACATAAAATTTCTTCTTACCACTCGAAAAAGTACATCTAGATTGCACTGAAGAAATATCTTTGAAATTTCTCATGCCTTTTTTTCATATTCACTTGTTTTGTGGGTGCCTAATTCATCACATTTTGAAAGATATTTAAATGAAAAAGTTTTACATGTATCTTGATCACATAATGCGACCATCATAGACACATCTCACCCAAGATATCTCATCAGATACAAAAGATTGTGCAACGAACATTAGGTTGGTAAACCATCAGACATTGTCCACCACTGACAAACCCTCTGATGAACAATTCATGAAATCACATGATTTGTCATCCCTTAAGGTTTACAAATTGAAATATATGAAGAAAATAATCTATATGTCCATCGAAAATTTCTCATCTTATTTACCATATTCCTCCAAAATATCCAACTAATTCATGGTAGGACCATGAGGCATATATATAGTAATATTCACCCTCTAATATACATTAAGATAATCTAGACTGACTCAATATAGAAATATGATTCTTGGTGTCACCCTTCCTTAGTGAACATAGGAAGATGTTGAAGCTGAAACCCCCTTGTCATCACAGACATAGAAGGAATGGTATAAATAGTCTCCCTTTACAAGGATCACATAACCCTCAAGAAGCTTCCATGAAACTAAATATCAATTTTCTCGACATGAACTATATGATGTTCTAGTTTAGAGAAATTAGTATATTTATAATTTAAAATATCCTGATGCCTGAGTTGAAGATAATAAAGAGACATTTAGTCTCTAAGAAAAACAAATTCTTTAGAGAACTGGCTAGAAACACGGTCTATCCCACAGGTGACTATAATAGAGAACAACTATATCATGGAATCTATAGACATGGCTTATATGTATTTTATCCTGGCACATAAACTCATTTCATTTGTCTTTTTTAATATATTTCTCATATTAAGTTCAACATGATAGTATATATCACATGGAAAATAGATATACCCCTATCATGAAAAAATCATGTTAATATATCCATATGTGATTATTATGCTATATAAATTTTCATCTAGTACCATATATGGAGACAATTAATATCTCAATAAATAGTAAGATCATAAATCAATAACCTCAGAAAACATGTGAATAACCCAAGATGAAATAAGAAAAACTGTAATAATCACACGACCCAAACAAAAATCCCATCCCTGGGAATTCATATTTCCCCTCATTATTAGGTTAGCTACTCTCATGCACAAGCTCATTACTAAGTAAGGAAACATCCTAGTGTCCTTTATACTTTTCCCCAAATATTAATTCATTATAAAATAAAACATTTCCCTCTAATACCACTTTTTAATATCCCCTAATCTAGAACAATCTCATGTGACTGAAAAGGGTTGGTTATGAGACATCAAGTACTCTTCCCCATATAGAAGGGGGTGGTGACTAAAAGTAGGGGGATGAATAGTATAGTAGGGAGACTATAACCACTATTTTGAATTATCATATAAGTATAATCAAATAAAAAATAATTGGAAATAATCAGAGTAAAGAGATTACGAAAAATAATAATTGAAACCAAATGAATCATCTAATTAATATATTAGGAAAAAAAGTAATGAGGTTCTAGAATATAACTAAATGACACTGTATAAAAAAATAAAAGAAAATAGTACATAAATAATAGACTCAATGTATTGGGTCCGAATCCCCACATCATTACCACATCCAAATTTCATCCCAACAGAAAATAAGCAATCAACAACAAGGTCCTTTTCCCTTGTCCAAATCATCATCAACATAAACTGCCCTGGTTCCAAATGGTGATATGGATAGGTTGTGAGTATAGCATAGTAGGTAGACACCATCATGTTTGAAAAACTAGTCTAATAATAATTGTATACAATAAATTGATAAAGATGTGCATTAATTAATTCAACTATTAATAAAATACGAACATAACCTACTTTAGCTCTGTGAATTAATAGCTCTAATAAAGTATTATAACCATTTTATCAAACATTATATAACGAAGGTAAGATGAAATTATTCAGTAACATGCCAAAATATCTCATAGAATTCATTATAGAAATTCCAAACACAACAATATAACCATGTTATAGTCACAACAATAAAAATTGTTCAAATCCCTATAATCAATACAACATTTTTGAGTCAAATCCCAATGATCATTACCAAAGTGGGCTAGGGAAATTCCATTATCTATATAAATTACATCATGGACAAGGCTGACCCCACTCAATGTTGTCATTACAATATATATTTGTGAATGTTCCATGGTCGAGGATGATATATAAGCATTACAGTGTGGAACACAATCCCTATCACATAGAATAGATAACAAAACACTACATCACATGTCTCAATGGTTAATTATTTGAATTACCATTATTCATTCATATGACACTTTCAATTCAAATACCAGTTATTAAAAATTATATCAATATAAAATAAGCCACAATATAGGGATTACATACCAAAAAATCACCCAAGTTCACATTTAGGATAAACATACATTAAGCCATTATCCAATTAAAAATTTATTTGAATCAAAAAAGAATTCATAAGATAATATTATTTAATTATTTAATTGATTCATATGCACAAAATTATGGTGTAATCACAATATAGAAAAACATGGAAATTATCAAACCAATTTTTTAAGATTTAGACATCTTACCATAAATGAATTCTGAAAAAATTATTCAAAGTACCAAATACCTCATGGAAGAAGATGAATATCATTGAAAGGAGGCCCCTATATCAAAACATATCAATAACAAAATCAAAAATTCAATCATCCAATAGATTTCACCACAATGGTTGGAGAAAGAAAGGGAGGATAGAAGAAACCTTACCAAAGGATCTTACCAGGATTAGAGACACGAATAGAACATCCAGAAGGGAGTTTGGCACTCTAAAATCACATTGATAATACTTGAGGGTCGAGAGGACTTGATATTTAGTGAAATATAATGAAGTTATCCAAAATTAAATGGGTCATTATGAAAATGAGTGTCCAACGAAGAACTCAACTGAGGGAAAGTACCCAGACTACAAGCAGAAAGGGGTGGTGAAATGCTTTGCAACTACTTCAGCCGATGTTGGGCCATCAATTGAAGAAGTATCAGGTACATTATTTCTTTTTTCAGATTATGCCAATTTGTTGTTTGATTCGGGGTCTAAAAACTTGGTCATTTCTAAGAAGTTTTATAGTAAATTGGGAATTATATTTCAAGATATTAATCATGCACTTAAGGTAAAAAAACCTGGAGGAAATGTTGAGACAAAAAGAAATTATAATAACCTTCATATCCTTGTCTGCGGAAAGAATCAACTAGAAAAATTTATTGTTTTTCCTCTAGTAGATTTTGATGTTATTCTGGGTATGGATTATCTTTCAGTTTATCATGATAAGATTCACTGTAGAGATAAAGTGGATCTTTTTAGAAATATTGTTCATTTGTACAAATGAATGAACCCTTACTTTTGATAACATCTCAAGAAGCTAAGAAACTAGTAAAAGATGGAAATGAATGTTACCTTGCACGTATTGTTGAAAACAAAGGAACTATTCAGATTAATGATGTGTTCGTGGTAAGTGAGTACCTTGATGTTTTTTTTATGGGTTGTCTGGTATTATACATGATTGGGTTACTATTGAATTAGTTCCCGATGCTAATCTAATTCCAAAACCCCCTTATCGAATGGATCAAATTGAACCTTTAGAGTTAAAGAAGAAATTTCATGAGTAATTAGATAAAGGTTCCATTCGACGTAGCACATCACCATGGGGTGATCCAATATTATTTTTTAAAAATAGAGATGGTTCAATTAGAAATTGCATTGACTATAGAGAATTGAATAACATCAATATTAGGAACAAGTATCCTTTCCATTATATCAATGATTTTCTTGATCAGCTCCATAGAGATTTGAATTTTTCAAAGATTGATTTAAGGTCAGGGTACCATCAGTAGAATGTAAAAGAATAAGACATTATGAATATCACATTTTGTACTAGATATGGCCATTATGAATTTGTTATTATTCCTTTTGGTTTAAACAATTCACCTGATGTATTCGTTGATCTTATGAATATAATTTTCCACATGTTCCTGGATACGTTTTTGGTTTTGTTCATTGAGGATATGATGGTTTATTTTAAAAGTAAAGATGAGAATTAATGTTATTTAAGGGTTGTCTTTTAACCCTTAAAAGAAAAAGAAACTGTATGGGAAATTCAACAAGTGTGATTTTTTTGTTACAACAAATTTCTTTCCTTGGTCACATTGTTTCAAAAAATGGCATAAGTGTTGATCCTGAAAAAATTAAAGATGTCGAAGAATTTCCATGTCCGACAAATGTAACTGTGATTCGTAGTTTTAATGGTTTGGCAGTTTATTACAGGAGGATTGTTGAATATTTTGCACGATTGTCTTGTCCAATGACTATGCTAACTCAAAAATTTGTTCAGTTCGTTTGGAAAAATGAATGTAATGATGGTTTTTAAGAATTGAAAATAACATTGATGAATGATCTATTTTTTGAACTACCTTCCAGAAATGGTGAGTTTTTTATTTATAATGATGCTTTGTGGAAAGTATTTGGTTGTGTCCTTATGTATAATGATCAAGTAATTGCTTATGCTTCACGTCAATTGAAATTTCATGATTTAAATTTCCCTACACGTGATTTGGAATAAGTACATATTGTTTTTTGCGTTAAAAATTTGAAGGTGTAATTTTTATAGAGTAAATTGTGAAATATATACTGACCAAAAAAGTTTGAAGTATATATTCACTCTGAAAGAATTGAAAATGATACCGAGGAGATGGTTGGAATTAATCAAGGATTACAATTTCATGATACCTTTCCATCTAGGAAAAGAAAATAATGTGGCTAATGCTTTGAGTCTAAAAAGTAATGCTTCATTAACCATGGTATGTTTGGAACGAGATCCTTTGGTTTTTGATTTCTCTAACATTGGCATAGAAGTTGTTGGTGCAGGAAATTATTCTATTTTGTTTCCTGTGTCAGTGAAATCATCTCTATCAGGCATAATAAAGATTGCCTAAAAGGAATATAGTGAGTACCAGAAAAAGGTAGAGTTGGTACATAATTGTATGTTGCCTGAATTTAACATTGATAATAATTATTTTTTGAGATTTGGAAAGAGATTATGTGTGCCTTGTGATTTACAGTTGAAGAATGAGTTGTTATGTGAGGCTAATAGTTCCCTGTTTTTAGTTTATCTTGGTAGTACTATGATGTATAGTGATCTTTGGGAGTATTACTTGTGGGATGGAATGAAAAAAGATATTGCTGATTTTACTATGATGTGATTGACTTTTCAATAGGTTAAAGCAGACTGACAATTACTAAAAGGGATGCTTCAGTATTTACCATTGTCGAAGTGGAAATTAGAAAATATATCCATGGACTTCATTGTAGGATTACCAAAGGAAACTCAAGGTAATAATTCAATCTGTTTTATTCTTGACTGATTGACTAAATATGGTCATTTCCTTCCTATTCAAGATATATTGCCTCTAGATCAACATTCTTGGTTTTATGTTAAAGAGATTGTCAGGTTTCATGGTGTTCCCCTCCCGATTGTATCTAATCGTGATCACAGTTTCCTTGTAACTTTCGGAAAGGATACAAAAGTCATTGGATACTGAATTAAATTTTAGTACAGCTTTTCATCCTCAATCATATGGGAATTCAGAATGAAAAATTCAAACAAAGGAGGATATTCTATGTGCTGGTTCACTGGAATAACCGGGAAGTTGGGACCAACATATTTCTTGGTTGAATTTTCATATAATAACAGTTTTCATTCCAGTATACATATGGCCCCATTTGAAGCATTATATGGAAAGAGATATCAAACTCTATCTTTTCGGGCTGAAGTAAGTGAAAGGAAACTGATGGGAGTAGAATTGGTAGAAGAGATGGAAAAAAAATTTAGTTGATTCAAAAGATAATGAGAAGAGCTCAGGGCAGGCAGAAAAGTTATGTGGATAATAAAGGGAAGGATCTTTCTTTTGATGTTGGTGATCATTTCTCTCTCAATTTATCTCCATGGAAAAGTGTGATGTGTTTTGGTAAGAAGGGAAATTTGAGTCCATGGTTTTTTGGACCTTATGAAATCCTAGGGAAATTTAGATCAGTTTCTTATAGAGGGGATTTACCTCCAAGTTTTGCCAAGGTACATAATGTTTTTCATGTTTCAATGTTAAGAAAGTATATTCTAGTTCCATCTCATGTTTTAAGTCCAGAGGTAGTTCAGTTGGAAGTGAATATTTTTTATGGGAAACAACTAGTCCATATTTTTTATCATAGAGAGAAAGTGTTACAGAATAAGGTAATTCACCATGTAAAGGATTTGTGAAAAAACCTTATAGATGAAGAGGAAATGTGGGAATCTGAAAATTCTATGATCGATAAATATCACAATTTATTTGATAAGTGAATAAAATTGGGAGGACACAATTTTCAAAAGGGGGAAGCATGTAACATCCCAGGTAAATAAAGAAATAATAAATTATTATTTTAATTAATATTTTTTGAAACAAAAATTAAGTGTACTTTTAAGGGGTTTCTATTTTCGATGACGTACCCGATACGTAACAGTGAGTTTCTTTGAAATCTTATGTTTCACACAACGTTGGGTCATACTAAAAAATAAATATATAATATTATTATTTTAAATAGTAGTGAACACCTAGCCATTGTATTGGTGGGAATGAATAGAACAAAATACATTATTATTATACTTGTTTTTAAATGTTTTTACATTTATCTAATAAATGTTAGAGGCTTAAAATGTGAATGTATATAATTTTATGCATAATTTACTTTAAAAGGTTGATTTACCACATTTTGATAGAGAATACTCTTTAAATATAGTTTGGGTCACTTTTAAATATTCTATTTGATAAAATAAAATTCTTCATTATAATTGAGACATAAAAATTCCCTTTGGGTAAAATTTTGGTATTTTTCTCATAAAATTCAATTTTTTATGCATAATGGAAAATATTGTATTTTAATTCAAAATTTACTTTTAATATAACATAATTATATGGTTAGATAATATTTTTAAGTGGTTTTAATGTGTAATTTCATTATATTTTTACCATTTAATCCAATTTTGGTCATTGGAATTAATTTCACTTCAAAATTGGACATAAACAAGTGTCAATCTTTTGATAGTTAATATTTCTTGAAAACACGCTTTATAATTTTGACAACGGGAATTAAATTTAAATTAATAATCCAACTTCTATGTTTTGAATTGGGTGAAATAGAAATAATTTTTGAATTTGGAATATCAAATATATCTTTGGCTGATTTGTTTTTCTGAAAAACGTCAATTTTTGATGAATAGTGAAACCACTAAGTTGTAGTTAAAATCTGACTTTTACATTTAAATTTTTTTTACCACTTATGTGTATTGAATTTAAAAAATATGACATACATGGTTGTTATTAAAATGTAAAATTTGGTTTAATAAGATGAAAATAAATTTTGGTGAATACTAACTTTTGACTTTTATTTACAGCAGTTAAAGGTAAATAGGGTAATTCAAGGTAAAAAGAATATCATAATAATGTAAAATTACCTCAACAATTGTCCTAACCTTATTGGAGGATTCATGTCTGACCATGGTCATCCTTGGGTCTATTTTGGGACCCCATGGTGCTAGATAAGAGTGATAATGACACTTTATTTAAATTAACTTAATGTAAAGGCCAAAATTACATAAACAAATTTCTTTTAGTTAATTAATTTTTTCATGGGGTTATATATGTTATCTTTTCGACTATAAATATTATTTTTAACGATAAAAAAATTTCCTACATTATTTTATATTTTTAGAATTTTTAGATATCAAATAAATAAATTTATTTATTAAACAATAATGAAGTTGTGTTTACCTCATTAATAAATGATTTAAATAAATAAGATTATAAAGATTAAAATAATATCTAAAACTAATCCAATTATAGGTGGATGATTTTATTTCGACCATGAGTAATCTTATATTCAACTTTAATTAGTTTTTGGACCTTTAGAAACCGAAAATAATTATATAATAAAATAATATTTTCACACTTTATTAAAGAGCCCCTTCTCCCACTTATAAAAATCCATCACCTCTAACCCATTCCTCACACATCTCAATCACATTGGCTCATCCAACCCCTACCCAGATAAACTCTCACTATCCCTCTCTTTCTTCTATATGCCTTACTTTAGGCTGAAGAAACATCAAAAAAACCTTTTTGGCTCAAACCAAATAGAGTAACACGATTTAAAGGTAACGTCTTCTATTATGTTCTTTTGTTTTATTTTACTTCTACAACCCCATGAAATATTTTTATTCATTTATTTTATAACAACACTAGTATCCTCAATATACTAGGTTGTTTTTATGATAAGGATTCAAACTATACTTACAAACATCATGTTTGAACAGACAAGTCACGTTACCCAATGCATTGAAGAGCAATCTCCTTTCATTGAGGCATATTTTGTTTTATACACGACTTTCTTTTATACGGTGTACAAAAAAATTTAAATTTAAATTTCATCCAAAAGGAATTTTCTTCTATGAGGGATTTTACTAAATGAAAAAAAATAATTTTTATTCTAATGTAAGTGGTGACAATGATCTTTTCCACCGCCGCACGTATTATTTGATATTTGTCTTCCATAACAAGCCATAATTTTTTTAAAACGAAAATAAATATCTTATACTCTTTTATGTATTTTTTTATTGAAAATGGTTTTGATAATTGATTTTTATGTCATTATATTTAGATTATATATTATGATTGAAATGTGAAAATGTTATCTTTCCTTTATGTTTGTATTTTTGGTTTATGAATATGTTATGGTTCTTGGGCATTGTTACGTATACGGGTGGTTCCATGATAAACCTAGGGCGGGTGAGCCCGAGGTAGCTCCCCAATGAATTAGTTAACGTGATGGAGGTAAACGTGAATGTTTCTCCTAATATATTTAGATATTATACTATGATGAGTATTCCAAATGTAACTCACTATGTAGCTGTGATAGCTACAATATAAGTATGATATGGACGCCACAAGTTACCTTTATGATTTAATCTTTCTATATGTGATTCATAATTCTTACGATTTCATGAGGAATGTTAATGATATTATGATATATATGTAATGATTAACTAATGTTTTCATTCTTTGTTTTATAACCCTTACTGAGATTTTTATGATCATCCCATGTTTTGAATTGTTTTTCACAAGACTTAATGATGAATAGGGTCAAGGATGAGATCAAAGAAAAGTTAAGCTATCTAAAACAAGGAACTAGACATGACACTTTTTTCATGAATTTTTATTTTATGAAAAAAAGGAAAATGAGTAGAAGTGTCTACCTTGTAATTTTGGAGATGTAATGTAATATTTGGGGCCTAATTCTCTAAAAATCAAAACTTGAAAAATCCTCAATGTGATTTTATTCATTTAATTCAAGATTATGTAATGATTAGGACCAGGTCCTTATATACCATGTTCCCAACCTCACCCTGGTTAACTATCACAAAGTATTACATACAATATAACATATAAAAGTTTAATGAAAAATCAAGCGTACCCTTATAATTCATCCACTGTAGTCTACAACTCTTCCCCAATGTTGCACAATCTAAGTAATCTCTCTAGAAAAGTATGACATCCCTCATACAGTTGATATTAATATCACATCACACAACCCATGAATCATAGCATCACATCATTTCATATCATATATCCATATAGTAATCAAGTAGTTTTCGATATCCACCACATCATGTTTGATGGGTATCATACATCAAATATTATACATCAGGTGACCACAACCCATACACTAAGTGAGGTAACTCATGCCATCACAGCCTATACATATCATACCCTTGATAACCATCATGATACCAGATCCAAATAAACATGTGTGTGTGATAACCATAATCAGGCCAAAATATCATCACAAATATATGGGGAAACTAAAATCATTTTTACATTTCTATAATTCTAACAAGAGATGAAAGTGTGGCCAGAAGGGGTAGTCAACTATCTGTCCTCCAACTAAGATATTTGGGGAAAACCCCTCCTAGAGTCCACTAGGTGTTAGTCACCATATATGATTTGGGTGTAGAAACATTTGAAATAATAGAACTTATATGATATAATATATCTCAAAAACACACTACTAACCAGACATAGTATTATACCCAATTTAAGATAATAAAGATTAGATTACCAACAACCACTTTTTAGATTAGGTATCCTATATTCATATTGACATTAAAAATAGATAGATTAAATTACATATTTCCATTTAAAAATATATATTAAATTAATTCATTGTCGATTAATTTACCAATTACATTATTATATATTACATTACATTAAACAACAAATCCATGTCCATTTCCTCTACAAAAAAAATCCCATTGTTTCTCATGAGTAACAACTTATTTTAATTCCATCATGAAAAAAACCCAGGTGTAAAAAAATTTATAATTGATTAACAAAATCATTCACTAATCTAGGTACAGTAGGAAAAAATATGAAGATACCATCAAGAGATGCAAAAAATAACATCCACCAGACTCAAGATGTGGGAAAATGAATGTAAATAACATAAGCAACCTAACTATTGGCAATTAAATAGATTTATATCAATAAATAATCCAACTATACACCTTCAATGGGCTATCCCAGCTTTAACCTATTCCAACTATCTCTAATTTCACTTCGATCACTGAAACACATAACATAAGGAATCTTTTCATCACATGAATCAAACTCTTCCACATCATTCAGGCCTCTTCAACCAAACTCATTAGTCATGCTAGGATCATATCACACCATGTAAAAAGGATCACATCTAGAGAACTTGGTATGGATGGAAGCAGAAATGCATAATCAATAGGGAAATTTTCCCTAAAACAAGGCACTCATCCTTGATAAAAAATGATAACTCATGGTCCTGAGGATTATTTTTAAGAAATAACCAATTTTATTCCGAATTGTATTAACTAATTCATTATTCAGAGGTTCTAACTATGAAAAACCCAATGCATCATCTATAATAATATTTTAATAGTTCAACTTTCTCATAGAAATAATTCAAGTTTCAACGAACCAAGAGAAGTACCATTATTATATGACTTTTCTTATCATTTTTTCATTCACAAAAAAACATTAAAATGAATCATGTTGTTTATAAAATTTCATTATCACATGGAACATCATAAATTATCAATTAAACATACATAATCACATCCATTTGATTTTGATCAAATTTAAAAAAAAAATACAAATATTCATATTAATAAATTCATAATCTTGATAAAAAAATTTAAGTTATTTACATTATTTAAAATTTTCTATTAAGATAATAATGTTAATTTCTAGCATGAAAAAACATGATAACCACAATTACATATATTGTGAACTATCTAGAAAAGTATGAGGTAAACATTTATCACATTAAAAAGATACAACATTGTTATGTGATCACTATCAAATTTCTACAATCAGTTTTAATAAATATTTGGTTATTTTCACTACCATAAAATGGAATAACCCATGATAACTTTAAATTTCACGTAAATAAAATAGAGTTAATGAATCCCTTGACATAAAAGCGTTAACACTCTTCTTATGAGAATATTCCAATGTCCTGGATCTAGATCACCTATCACACAAGGAACTATGATATATTTAAGGGTTAGGGACATGAAAACACATAAAAACAAAAACATACATTACATAATAAATGTTGATATCAAAAAACATAAAATGTATTGAGTAAAAATTATTAAACAAGATCATATTGAGAAAACCTGCATTGAAAAGGATGGTTGAATATTCCTCAGATAACCATGAAATGATCACTAGAATTCAGGATCAAACCATTTTGAAAAAATATTCAATTGGATTCAAAAAAATATATTTTATTTTTATGATTCATTAGAGATAAATGGAAATTAATGGCTTTTTGGATGGAATATGTTATTTATAGGATTGTAGAAAATTAGAAGCTTGAGGAATAACCCCTTTAGACCATACCAAAAAACTATCTAAAAATGGAATTATAATGTGTTTCAAAAGGGAAAAAGCATCACCAAATATCGTTTAAAAATGATTTTGAGAATCCATGTCATATCCTCTAATAAAGGATCTAGCAGTAACTATACAACAATAAGCCCCAAAATTATAGATCCCTACTACGAATAAAGTAACCACACTATTTCCAATAACCAATAGAGCATCTACTCCCTAAAAGGTATTAGCCTTAAAATACACATATTCTCACCCTATACCATGTCATAGAGACAAGACCGCTATTATTCCAACATTTTTATGTGGCTCATCAAGGTTCAACATCACTTCCATGCACATCGCGCCACAACTATGCTAGATTTGGTAGGGGAACCCCCTTTTCCCTCCAAACCTACTCCAAACACCATCAAACAACTTCCAAGAACCTCCCATGCGAAAATATAAAAATTAATGGGATATAAAAACCCATAATAATACATTAGATACATCTCAATCCATATTCACCCTCATGAATTCAAAACAAAACCCATAGAGACAACATAAGGTTCCATTTGAACTACCACTGTAAGAGATACCTCTTAAGAATCTCACCATCACAAGAACTAAACCACCTCATCATAGGAAATTGAAAAAAACTATCCAATATAAAAAACCAGCTCCTAACCAATTTAATTAGAGAGATACCTATAAAATGATAAAAAAATATACCATTAATAATGAAATAAGATAAATCAATCTCATAAACCAAAATGGTTCGACATCTACCACTAGTATTACATTAATATTAGGGCCAATCATTAAATAACTCAGGGTACTGAGCATGTATATGTGACTCACTTTACTAGGTACTCTCCTACATGCTAATGTATTTCCATCCAATAAGAACCAGTTCAATAAAATTCTCACAAAACAACTCTAAATTAATTCCTTGATCTCTATTATCCACTTCTCAATGGCCATCACATTATTAATAATGATCATGCAGCACATATATGATCTCTTCAACCTGATCCTAAGAGAACATATTTTATCCAAGATCAATTTGAGGTCAGGATCTCAAAAGGTTCATTTAAGACCATTATAAATACCATATACATCATTTTGGATTATGTAAATTTTTTGGGAGTATTTGGCTATTCCATTTATTCTAACGAATGTTCCAATAGTCTTCATGGATTTGATGAATCATGTATTCTACCTATATCCTGACTCCTTCATGGTAGTATTAATAGTTTAAATCTTGCTGTATTCATTATTTATACAATGCCTTTTTACTGATCAATATATCATTCTGATCACACTAAGATAGAACCAGTTATATGATAAGTTTAGTAAATGCCACTTTTGGATCCTCAATGTTCACTTATTGGGTCATTTCCTATCTGAGGTAGGTGTATTAGTAAACCCATAGAAGGTGATCTCCATGGTTTCCTAGGAGCTTTTCATGAATGTTATTGATATAAAAAACTTCTTATGTTTGTTTGGCTATTACATGTTTTTTATCATAGACTTCACTCTATTAGAATTTCTTCATAAGACCCTCACAAAAAAGGTTGTTCAGTTCCTCTGGATTGAAGGTTTGGAGAAATATTTTCATGGGTTATTGTGGATACTCACTTAAGATATGATTTTGATTATTCCAGGGCCAGCTATAATTTATTCAGTCTACTTTGATACTTCCGATAATAGGCTGGGTATAGTTATGATGCATGGTGATCAGGTCATGGAATATGGATCTCACCAACTGAGGCCTAACAAGTGGAACTTTCCCACACACATGATCATGTTAGCTTCCTTTCTACATGATTTGTGCAGTAAGAGAAAATATCTACTGGGTGAGTGATTTATTATTTAAACGTATTATAAAAAGATCAAAATATTTCTCCAAATAGTGACACATGAATTTGTGGTAGCACAGGTGGGTGGAACACCTAAAGTGACTCCCCAATGGGCTTTCTTATACTACTCATAAGGTTAAAGATGAGGCTGATTCCGTAAGATGGAAATCACAAACGTAAGCCATCAATGTGGGAAAAAGTGAGTGGAAGATAAATGATTTGTTTTCTCAATTGCATATTGATGTTCAGGAGCAATACAGGTATCCAGTCTTAAAATCCCATGCAGTGACATCATCTATTCTGGAATGAGTTTAGATATGTTAATTATAAGACATTGATAGACTCATTAGAAGTGAGAGAGTCACATGGGAAAACCCACCTCCAGGTTGGGTTTTTTATGGTAGTGAGACCCTACACTATAGTGGTAATCATTTTGTACCTTTTGATATATGTAAAGAGATGATAAAACAATATCTTACCTCTTTTTGGAAATTTCATCATGGGATTACTGTGAGATACAAATACATGCATCTTTATTATTGCTAGCCACGTATGAAGAGGAAGATGGAAAGCTTCAACACTCAGTTATCCACCAATCATCAGGTGAAGGCTATGAAACAATGACCAGTATGACCTGTACGTCCTATATCCATTCTTGAGTGGAAATAGAATGGTTGAACCATATATTTAATGATGGTATTAATGAGATTTCATCGAGGAAGCAATGTAGTTTGGGTGATCAGCAACTAGTAGACCAATGTTCCTAACATATTACCAATCCTAGAGACCTAATCTATTAATGAGTTATTAGGGTTTTTCAAATTGGAGATAGTGTATCATTATGGTATACCCTATTCTATTGTTTTAGAAAGAGATTCCAGATTCACATTGTGATTCTAGAAAAGGTTATAGAAGGAAAAAGGTTCACCGTTTCTCCTGAGTATTATATATCACCCATAGACTTATGGGAAGTCTGAGCAGACTATTTGGTAGCTATAGTATAGGATACATGCTTGTATTCATTATTTAGAAGGATCATGGAAAAATCATATCCCTTTGGTTGATTTTTCCTACATTGAAATCTTTTAGGAAATCATTCAGATGGATCTCTATGAGGCTATCAATGGTAGACTTTATTGTTAAAAGTTATGATAGCTTGAGGTAGGTGAGGCAGTTCTACTGGGTCCTTATCTTGTTCAAGAGACTTCATAGAATGTTTTGTTGATTCAAAATTGCATGGATACAACATAATCTATAGAAAATTCTTATACCAATCATTACTATAGACCATTGGAGTTTGAGGTTGTCCATCAAGACTTTCTGTGTGAATCACCTCATTTGGGTCAATGAAAAATCAGGAGACAAAGGTATGTTATTGGTGAGATATACCAGGAGTTAAAATATTGTAGAGCATGGAAGGATGGTATCCCATTAGTTTTTTTATCTCAAAGGTATCTGTACATGAATGATGTCTTCCACGTTTCTCAATATCAATTATATCATTTGAACCCATATCATTCATATTCTGTTGAGGATATTAAGTCATAGGTAGATATGTCCATCAAGAAGCACCAAATTCATATCATTTATTGAAACATGAAGGTTCTCTAAGGTAGATCAGTTCCAATTGCCCGAGAGACACGGTATCATAGACATGTACATGAGGAGACATTTGAGTGGGAGAATGATGTACATGCACAGTGGCTAGAACTCTTCTTAGACGACATTCTTCAATACATGGAAAGTAAACATGGGGACGAGGTTTTCTATGAATGGGAGGTTGTAACTTCCTGGATTTATCAATATGTACAAAATAATTATTTGTTAGTTATTAAAAATGACCTTAATAATGATTCCTAAGAGGTTAAAAGTGGTCATCAGAGTACCTATGGATTTTTTGATGCTCAGAGCATCGAAAAGGTGGAATGATATTGGGCCACACAATTTTCATACAACCCTAGTCCCTAGGTGGATAGACGTGCAACATGTTGTTGGGTTCAAATACTGGGTTTGTACATGGTTTGTATACAATTAGTCACACTTTGTAACTAACAATATGGTATACCTTATGTAACACCCCAAGATTTCATAGTGTGTTATTTCTTCAAAATAATTCAATAACTTGCACTACACGCAACACCGAGTTCAATCACACCATGACTTACAAAAAAAATGGCCATTAAAAGAGGTCATGAATATCATTAACTACATTTTAAACTTTATATAATCCTTATAATTTTAGAATCCATATTATGAGTTTCTTAGTCATAATGCAAGAAGAGATTCATTTTCAGTATTTCACTTTTATCAACTTTTAATAGTGAAACCTTTTTAAATACAATATTTTAAACTTTTTGACTAAATGGGGACATCAAAAAAATTAAAATGAAACATCCCAAGCTTACACGGTACGCTTTCCTTTGAATAAAACAGTAGCGTGTGTGGTACGCAACTTCGAGTTTTAACACACACCACAACCGATCAAACTAGCCGTTATGGATAGTAATATCTAAATTTTGAAATCATATATATTTTATATTTCAAAATGGACTTCATTTTTGGATTCGGAATATCGAAATTAGCCTAGGGTGAAATTTTGGTACTTTTCGGATAACTTTTATATTTTGATGAATAGTGAAAATTACTAAATTTTAATTAAAAACAACTTTTTTAATCAGAATAATTAATAGTGATAAATTATGAATTTGAGTGGTTTTAAAGTATATTTAGAATATATTTTTACCATTTAATATAATGTTGGTCATTGGACATAATTTTACAATTAAACCAAACATAAACAAGTGTCAATCTTTTGATAGTTATTATCTCTTAAAAACACGCTTTTTGTTTTGACAGCGGGAATTAATTTTAAATTAATTTCTGCCACTTCTATGTTTTGAATTTAGAAAAATGGATTCCATATTTGGAATCAGTATGTTCAAATTGTGTAAATAGGTAACTTTTATTTTTAGACATTTTGAATAATTACTGCGGTAAATATTTTATTTACCATGGTTAAAGGGTAAATCCTGTAAATAAGGGTTAAAAAATAATATTATAATAATACAAAATTACTCTAAAACGTGTCCTAACCTTATTGGTGGACACATACCCGACCATGGGCATCCTTGGGTCAATTTGGGGACCCCTTGGAGCCACTTGTATGTGGTAGGGACACATTATATTAATAAAGTTAAAATAAAAATAAAAATGGCATAAGCTTACATCTTTTAGAAGAACAATTTTTACATAGGGTTATACATGTTGGATTTTCGATTATAAATATTCATTAGAAAGATAAAAAGATTTCCTACATAATTATGTTTTAATTATAATTTTTAGACATTAAATAAGTTATTTTATTTATGACACAATGATGATGCAGTAATTACTAAAATAGTAAAAAAATAACATAATTGATATTATAAATACCCAAATAAATATAATATGAAACTTTTAATGAATTAAACTAATTTTCTAGGATAATATGATATATTAGGATTGATTTAATTGACTTTTTTCGAAGTAATCAATCTGTTATGAGTTTCACAAAAATAAACTATTGAATGGTGTCAAAATTGACATAAAAGAGTTCTTAAAACAAATATTATATTATTAATTGATATTAACTTCCTAAAAATATAAGGTTCGGCCAAGAGACTTATATTATGATAGGTTAATCATTAATGGACCACTTGGGGGTCTCTTGGATGTATATAGTAAGTTTATTAACCATATTATATAAAAATACAAAGAGACATTGTAAAAGTGAAACTAATTAACTTAGAGTTAATACTTAAAGATAAGGTTAATATAAGTACCCAAACCTGTCTAAATTCTATTGGATGAGTTGTTTTCGACCTATCCCCACCTCATCCTTTGAATAGTCAACTTTGGAGCCTTTGGAAACCGAATATGAATTTATTATAAATTAATATTTCTAGCTTTTCCAAAAGTGCCCCTCACCCCTCTTATAAAAGGGCACTCCTCCTTCTCTTTTCCTCACACCTCTCAAGCCACTTGGCTCGTCCAAAATCTGCCCAACTAAGCTCCCCAAATCCCTCTCCTCCTCCTTGAAGCTTCACCTTAGGCAGAAAGCATTTCAAGAAGTCCTTTGGTTCCAACCAAAGTGAGTTACCTAAATTAAAGGTAACGATTTCTCTTAAATTATTTTCATTTATTTTGCTTCTTCAACCCCCAAACTCTTTTTATTTCCTTTATTTTGTAACAACACCAGTATCCTCAATATACTATGATGTTGTTATAAGAAGGATTCAAACTACACATACACACAACTCCATCTAATGGATGATGAACATAATGTTTCTGTGGATGGCAAACTAACGCCTCACGAAATGATGATTGTTCAAATACATCTTACCGCCTCTCATGGTGGCCATTATGATGGAACTGTAATTAAATATGATATTAATGATATATATTTTATATATAAGCTTCTGTAATTCCATTTTATTTCATACCATTATTCGTTTCATGTTGTATATACATACGATAATTTCATTTGAGGAAGTGCGGACTGCCGCCCCCTTAAAATGATATGACTCGTTCATACCACACATGGAACGTATAAAGGATGGTGTTAATGAACTTAAGTAACATATATAAAATATTATATTATACTGGAATAGTAATATACCTATGTATCATTTGTATTCGATTCTTTTAAAATAAAAATTAAATGGAAGTAGCGTTCGTGCGTACGTACGGACTACCGTCTCCACGAACGCGATGAGATTCATTCTCCATCGTATCCATTCAAGTATAATTATCATTTGATGATTTAAAAATGATGTTTAAGGACTTGACACCATTCTGGATTTGAATAATATACAACTTATCCTTTACAAACATGTCTTACGTAACAAAACATACAAAAGCAAACAAGTAAGTTCACACCCAAAACAGCGATAATACTAAGATATTATTATCAAATCAATATTAAAAGATCATATATGATATCATATTAATGTATATGGTTCTTGTATAATTTAATAACAATTATTTCACCATTATACAGGAGGTTAACCTACCCCAACCAAGGAAAAGTACAAGGTAAGGGTTATTTCACAATCTCTTCATTATCCGAGGTTGATTATACGTAATAATCTACTGGGATTTCTTTATCATCCACATCCATGTTTCTTCGAAATGTATTTCAAAACATATTTATTATTTACAAGAATATGGGTTAAATTCATTTATACCCTTTTTTGACTTTTTGTAAGAGGTTTATAATGGAATCTTTCCGTCGTTTTCAAAACAAGGTCCTTTTTAACCTTTTCGACAGAATTAAGATAAGAATGTTTTTTTAACTTATACGGTGGGTGCGGTTATTTTCCGCCGTTATAAAATCGTCAAAGCTTCCCTTATAAGCTTATAAGAATATTTTCAAGAAAATGTTGTATTTTATATGGCTCTTAAAAGATTTCAAAAATAGGAAGAGATATTTCTCTAAAAAGAATTTTGATTTCATCTATGTCAACATCCTTCATTATTCTTGATTGAGGTCAATGTGATACAATACAATCTTCCATATTGTATCAAATGAGTTATGTTTGACTATGGATGTGCTATTTTTATATCACTCATGGTTTATGTTTAAAGTGTTGACATTTCAAAAGTTATTTTTAATCCGAATGTTTATGTTATATTTCAAACTTTTCTTCAGATGAATGTGCTGAACAAGTATGTTCCGGGTTGGGGACCGGTAAAAGTAAGCCCTCCAGGTTGGGGACTTGTTAAAGTAAGCCCTCCAGGTTAGGGACTGGTAAAAGTAAGCCCTCCGGTTTGGTCTCCGGTTATTAGAGGCACTCCGGGTTGGTGTCCGGTTATTAGAGGCACTCCGGGTTGCGTTCCGGTTAGAAGTAACCCCTAGGTCTTGGGATGAGGCCTAGACAATGAAATTAACGTTTGACATTATGCATTCCAACATTATGAAAGTGGTTATTGATATTGCATGTGATTATTCGATTAGTAGAATATCCATGTGAATAAGTAAATGGCATTATTTCATTTCATTTATGCCATACTATGTTTAAAGTTCAAGTTTTAAAGGTTTTTGTTTTAGTTATACATTGCCTTAAATGTTTATTCTTATTTATGAAAGTTTCCACTATATTGATATCCTTACTGGGTATTTGAGCTCACCCCTTTTCTATGTTTTATTTTTCCCAGGAAGTGAAGACGTAAGTTATGAATGACCTGCAGGGATATTATGAGGGGATTATAGTGTGGACTGTGAAAACATTATGTTGTTGTAGTAGTTTTTCATTTTATGATGTAATGTAAAACTTATGAATATATCTAGTGTTTCCAAGGATACTAAACCAATCGGTCTTTCGGGATTTGATCTTTCTTGTGATCATGCCAATGTTACGAAGTAATGCACCGACTCTGGGTAGCTGGGGTCGGGGCGTTACAGTTGGTATCAGAGGAAGTTTAGTACAAACCTTGGAAGCTAGATTTAGATAAACTCTGATTAGAGCACGTAGACCTAAGATGAACTTTGAGGATTAGTATAGAAGAACTTCCTAGAATTTTGGTATTGTAGAGATTTTGTGAGTTTTCTGAGCAATACATCCCTGTCTGGATACGAGCAGGTAGAGGCGGCTCTGGCACAGATGTACCTAGGGGTAAAACCCGAAAACACCGCTTTGAGCTAGACTCGAACGAGAACTGGTGCACGACAACGGGCCTTGCTGCACTCTTGGTTACGACACTCCCGGGGGATATGCTTAGGATAACTCTCATTTTCTTTACAAATCATTATGAAGGGTTTATGAGTATATACTTCCTCAAAGAAAACATTTTTATGATTATGGATTATATCCATAAATAGTTCAATTTATGTTAAGTGTTTTATAAGTATGGGATTATGTATTTTGATTCATAAACTGATCTAGTTTATGCCATTGTATAGAAATGGCGCCCAGTAGAAGGAATGAGAACTCCAGAAATACACATGATTCAAAGAGAAGGAAGGATCATATCTTTCATGGTCTTAAGCTAGAATTTATAAGAGAAATAGTCTCCCATGTATTATCATCATATGAAGAAATAATATCATGTGTTGATAAGATAAGTAAAGAGTTTACTGAGTCCTATGGCTTTGAAGGGAATCAAGAGAAGAAAAGGATGGAAGTGAGAAAGATGGATAAAGGGAAAAGGGAAAAGAAGAATTTTCCCATATGTGGTAACTGTGGAAAGAAACACCCTGGAACTTGCCTGAAAGGAATGGGAGTTTGTTATAAGTGTGGAGGAAAAGGGCAAAAAGTACGTGACTGCAAGGGTAAGAAAATGGTTTTAAATGTACAATGCTTCATTTGCAAGGAGTTTGGACACTACGCGAACCTATGTCCCAGTCATCAGACTATGCCGAAAATGATGTTATTGGATAATAATCAAGTTATGATACTACCACAGATGAAGAGTAATGATTAGAGTTCTTATGTTGATTATGTCAATTGAGTGTTGTATCAACAATGTACTTGTTATAATAATTATGGAGTATATAAGGATTGTACTGCAGTACTATTTCATTAAGGACTTTAGATTGTGTGGAACAAAGAAAAGTGACTCAATAGCAGGATAAATTTTTGGAAAATATATGGTTGAGAGAAAGATAAATCATAATATAGTTCTGATACTGAGGTAGTGATTTTGGAATAATACATGATTGTTTTGGATAAATTAAATTGGATATTCTTGACTACCTTGGAACTGATTAATGATTTGTATATTCCATCATTGATGGGGTTTAAAACATTTTTGGATTAATATCCAGCATTCTATATGGAATAAGGGAGCATGAATGTAATCAATAAGGAATATGGTAATTCAGGATGTTTCAGTATATTAAAAGAATACATGATGAAGGTATTCATATTCTATTACGGGGTAAAAAGGATATACATTATGTTTACCTTCCTTATAAATGTTGGACTGTGAGTTTGGACAGAAGTATTTTGGATAGTTCTAGTTTGGATTATTTTGGATTGCCATAAAAGGACAACCCGGAGGTCGGGCGGCAACCCGTCGCGTTCGGCAAGGCTACGAGACTTGAACTCGCAACCGAAGGGCGAAAAGGGTGTATCACCTACCACTGGCCCATGAGATGTCCTGGATTAAATAATGTAGTTTTTTTAAAAGATTTGGTAGATGAATTATAAATTCATTTATTTTGGAACCCTGTACGAATAGTATAAATAGAATTTTTTTTACGTTCTATTATCTTTTAGAGTGAAAGATGAGTTTGTGGTAGAAATTTATTAATGGATAAAACTCTAATTATAATGTAAGTATATCTCCTTATAATCTTAGCCAATCTCATAAATAAATTCCTCAACATTAATAAAAGGAACTTAGAACAAAAATTTTGTCCTAGATGGTACCTTAAATCATCACTAATTTATGGCTTTGGGATTGTTGGCCTTTTCATAGCCATGTTCTCTACCACTCTCCATCAGATAATTGATGGTTAGATTTCTCCTCCATATCCATATTTTCCTACATGGAACCCTAGTATGCGTTATTTTCGGTAATCTTCATACTTTCCACTCTTTATTTTAAATAGAGGCCTCATTAATTCATTTTTCGATGTGGGATTTCAACTAGGATATTTTGAAACGTCAAAAATGTGTTATCCCAATACCCTATGTTTTGTTGAACCGATGGTATTTCAAATCATCATAGATTTATGAGTTTAAGGACCTCAATTTTATACTTGTTTGTGATTGATGACCTCAATCACTACCTATAAATATTTACGTTTTCCTCCAATTATATGTCTCTAATTGCGACCAATGTTCTCCTAATCGAGATCATAATTTGGTGGTGACCCTTTAATTTCTCTTTTCATCATATTAAGACTAAATTTTAGTAACCCAATTTCTAATGTGGGTTTTCCCACAAATATATTTTCTATTTTCAACCTTTTATTTTCGAAGAAAAATTTCAAATTGCGAGGACGCAATTTATTGAAGGAGGGGAGAATGTAACACCCCAAGATTTCATAGTGTGTTATTTCTTCAAAATAATTCAATAACTTGCACTACACGCAACACCGAGTTCAATCACACCATGACTTACAAAAAAAATGGCCATTAAAAGAGGTCATGAATAGCATTAACTACATTTTAAACTTTATATAATCCTTATAATTTTAGAATCCATATTATGAGTTTCTTAGTCATAATGCAAGAAGAGATTCATTTTCAGTATTTCACTTTTATCAACTTTTAATAGTGAAACCTTTTTAAATACAATATTTTAAACTTTTTGACTAAATGGGGACATCAAAAAAATTAAAATGAAACATCCCAAGCTTACACGGTACGCTTTCCTTTGAATAAAACAGTAGCGTGTGTGGTACGCAACTTCGAGTTTTAACACACACCACAACCGATCAAACTAGCCGTTATGGATAGTAATATCTAAATTTTGAAATCATATATATTTTATATTTCAAAATGGACTTCATTTTTGGATTCGGAATATCGAAATTAGCCTAGGGTGAAATTTTGGTACTTTTCGGATAACTTTTATATTTTGATGAATAGTGAAAATTACTAAATTTTAATTAAAAACAACTTTTTTAATCAAAATAATTAATAGTGATAAATTATGAATTTGAGTGGTTTTAAAGTATATTTAGAATATATTTTTACCATTTAATATAATGTTGGTCATTGGACATAATTTTACAATTAAACCAAACAAAAACAAGTGTCAATCTTTTGATAGTTATTATCTCTTAAAAACACGCTTTTTGTTTTGACAGCGGGAATTAATTTTAAATTAATTTCTGCCACTTCTGTGTTTTGAATTTAGAAAAATGGATTACATATTTGGAATCAGGATGTTCAAATTGTGTAAATAGGTAACTTTTATTTTTATACATTTTGAATAATTACTGCGGTAAATATTTTATTTACCATGGTTAAAGGGTAAATCCGGTAAATAAGGGTTAAAAAATAATATTATAATAATACAAAATTACCCTAAAACGTGTCCTAACCTTATTGGTGGACACATACCAGACCATGGGCATCCTTGGGTCAATTTGGGGACCCCTTGGAGCCACTTGTATGTGGTAGGGACACATTATATTAATAAAGTTAAAATAAAAATAAAAATGGCATAAGCTTACATCTTTTAGAAGAACAATTTTTACATAGGGTTATACATGTTGTATTTTCGATTATAAATATTCATTAGAAAGATAAAAAGCTTTCCTACATAATTATGTTTTAATTATAATTTTTAGACATTAAATAATTTATTTTATTTATGACACAAGGATGATGCAGTAATTACTAAAATAGTAAAAAAATAACATAATTGATATTATAAATACCCAAATAAATATAATATGAAACTTTTAATGAATTACACTAATTTTATAGGATAATATGATATATTAGGATTGATTTAATTGACTTTGTTCGAAGTAATCAATCTGTTATGAGTTTCACAAAAATAAACTATTGAATAGTGTCAAAATTGACATAAAAGAGTTCTTAAAACAAATATTATATTATTAATTGATATTAAATTCCTAAAAATCTAAGGATCGGCCAAGAGACTTATATTATGATAGGTTAATCATTAATGTACCACTTGGGGGTCGCTTGGATGTATATAGTAAGTTTATTAACCATATTATATAAAAATACAAAGAGACATTGTAAAAGTGAAACTAATTAACTTAGAGTTATTACTTAAAGATAAGGTTAATATAAGTACCCAAACCTGTCTAAATTCTATTGGATGAGTTGTTTTAGACCTATCCCCACCTCATCCTTTGAATATTCAACTTTGGAACCTTTGGAAACCGAATATGAATTTATTACAAATTAATATTTCTAGCTTTTCCAAAAGTGCCCCTCACCCCTCTTATAAAAGGGCACTCCTCCTTCTCTTTTCCTCACACCTCTCAAGCCACTTGGCTCGTCCAAACTCTGCCCAAATAAGCCCCCCAAATCCCTCTCCTCCTCCTTGAAGCTTCACCTTAGGCAGAAAGCATTTCAAGAAGTCCTTTGGTTCCAACCAAAGTGAGTTACCTAAATTAAAGGTAACGATTTCTCTTAAATTATTATCATTTATTTTGCTTCTTCAACCCCCAAACTCTTTTTATTTCCTTTATTTTGTAACAACACAAGTATCCTCAATATACTAGGATGTTGTTATAAGAAGGATTCAAACTACACATACACACAACTCCATCTAATGGATGATGAACATAATGTTTCTGTGGATGGCAAACTAACGCCTCACGAAACGATGATTGTTCAAATACATCTTACCGCCTATCATGGTGGCCATTATGATGGCACTGTAATTAAATATGATATTAATGATATATATTTTATATATAAGCTTCTGTAATTCCATTTTATTTCATACCATTATTCGTTTCATGTTGTATATACATACGATAATTTCATTTGAGGAAGTGCGGACTACCGCCCCCTTAAAATGATATGACTCGTTCATACCACAATGGAACGTATAAAGGATGGTGTTAATGAACTTAAGTAACATATATAAAATATTATATTATACTGGAATAGTAATATACCTATGTATCATTTGTATTCGATTCTTTTAAAATAAAAATTAAATGGAAGTAGCGTTCGTGCGTACGTACGGACTACCGTCTCCAAGAACGCGATGAGATTCATTCTCCATCGTATCCATTCAAGTATAATTATCATTTGATGATTTAAAAATGATGTTTAAGGACTTGAAACCATTCTGGATTTGAATAATATACAACTTATCCTTTACAAACATGTCTTATGTAACAAAACATACAAAAGCAAACAAGTAAGTTCACACCCGAAACAGCGATAATACTAAGATATTATTATCAAATCAATATTAAAAGATCATATATGATATCATATTAATGTATATGGTTCTTGTATAATTTAATAACAATTATTTCACCATTATACAGGAGGTTAACCTACCCCAACCAAGGAAAAGTACAAGGTAAGGGTTATTTCACAATCTCTTCATTATCTGAGGTTGATTATACGTAATAATCTACTGGGATTTCTTTAGCATCCACATCCATGTTTCTTCGAAATGTATTTCAAAACATATTTATTATTTACAAGAATATGGGTTAAATTCATTTATACCCTTGTTTGACTTTTTGTAAGAGGTTTATAAAGGAATCTTTCCGTCGTTTTCAAAACAAGGTCCTTTTTAACCTTTTCGACAGAATTAAGATAAGAATGTTTTTTTAACTTATATGGCGGGTGCGGTTATTTTCCGCCGTTATAAAATCGTCAAAGCTTCCCTTACAAGCTTATAAGAATATTTTCAAGAAAATGTTGTATTTTATATGGCTCTTAAATGATTTCAAAAATAGGAAGAGATATTTCTCTAAAAAGAATTTTGATTTCATCTATGTCAACATCCTTCATTATTCTTGATTGAGGTCAATGTGATACAATACAATCTTCCATATTGTATCGAATGAGTTATGTTTGACTGTGGATGTGCTATTTTTATATCACTCATGGTTTATGTTTAAAGTGTTGACATTTCAAAAGTTATTTTTAATCCGAATGTTTATGTTATATTTCAAACTTTTCTTCAGATGAATGTGCTGAACAAGTATGTTCCGGGTTGGGGACCGGTAAAAGTAAGCCCTCCAGGTTGGGGACTGGTTAAAGTAAGCCCTCCAGGTTAGGGACTGGTAAAAGTAAGCCCTCCGGTTTGGTCTTCGGTTATTAGAGGCACTCCGGGTTGGTGTCCGGTTATTAGAGGCACTCCGGGTTGGGTTCCGGTTATAAGTAACCCCTAGGTCTTGGGATGAGGCCTAGACAATGAAATTAATGTTTGACATTATGCATTCCAACATTATGAAAGTGGTTATTGATATTGCATGTGATTATTCGATTAGTAGAATATCCATGTGAATAAGTAAATGGCATTATTTCATTTCATTTATGCCATACTATGTTTAAAGTTCAAGTTTTAAAGGTTTTTGTTTTAGTTATACATTGCCTTAAATGTTTATTCTTATTTATGAAAGTTTCCGCTATATTGTTATCCTTACTGGGCATTTGAGCTCACCCCTTTTCTATGTTTTATTTTTCCCAGGAAGTGAAGACGTAAGTTATGAATGACCTGCAGGGATATTATGAGGGTATTATAGTGTGGACTGTGAAAACATTATGTTGTTGTAGTAGTTTTTCATTTTATGATGTAATGTAAAACTTATGAATATATCTAGTGTTTCCAAGGCTACTAAACCAATCGGTCTTTCGGGATTTGATCTTTCTTGTGATCATGCCAATGTTACGAAGTAATGCACCGACTCTGGGTAGCTGGGGTCGGGGCGTTACACCTTATGTAGGATAACTCTGTACGTGGTTGGAACACAATTTGGCCAAAATGTGTAGACAAACTATACCTAGTTCAATTGAGGGGTGAATTTACAACATCCCCCCTCATTAATGTTAAAGTAAATTTATTTTATTCCTCCCTCCATTGTAGCTAATTTCTTCTTCATCTAGGAACATGAACCCTTCCTCCTCCCTATAATGGTGTTTTGAAGTTTCTTTCTTGTTTATCCCTTGTGCCCTTCACCATAAAAATTTCAAGACATGTCTTAGTAGGATCTAACTTTTAGTAAATTTATTCCATGGTTTCCCTTTTATTTGTTGCTCTATTTTGATGCAATTCATTTTTTCCCTAATTTTTAGGGTCTTGAAAAATCCATTGATTTGAACAATTTTTTGTTTAATCAAGGATTGTTATCATATATGTTGATTTCTATGACATTGATTTAGGGTGTCTAACATTTTTCGAAACATTTCATCAATTTTTAGATATCACTCCATCGTGCCTATAAATATATTATTTTAGAGAAGCTTTATTCTAGAATATTAAATTAATTTGAATAGTTTTCTAGGTCTATAATGACCTTCGATTCTGGAGAGACCCATCCATGTGGTTTTCTCCTTGACTTTGGACACCCTCTTAGTGTTCCAATCCATAATGATCTATATTCCCATGCATTACTTTGCGAACCACCTCTTGTACGTCGGTTTTACATTAAAATAATATACTCAATTAAAAAATTATTTTAATATGAATGGTGAACCATGACTTGGATCCCTTGAAGATGGTTAAGCATTGTTATTATTGTATAGTCCCATGTTTATCCCATATTCCATTAAATATACTTTTTTATTTATGGGATTTACCTTTTGCCGTATACATAGGATTATTACATGTTGCATGGTGTTTCATATAGTATTGAGATTACTCAATTAATTAGACACATGTTATTCCATGTTTCAAGTACTCTTTCTTCATTTAATGTTTATTTATTATTCCCTTGTTTTGATTTAATTTTTTATCTTTTAGTGGTTTATCATGTGGGATTGGTTTAAGAAAATTTCATTGATGGAATGGAATCAGAGTCATGCTAATGCCATGTTACTTTCATGTATTCTACTTATTATGAATGTGCTTAATGTGCTTGTATTATTTTAGTGGATCGATTTATATATTAAACCTTGGTAATATTATTGGATCGAGAAAAATGATGAAATGTGAAAGCTTACATGCTATACCTTGTCAGTACTTCCTTGTATTCATTCATGATCTTATTTAATGCTTTATACTTGATATATGCTTGTGCCAATGTCAGGTGTCTTGGTAAGTATATGGTATTGAGATTTATAATTGATGACATGAAATTATATATTGAGGTTTTCCTTGTGATATTCCTTGGATACCAGGTTCAATTGATGCTAGTTGGGAGGGAACATGGGTCCCATATTAAGGATTCCATGGATGGACTCACGATGCTCGATTGGTTACTACTCGACATGCAGGGAGAGATACATTTTCTATCAAGGTATGATCTCACCGAGCATTTTATTACGCACATGAGAAAGCCCACTTCCCTAAGGGGAAACCAAGGATGAACCCATTTGGGAAGATAATAATTCAATGCCTTAGGTGACACTTTTCCCCCTATGTGATATACATGGCACGAGCTTAGAGTCCCCATCCCTGGGTGATATAAGGGATGATATATGTATTGACTTTAATGGACACAGTTGTATTGGATATTCAATACAGACCCCTAGGATTCTCTTTTGATCACCTTGTAGGGGTTAGAATCCACCATTTGATTTGATAGATTTAATTGATTGTTGGACCATATGAGATAAATATTTATTATTATAATGACATTACTTGTATATATGTGAGGCATATCCTTTTTTTATCATCAAGATTTCACATTCTTAGTGACACGAAAAATGAAACCCCATTGAAAAGTACAATATATGTCATTTCCCCTTTTGGATTTCCTTATTTACTTTGGCCCTTATATACATGTTATTTATTGTATATATTACATATTTTAACTCCTCATTTAGGAAAAAATGGGGGTATTGGATGGGTGTCCATTTTAAAACATGAAACATGGTTTATATGTTTTTATAGTTTATTTCTCTTAATTTATTATGTAAAAAACAATTTCATTTTTTACAGAATGAAATGGAATGTTCTGCACACCATGGTTGTCAGCCTATTGAGATTTATATCTCACACCCCACTTGGGATCCTTTTGGAACCTAAGTAGTCTTTATGATCATCGGTATTGATATTTGGAAGCATGGTGCTTTCAATGCTTGATTATTGTGCTTCTTAAGATTGAGATTTGGGGGCATAGAACTAAACCAATGCTTGAGATGTTGTCTATTATTTTTTTTCCATTTTTTATAGTATACAAAATATGTTTTAACACTTATTATCTTACACTTCAATTTTTGTATTGACATATGAAACCATGATCATAATTTTTCAATCTATCATTATTATTTAGCATATACTTGGTTATTAATTCTGGTTTGATTTTGTTTTATTTCCACTATTACCTGTTATTAAATATTTTTGGATTCACTATTCTATACTACTGTGTATACACTGATACATGATGGAATAATTTCTATAAAGACACACCATAGGCCCTCATGACTAGTCAGCAGCCTCTGGCATTCGGGGAGTTACGTTTGGTGTCATGTAGCCACCATCTCAAGGAAGTAGTATGTGGAACCCGACGCAAGATGTCAAATTATAGTTAATTGGGATAAAAGGATTATTTGATTTTCTAAAATAAACCATCAGAATTGAAAATTGATTTGGTTGAAATGATGATCAAAGTCAATATTAGAAAATATTGCATGTGGAAACATTACCCAATTTAAATATAGAAAATTATACAATAACATATGAACTATCAAAAATTTATCTATATTATTTATGTAATAAAGGTGGAGAAATTATGGTTTTAAGAATAAATGAATCATGTAATTATTAGAAAAAATCTACATATTTTTAGATAAAAATATGGAATTATTATTATTAATTTTTTTACGTTAAATAATTTTAGGTAAAATGGTTATGTTTTTATTTTGAGAAAACATGTGATCTATGTTTGATGGATTTTGTTGGGATTAATTACTAGGAAATAAGGAATAAATAGATAAAATTGAAAATGATCTAGTTAGAACTGGTAGTACTGTTTTTAGTTAATATTTTCGTGGATAAAGTATTATATATATATATATATATTGTGTATAACCATAACATACTTGAACAATTTTCATTCAAACATTAATTTAACTTTTAAGTATTTTTTCATGTTTTAATGACATTATCTTCATTAAATTCATGATTATTTTTCATGATTTAAAAAAACAATATCACACACAAACTTCTTATCCCTTTTATATGATGAGACCTCAATATTATTTAGAAATCTAGATCAAATTATTTTAAAATAGGCTTGAATATCCAAATCACAAGTAATAAATAATTTAATTTATCTAACCCTTATACATTCTCAAATATATCAATATATTAGGGAATACTGTTTTTTATTTCAATATATCATCACTCTAATCACCTTTGAGATTGGTAATTCCACTACGGACAAGGTTATTTGTTTTTAGCTATAAAATTGATGTCAAAAGATGAAGTTAATGTCATAAAAAAATAATATTATGATATATAGATTTAATGTATGAATTATTTTAATTTATCTGATCTATGGATTAAAAAAATTCAATGAAACAATTTAACAGATGGGGGATAATGTGAAAACCTATTTATTATTATTAAAATATTAATTTTTTGTTTTAAATATTCTATATTATGAATTTATATATTTTCATTGAACGTGAATATATTTTTATATCATATCTCATATGAAGTTCTGTAATCAATTAGAAATTTATAATAAATTTAAAATTATAAAATTTAATTCGTCATTAAAGGGATGAAATATCTATTGATTAAGTAAATTTCCTTAACATATTCCATATTTAAAACTATTTAAAGAAAATCAAAAAAATTAGTATTAAATAAATTGATATTAGTATTTAATATATAACTTCATTTTATTGTTTTTCATTACCTAGAAAAAACATTAATCATGTACGATAACATCAATATGGGTATTAATTTTAATAAAAAAGGGTTTCATAGAAATCCACCTATTTGTCTAGTTGATATATGATATTATATAAAACATAAATATCTAATTGTTTTAAATTTAAATATATTAAATAGACTAAATTTTTTCTAGGGGAAAATAACATTAATCTGTAATAAGAAAAGAGAATGAACAAGAATCCCATCCATGGATACTCATATTTTCAATCTTATTTGGGTTAGGTGCTCCCATAAAAAGTGAATTAGAAGACCCGACACAACATAGTATCCATTATACCCTTCAAAAATAATAAATCAATAGAAAGAAACCTAATGGTTGGATAAATATTTGTAGTGTCCCCAACTCAGGGCTCCCTCAAGTGATCAATTTGGTTGGCTGCATAACCTAAGGTACACCTCAATGAATGTTGGAGGATTATGAATTGAAATGAGGTTGTTAATAGTATTCTAGGGGAAAATATACCCTCAGGTAATGATTTACAAGGAAAGAAGAAAATAATAATTTGTAGTAGAAATATCAATATCAATATGAATAAAAAAAGAATCCAAATATGTTAAATGAGAAAATAAATAAATCCACCTAATATAAGAATAATGTTACAAATTCTAAATGTAACTAAATTAAATGAAAAAAATAATATATAAAAATGAAAAAGAGGAATAAAATAATAAATCCAAAGAACCAAGTCCCAAACACCATGTCGGTACCATCTCCAATCTCCAACCAATCCATCAAACCAAAAATCAATAATCGCGTCCCAATCTGTTGTCCAAACCAAAATATATAATATTTATCAGGGTAACAAATGGTGCCCAATCTAACGTATGAGTAAAGATCAGTAATTCAACACCACCATTTATAAGAAATTATGGTATGTGAAATGCAGTGCATGTAATAAATCAAATAATAGGCTAATAATTTAATAAATTAATACTATAAATTTAACAAATATGATTACCCTAAACTTATGGGTTAACACCAGTGTTGAGAAAAAACAACTCTGATGACCTGCTGGGAACCTCTAGCTAGGAGAGGATATAAAAAAATTACGATGGATCACCTGATTCGGTGGAAGAATCACTTTAAGGGGATGAATCATAAGTAACATATCATAAAAAATGGACCCTTACCTAATGCTAAAAAGAATATCAACGTCAATAATCGTAGGAAAATGAATATAGACCTTATATATTTGAATTAATCATACACTATACCCTTAATAATCATGTACCTATACAAGTACCACTCATTTGATAGGAAATCATTAACCTATTCCTCAAGAATCAAGAAAACCCATGAGTTGTATCTAAACTAAATCCAAATTCAATAAGAATACCACCATAAGGAATCAATAACAATGATAGTGAATAAGCTCAAAAGTTAAAAAAAATCTCAAGGAAAAAATATAAAAATATTGATATATCACCATAAGGAACAACGATCAATTAATCAAATTATCATTTATCTATGTTTTTTTCTCTCAAGAAACCAGGATACCAATTATCCTCATCAATACCTTAAACACTTTTCATTTGTAATTTATTATTATTTTCACTAATATATCAACAAATAAAATTTATCTATATAGATTCTACCTTATAAAATCACAAAATTAACATGTTATGCCACAACATAAAAAAAAGTCAAACACTATTTTTTTTCCAATCTGTCTCATGGTTCTAAGGTCAACCTGACCATGTTTTGTAAGGTTTAAGTCTAGAACATATTTTGGGAGGCCATGGACCTCAGTCACTATGCATATAAACCAACAGATATATGGTGGATGGTTTCAAATGGGAAATTATTCAAAATGTATTATCTAGTTAATTGGGTCTTACACAAGACATGACAACATGATCATTCATGTATCATAAACAATTTATAATTAAATCAAATAAAATGGATACATTATACACCACCAAACAATATCATCCAATCATAGAAAACCACTCAATATGGAACACAAATAAATAATGAAGATAAAATAGATCCCCAAGGAAAACCATGATAAATAAACATCAATATCAATATCCTAATATAAAGGTTATTAGGAGATCACATCTCTATAAAAGAATATAGAGGATGAATAATATAAAACCAAAATGAATGAACTCACCATAGAATAATCCCTAGACTGAGATGTATGAAAATGACAGAATCACCAAAAAACAAGTGAAGTCTCACCAGGATTAAAGAGAAGGGGATTCACAATGAATAAAAATAAATCATATAGGCATTATGGTTTAAAAAATGGGTTTCAAGATATCCATGATGTAGAACTCTTTCAAAACATGAATTTCTCATATTATAATATTTTCAAAAAACACATCCCCTCAGGCTAAAATAGCATGATTAATATTATGATGTTGTGAGCAATTTTCATTATGTCTAAAAAATACACACTCTAAACCATCTCAAAATATCTTATTGATAAAGGATTCATGTTGTGTAATATGTTCATGATGTGAATGTTCCTAATAAGTAAATTTTGATGAAACACATGGAATACTTCTCGAGAAGACCAAAACCCCCAATGGAAATCTCGATAATAAGTTCCCCATTTATACCCATACTCCAAAAATTTAAACAATAAAATTATAATATCCCGTAGTCTGGAACATTCTCACATGGCCGGAAAGGGTTGGTTAAGAGACTTCATGTGTGCCTCACCATATGCCATAAGGTTTCGACTAGTATTGGGGGAGTTAGTAGTATAGTGGGGATATTAAACCCCTAGTATGAAGTGTCATTGAAATAGATGCAATTCATAAATCAATATAAATAATTAGAGTACATACATTGTAGAAGAGAACACTAGAAACAACTGAATCATCCAATAAATAGATAAAGAACATTGTAATGATGTGATTAAATGTAACTAATTGACATGATAGAAAATTAAAATAAATACTAGGAAACTCAACTAAAAGTCTCAAAGTGCCATGTCTAGAACCCCATGTAAGTTCCATCTCAAAACATCATCACAATAGAAAACAAGAAATCAATAGCAACGTCCCTTTCCCTTGTCCATCACTGAATCCACATTAACTGCCTGGGTGAAAAACTGTGGCCCAAATAGTGTGTTTGTATATATTAGTAGGTTGAAACCATCATGTATAAACAAAACCAGTATAATAAGAAGTGTTTGAAATAAATACATAAACATGTAAATTAATTAATTAAAAAATCAATAAAATACAACCATAACCAGCTTTTTCTCTATGCCAAAATATGTTTGAGTGTGTCTTTGAACCATGCCAACCATAATCAGATAACCAAGGTAAGATAACCTACATTGGAACCAAGTCATAATATCTATGAGGATATCTTACAACCATTCCAACCACAACCATATAACCATTGTATAGTCACAAAAATCAATCATGGTCATAGTATTACAAGAATTACATCATTTTCATGTTAAATACCTATAAGCATTAAAACATGGTACTGGGCATAGACCACTCTCTATAAGCATTACATCATGTATAGGGCCAAACCTACCAAATATCAACATTAGATCATACATGGGTGAATGTTCCAGGGCTGAGCCTGATATATAATCATTACAATAGGGAATACCGTCCTTATCACATAGTATGGATATTAAAATATCTCATCATATATCTCACTGTTTCATTTTGTTAATTTCCAACATTATTTCAGATTCCACTTTTAAATTAATTTACAAATGACTAAAAGTTATATCAAGAATAAATAAGCCACTATTTAGGGATTCTATAACAAAAAATCACCCATGGTTACATGTCAAACTAAAAACACATTAATATATTATCCAATAAAAAATTCATTTAAATCCAATGTAATTTTAGTAATAATATCACTAAATTAATTAATTGATTCAGACTATAATCAATGATGAAGAAATATCGATATCCCATAAACATGGGTATTATCAAACCATAGGATTAAGAGTTAGACACTATAGTTTTAACTTATGATCCAAGAATGCTTCCAATGGAATACTCTCATAAAGAATAAGGTTTATATGATTTAAATGAGGTTTCTAGATCATAAAAGATCATGAAAAATATCTACCAATGCCATTGGACAAAGGATTTTACCGTAGTGTTTAGAGAATCAATCAGGATAAAGAATGAACATAACCAAAGGATCTTATCCGGTATTGAAGTCAAAAAAGAAACATCTAGAATAGAGTTTGGCACTCCATAATTACATGGATAATTCCATAGGGTCAAGAGAAGATGAGTTTCAATTAAATATAATAAATATCAATCAGATAACATGTTTAAAATTAATGGTGGGAATATTAATGGTGTGTAATGTGGTTTCACATCATGTAAATATTTTAATGCAATTTTCTGAAAAAACACATTGCCTCAGATTTATGTAATTAAAACACTAGATCAATTAAATGACATGAAAATGTTCTCTAGTTTATCTTTCAGCCCATTTATCATTTAAACAACCCTTACCCTCTTTAAATATTATCCATTTACCAAGAACCCATGAAACAGTTAACCCATTTTTTCTTGGACCCCATTAATTTAAACTAGAATATATCCATGAACATTAGGACATTTTATCCAAAAAATTCTGTCCATCTCTGAACAAGACTCAACCCCCAATGTGAGAACAAAAAACTCAGAGAGAGACATTCCTGAAAAAAGATAGTATCTTACAACCTCCTCACTATATAACCACACATCCACAATATACTATGTTGTCACTATGATGTCACAACAAAAAAGGATGTCCTTTCTGTTTAGATATCAAAATTCCTCTCAAAGGCATCTTCTCGAGATCTCCCTTATTGTCACTACACATGAACAAATGGTATAGTATGAACGTAAATATATTTCTCACTATGATCCACAACCCGTATTAGATGATCCTAAAAGGAAGCATTAACCCAAAGCTATATGTCTAATAATTCTATCACATGGGAATGAGATAGATGATATCATCGGAGTTGTGAAACATGGAAGACATTGTGTATATAACTATGGTGATTTGGAAGGGATAAACAATACACAACTAGACTGGCCCTTGTAACTATTTCAAATGGGCTGATAAACATGGTTGTTATCTTTCCATGTATTCTGATGAAAAATAAGCCCAACCTAGGAGGCACCTGAAAGAAAACATGATGACTAACTAAAAATTCTAGAGGAATTCTCTAATGGTTACAATATGATTTATGACAACTCTACACAGTCCCCAATCACTTTCAAATCAATTGAACCATTTTTATGTATCCTACACATGACTAGTCCTAAAAATTATTGAATCAGCTACCTCTGGCCGACGAAGAGGCGAACAATGTGTCCATCCATTAAAATCCCTAAAATTTTCAATTTGGAATGATTAATGGAAGATATTATTATATGAAAACCCCAAAAGTTCCATATGTTACTCCCAAGAACCCCCAAAATATAAAAAAAAATTCGTTACATATCCTACAGAACCTGAATAGTAAACAAGATTAACTATCAGTCTCTAGATAATACTTTGTGCTTAAAATAACTCATGATTATAGGGATATATATTTACCCTTGCAGAAACATGTTGTAAAATGAGGATCTCAGTCTATATAATACTTCTTAAAACACTGTACAATTGATCCACCTCACGCATGTAATGATTTCCATGATCTTCACCTGTGAAGGATTCCATAATAGGTAAAAAGTGTGGTACCGTAGTAATTTGATTCAAAACAACCCATAGAGAATCATTATAATGGCCCATCGTTGGTAGTGCTATTACAAAATACATTATGTCATCATCATTTTTCCACTGTGGGATGGGTAAAGGTTTTCAAATCACTATTGGCCTTTGATGCCTAGTTTTCACCAACTCAGAAGTGAAGCATCTAGACAAAACGATCGACACCTACTTCTTCATTCCTGATCACCTATACTATCAATATAATTCATGTTCCATATTTGTTAAACCATTATTTTTTCCAATATAGAGGTGTGAAACTTCATCCTTATCTCCATGCCCAAGCCCATAAGAACCAATACTCAGACATAGAAAAGAAGAAAATTCCAACTCCTAGTAGAACATCATGAGTGCATATCGCCACCCTATAATTTATATCTCAAAATATCCCCTAGATTAGAAAACATCATTTTCATAATATAGTAAAAAATGAACGGGTATAATAAATTTCAAAGTTAGAGCTACTTGTCCTTAAGATACCTTATCATCATGGTGCATGTCATCAAAAAGGGAAATTATCCACCACTCATCAATAACCTCACTTAATTGCTCTATATGTGTCTACCATTAAAAATATTCGGCAATGGTGTATCACTAGAATGGTGTATAATCTAATTCAATGTCGAAAGAAAATTTTTACTCGACCCCCTTCCCCTACCAAAGCTTAAGGTCTCATTGAGAAAACATGTACCAGAGGCTCTTACGATCAATGTATACAACAAACATCTCACCCAGAAGATAACATCTCCAACATCTCAGGACACATACAACTATTTCAAACTCCATATCATGAGTTGGGTAATTTATCTAATATAGTATCAGCTTCTTGGATCCATAAGCAATGACACAATCCTCCTATATTAGAATTTATCTGAGTCCAACTCCAAATGTGTCCTAGTACACGACACATTCATTAACCAACATATGTAATTTAAAGTTTGGTGATGAAGTTATCTAACCTTTATGATCTTGAAAATATATATTGAATGCATTATACTAATTGTTTTATCCCCTTCTAGGTCAACATATACATTGGTACTACTAAACGGGATAAATCGGGGATAAAAAGGAATTACTAACCTTCTAAACAAAGAAAGCAATAAATTTTGAGGAATTTGTTGGATTATTTCCATGTTTCCACATATTTTTCATTCTATAGTTCCACTAACACTCCTACCTATGAGATGACTTTTACCAAGAAGTCAACATTATTTTTCTGTAAATTGTATTTACTTTTCTTGGAGAAATGCTGATGTTCCTTTAAGTATACTCTAGATAATGTCATGATGTTTGGAATGAATTTCTATCGACTGAGAGAACACAAATATATTTACCAAAAAATACACCAACAATTAATACCAAAATTTCTTAACGAACCTATTCATTAAGGCCTAGAATATTGCATGCTCATTAGTTAACACAAATAACATCACTACGAATTCATACAAACCATTCCAACCACAAAAAATATCCTGAGGTATGTATGATAGTCACACCATTAAATGTTGATATTGTTACCACAATTAAATATTTGAGAAGATATTGTAAATGATTAAACAATAGAAAATTACATCAATGTCTATAAGAGGATTCTAGTTTTTTCGTTATCTGGTTCAACCTCTGATAATCCACACAAATGCATAATGATTCATTTGACTTTCAGGAAAAGAAAACTAGACAACCCCAAGGAAATGTTCTCATCCTTATAAATCCATTAGATTCTAGGTATTGTATTAGAACCCTAATCACCTAATGATATACCGGTTCCATTATGTAAGGTAGGATACAAACATTACCTACTCCCGACACTAACTCGATCGTGAACTCAATCTATAAAATGGGTGGTAAATCATAAATCTCCTCAGGGAAAACATCCTAAAAATTGTCTTCCACTAGAGGAAAATAATCCTACTATAGTACACCATTATCTAAGGAACTATAAGTGATTTGATCTTTTAGAAAATATAACCTACAATGAATTTTTTGTATAAGACTAACTTGTGGATACTGCTCACCCAAGTAAGAATAGATGATTCCTTCTTGAGGTGGGAAGGTAAATCTCCTCCTATAGTAGTTGGTATAAGAAAAGTATATAACTAATCAATCCATTCTAAGAATTAAGTCAATGTCTCTCATTTCTATCATGAATAAGTTACTAAAATAAATTGTATCCTCCATTCTCTAGAGGACATTCCTTGAAACATTTGATATTCTATGAACACACTCCAAAAATATTGTCAATGGGTAAAACACCATCTAATAATTCTACATACATGTCCAATATGTTTTAAAAATTATCATAAAAAATAATGTGATTCTCCCATATCAAAAAGATTCCATGATATGGTAGATGATATAAGAATCACACCTCTGACACTATATCGTCTTATATCCACATCAGTGCGAGTTGTCAACATACCTTTCAACTCATTTTTCCCTCTACCATGTGACCCAATCTGACTACCTTGATCTATTTCCCTTACTTGGTATTATTTCTCATTCCCTAGGGTACCATGTTTTTTTGTCTCAACCTAAATGACCCATAGAATTCTAGATACCAACCTACTGAGGGGTAGTTGATTCCATTCTTGATTCCTATTCTTATCATGATCCTTTTCCACTGGTCTATTGAGGAATTTTTTCATAGAACCTCTAAAGTTGATCATGTATTACCAGGATACGACACTATACTATAGGATAAGGGCACTACATAATCTAGTGAGAAAACGTTCCACATTGATAGAATTGGAACATAACATGACCTTAATATGTTAGTCCATGGATCTGACCACACTACCCACTATTACATATGGGTAAACTAACATAAAATTTCTTCTTACCACTCAAAGAAGTACTTCTATATTGCACTGAAGAAATATCCTTGACATTTCTCATGCATTTTTTTCATATTCACTTGTTTTTTGGGTGCCTAATTCATCACATTTTGAAAGATATTTAAATGAAAAAGTTTTACATGTATCTTGATCACATAATGAGACCATCATAGAAACATCTCACCCAAGATATGTCATCAGATACAAAAGATTGTGCAATGAACTTTAGGTTGGTAAACCATCCGACATTTTCCACCACTGACAAACCCTCTGATGAACAATTCATGAAATCACATGATTTGTCATCACCTAAGGTTTCCAAATTGAAATATATCAAGAAAATAATATATATGTCCATCTAAAATTGCTCATCTTATTTCCTATATTCCTCCAAAATATCCAGCTAATTCATGGTAGGACCATGAGGCATATATATAGTAAAATTCACCCTCTAAAATACATTAAGATCATCTAGACTGACTCAATATAGAAATATGATTCTTGGTGTCACCCTTCCTTAGTGAACATAGGAAGATGTCGAAGCTGAAACCCCTTGTCAGCACAGACTTAGAAGGAATGGTATAAATAGTCTCCCTTTACAAGGATCACATAACCATCAAGATGCTTCCATGAAACTAAATATCAATTTTCTCGACATAAACTATATGATGTTCTAGTTTAGAGAAATTAGTATAATTATAATTTAAAATATCCCGATGCCTGAGTTGAAGATAATGAAGAGACATTTAGTCTCTAATAAAAACAAATTCTTTAGAGAACTGGCTAGAAACACGGTCTATCCCACAGGTGACTATAATAGAGAACAACTATATAATGGAATCTATAGACATGGATTATATGTATTTTATCCTGACACATAAACTCATTTCATTTGTCCTTTTTAATATATTTCTCATATTAAGTTCAATATATTAGTATATATCACATGGAAAATAGATATACCCCTATCATGAAAAAATCACGTTAATATATCCCTATGTGATTATTATGCTATATAAATTTTCATCTAGTACCATATATGGAGACAATTAAGATCTCAATAAATAGTAATATCATAAATCAATAACCTCAGAAATCATGTGTATAACCCAAGATGAAATAAGAAAAACTGTAATAATGACACGACCCAAACAAAAAACCCATCCCTGGGAACTCATATTTCCCCTCATTCTTAGGTTAGCTACTCTCATGAACAATCTCATTACTAATTAATGAAACATCCTAGTGTCCTTTATACTTTTCCCCAAATATTAATTCATTATAAAATAAAACTTTCCCTTCTAATGCATCTTTTTAATATCCCCTAATCTAGAACTCTCTCATGTGACTGAAAAGGGTTGGTTATGAGAAATCAAGTACTCTTCCCCATATGGCAGGGGGTGGTGACTAAAAGTTGGGGGATGAAGAGTATAGTGGAGAGACTATAACCACTATTTTGAATTATCATATAATTATAATGAAATAAAAAATAAATGGAAACAATCAGAGTAAAGACATTACGACAAATAATAATTGAAACCAAATGAATCATCTAATTAATATATTAGGAAAAAAAGTAATGAAGTTCTAGAATCTAACTAAATGACATTGAATAAAAAAATATAATACATAAATAATAGACTCAATGTATTGGGTCCTAATCCCCACATCATTACCACATCCAAATTCCATCCCAACAGAAAATAAGCAATCAACAACAAGGTCCTTTTCCTTTGTCCAAATCATGATCAACATAAACTGCCCTGGTTCCAAATGGTGATATGGATAGGTTGTGAGTATAACATAGTAGGTATACACCATCATGTTTTTAAAACTAGTCAAATAATAATTGTATACAATAAATTGATAATGATGTGCATTAATTAATTCAACTATTAATAAAATACGAACATAACATACTTTAGCTCTGTAAATTAATAGCTCTAATCATGTATTATAACCATTTTATCAAACATTATATAACCAAGGTAAGATAAAATTATTCAGTAACATGCCATAATATCTCATATAATTCATTATAGAAATTCCAAACACTACAATATAACCATGTTATAGTCACAACAATAAAAATTGTTCAAATCCCTATAATCAATACAAATTTTTTGAGTCAAATCCCAATGATCAGTACCAAATTGGGCTAGGGACATTCCATTCTCTGTATAAATTACATCATGGAATAGGCTGACCCCACTCAATGTTTTCATTACAATATATATTTGTGAATGTTCCGTGGTCGAGGATGATATATAAGCATTACAGTGTGGAACACAATCCCTATCACATAGAATGGATAACACAACACTACATCACATGTCTCAATGGTTAATTATTTGAATTACCATTATTCATTCATATGAAACTTTCAATTCAAATACCAATTGATTAAAAATTATATCAATATGAAATAAGCCACAATTTAGGGATTACATACTAAAAAATCACCCAAGTTCACATTTAGGATAAACATACATTAAGCCATTATCCAATTAAATATTTATTTTAATCCAATAATAATTCATGGGATAATATTATTTAATTATTTAATTGATTCATATGAACAAAATTATGGTGTAATCGCAATATAGAAAAATATGGAAATTATCAAACCATTGGTTTAAGATTTAGACCTCTTACCATAAATGAATTGTGAAAAAATTATTCAAAGTACCAAAAACCTCATGGAAGAATGTGAATATCATTAAAAGGAGGACCCTATATCAAAAAATATCAATATCAAAATCAAAAAATCAATCATCCAATGGATTTCATCACAATGGTTGGAGAAAGAAAGGGAGGACAGAAGAAACCTTACCAAAGGAACTTACCAGGATTAGAGACATGAATGGAACATCCAGAAGGGAGTTTGGCACTCTAAAATCACATTGATAATACTTGAGGGTCGAGAGGACTTGATATTTAGTGAAATATAATGATGTTATCCAAAATGTAATGCTTAAAATGATTTTTCTGGAATTTACACGGTGTGTCATGTGGTTACACATAATGTAAATTCATTCATAGAATTCACTGAAAAACCCTTCACCTTAGATATATTTTATAAAAATCATAAAAAAATTACACAACATGTAATCCATTTACATGATGTGTAAATTTAATGAAGATGATCTGTTAGCCAATTTTTTTAAATAACAAGATCCCCCTTTAAATCCCCTCTACTTGCAATGAACCCATAATGAACTTAACTGATTTATTTATTAGCATAATTAATTAAAAAAACATACATATCAGAACATTATGTCATTTTCTCAAAAAAATGGCTCACTTTTCCTAAATAATACTCATCCACCAAATATAAAATTAAAAACTATGAGATATATATTTGAAAAAAATATATGATCATACAAAAACATACCCAAAATATTGATCATTTTCCTCAAAAAATGCTCCCCATCCACAAAAGACAACGACTAAAAGACTATGATTTAAATGAATATAAACCTACCATAAAATTTTTAAATGAGAAATCAATAAGGGATTTACCTAGAAACATAATATAAAATTATACCATTTATTTGAAAAAAGAATCATAAAAAATGTGTATGCGTCAACTAGTTCCACCATAGAATAATCGAATAATGTTTTCTTCTTCACTCCCATATAGTTCAAGTAACGATAATGGGTTTAATATAAAATTATATTTTTTATGATATCATTATGGTTATGATATGATTAATTTGAGAACGTAATATTGATATGATGTATAAAAGATCATATTTAATTCAATCATTTAAAACAATCTTACCAAGAGTAAAATATTTTATTCCAAATTATGTAGTATATTCATATCCATTACATATTCTTATAAGAAAATTCTAATTTATAAAATTCCTAACAACAACTAAATAATATCATTATTCTATTGGTAAAATTATATTTCAACTAAATCACCACAAAATAAACAATTATCATGGTATACTCATGTTTGGGTCGGTTTGACCACTCACATGAATCCATACTATGACATTATATCATGGAGAATATTGATAACATAATTAATGATGTTATATGATATAAAAACTTAATTAATTAATTAAATTTCATTCTGTAAAGGATACATATATATTTAACATATTTATTATGAAAACACACTTCCTTTGTTAAAAATAAATGAAATAATTTTATTACTAATTTCCTTATGTTTGATAAAGAACTCATGGAACGAAACTGAAAAATAAAAGGTAATTATAAATAATCCTTATAGAAAAATTATTAATTTGTGAAATATAATCATGGGTAGAGAAATGAATAATGGCACTTCTCAAATGAATCTATTATAAGAAATTAATGTTTTCAACATCCAATGTGGGATATAGTTTAAAACTAACTTATAAATATATGTAAAGAATGATTATAAATGATAATTACAAATGTATATAGTTATTGATTTGTTTATTGAGTATTTCATTTATATAATAAATTTAATTATTCATGATGTTTGGTGCAATATTGGAATTAAATCAGACTAAGGAGAGGGATTCCATATCAATCACCTTTCATTGGGGGATGATATGATATTATGTACCAATATACATTTTTCTAGTGTAACTACATCCCCATTGATATACAGTATCATGAATTGATTTTCAACATGGAATTGTCCCATTTATTCAATCTCTTCTTTGTTGTGGTATATGATTAATATCTTCCCAAAAATGTAAGAGTTTTTAATAACTCAGTAAGATTCTTGAGTTATAATGTTTCTCATTCATATTAATATTTCAAGTCATATGTCATAAATTATTTATATATTTGGAGATAAATATTGAAATTAATATTCCATATTTATGAGTTCTCTTACCTCATGATAATTCAACTATTTTAATAATAATTCACATACTCATAAATTCCAGTTTCCCCTCTTTGAAAATATTTTACTTTCCTTACCCTTTGTTCCATCAATACATGGAAGTGTCATATTGTGTTTTTACATGTGACCATCATATTTCAATTATAATATATAAATAATGGGGTTTTGTTTACTCTTTTATAATGTGGATTTTTGAATAAGTAATTCAAAATAACTAAAATGTTTTCCCAAACCTTTAAAATAAAATAATTTACATTCCTCCCCACAATAATTTTTTATAAACTTTATATATTTCTAAAAATATCTTATTGAATATTATTGTTAATAATAAATTTTTTCATTGTTTTTGACATCACTATTTTAAAAATTTACTTTCATTGTGACTTTAAGTTCATCTTTTATTCCAAATAGAATAATTGTTTTCTATAACCTTTTTTATAATTTCAATACTATAATTCTACTTATCTCTAAAGGAAATATTTATTTGTAAATTTTTTGGAAGAATCAGAATCTAAATGTACATACTATAAAAATATTATCCATTTGTAATGTGGGTATTGATCATTTAAATTATTTAGGTCAATTTATGTGATACCACATAAAAATTTTGTAAAATAATTTTTTCTTTCCTTGAGGTTCTTTATAATATAATTTATGATTAATTTAATTCGTACTCATATATATGAATGATGATAGATGTGGTCCTATATTTCCCTCCAATTCATTGGTTCATGTTTATGTATCTTGAACTCAATACCGTACATGAGTGGATTAATCACAATAAAAAGGTTAAATATGTGTATTTATCGATATGTTTATGACCTTAAACAATAAATAATTTGAAACGTTAGAATATGTTTCCCTTATTTCATTTCTAGAATATTATTAATTATAGAATATCAATGAATTAGTTCACATATACTATACAAAAAACCCATAAAATACAATTTAGATACATTCTATTAGTATCTATTTTTACAAACCTGTAAAAATTTTAGAAATAAAACACATTTTCGTTCATAGAAAATCTTTTGGATTTTCTTATTGTCCTATTTTTTGTTCGCACTCTTACATAAACCCATTAAAATCAAAATAAAATCATGGTATCATACCAAAAATAGCACTGGGTGAGATAAATGTCAGAAGTCAATTAATGAAGTATAAAAATTAAAACCCATAAAATTTATACATTTACACAATATTGTTTTTGAATAAAAAATAAATCATATCCACATGAAAAACAAACAGTTTTTACTCAAATTAAACCATAATACCCCATAGATTTCTAATAAAAATTCTTTATATGGAACATAATGAATAAGAATATTAGGGTATTTTATTAATAAACCATGTTAAAATCATCTTATAAAAATATATATCCAAGATAAATGTATGGTATAAACCAAAATGGTTAACCCCCTCCAAGAATTTAATGACAAGGAACATCACCCAATATATTTTGGAGAAATTTTGGGATTCACCCATTGTATAACCATTATCAGGATCACCCATAATATATGATGTTTCTGGATCACCCATCACCATATATAATTTTCATGTACCATAATAATAATAATATATTTTTTTATTGTATGTTTTCATCCGAAACCCTATGACACAAATTTTTTACCCATATAAAAATTAATTTTTCATATTGAAAAAAACGTTACTTTAAAAAATTGTTTTCCAAAATAAAATAATTAGTTGGGTTTATCTTTAATGAAAATATATATTTTTTAAATTAATAAAAAAAATAATGATTTTAGATTTGGTGAAACACGTTCACAATATATATGTTAAAATGGAAGAATTCGTTTTTTGTTAATAATGTTATAACTTTCAGTATAAGATATGTATAAATAGTCATCCTGTATTTTTTTTAAAATAATGTTGAATGATACATAAAATTTCTTTCATAATTCTTATGAATAAATATATTTAATATTTCTATGAATATGGACATTGAGGAAAAATATTTTTAATAGTAACTAAATAGGAGGTTTTAAAAAAGTAACTTACCTTGATTCCAATTCATCATATAAATTATTTATCTTACTGAATAATATACATATGTCGATATATTATTTATTTATAAAAATTTTCTTTTTCATTATTTCTTTTATTTTATATAATACCATATTACATACAATAGCATAATCAATTAAGCTTATGCTAGTTGTTTCGATGATATTCAAATCATTTGTCCAAAATGAATTCAGTAGAATAATTATGGCCAGTTAGATCATTATTTCATCATCTTATAAATAATAATCATGAAATATATATCATTTTTATAGATCAAATATACGTTGAGAACCAAATTTTTTATTATTAAAAGTGATCAATGTTACAGTCAATGAGATGATAGGTTGAACATATTAATGAGTAGCATTTTGATTTTTCAAATATAAAAATGGAAAATTTAAATGTTATTATATATTTCTAGAATTATAATTATATCATAAATATCATATTATTGATATAAATTAACTTATATATACAGTCCATGTGATGTGTGTATGAACAATTAATCAAATTGCTTTGGGCATATGGTAATTCACACATATATAGGAATAGTTTTATTATTATTCAATAAATGGAAAGGTAAGAAAATGCATGGTATGTAAATTTTCATGAGTGAGTATTATGACATTAAAATATCATATACACATTAAATAAATTGTTATAACCAGTATTGAGATTTGTAGAATAAAATAAATTTCATCGGTTTGTGAGGCCACCGTCCCCCATACACACAAGGGACAGTTTCATACCCCATTTGGTGGTGGATTAGTTGGATATAAATTATTCTATTAACATAATAAAGAATTAGTATACATAAGACACTTATTTTATTAATTATGAGATTTGAATCATATTTAATGGTGGTATAAGAAGAAATAATATGAATACATACTATTTAAATCAAAACTCTTCATTAAACAACCACCTTTTATTTACACCTTATGCCATCAAAGGGTGGTATTCTTAATAAAATAAGACCACTAGAACATGGTAATTTATTTTAGGAATGTATTTAATTCCATATTTTGATAACATAAAGTATATTAACTTGTTCATAATAGATGATAGGGACTTCCATTTTATATGTGAGGAGAAGGTTATTTTTCAAATTTCTTAATTTGAAATATTAATGCAAATTATTTTTCACTGTAAAATTGATATAAATTTATATAATACCAAATAAAAATTAGTATTATTTAAAATAATATCATAATATATAATATGAACATGTTTAAGTGATGTTTTCACCCTTATCTTTTTGTTTTAACCCCTCACTAACCCTTTTTCCAATCACCATGATATCAAAGTTTTTTATTGTTTGAAGGTCACGAAAGACACTATAAAAGTGAAAGTGACTCATAAATGGAACATGGATGATATTTTAATCTAAGTCCCATTAACATGAATAAAATATGTGATTTTATGAGTTTTAAATAATTCAATAAAATAAGGTTTATTATAAAATATCATTAATTTAATTTTTAGAAATACATATCATATTATAATATAATTTTATTATAACTCATGTAAAATAGTTCCAAAATGAAATAAATTAAGAAATATTTATTATATGATATTAAAAAAAATCAAAAAATAAAATCTTCATACACTTAGATATCATTTTAAACTTTATTGCCTTGTTTAACCCCTGGTTAACCAATTTTTACCTTAATCACGGTAATAAAGTTTTCAATATTAATGGTTTATAATTTTCCTTATAAGATAAAATTTTCTTCATATATATGAAATAAATTAAATTTTAACCCATTAATTATACTTTTTTTTCAAAAACATTATTACTATTAAATATTTTAATAAAATATATTTAATATAAGATTCCAATAATGTCATTTTAAGAGCTACTCAAATACTATTATTTCGAAAAAATCCTAAAAATAGACGAATTTTAATAAAAACCATTAAAACATCTGTAATATTTTATATTTATCTTAAAAATTTCATGGGACAATTTAAATCACAAAAATAACTTTAAGAGATTTTAAAAATTATTTACTATAATTTTCTACTCCATTCATATCAATCACTTTTTTTCATAATAGTTTGAGGAAATTATTTCATAATTAAAAAATAAAATAAAAAATAACATGATAAAAAATATAATTTATGTTTCAGATATAAATTTATAACAATAAATATGTTTTTTAATCTCTGTAATATTTTATCATAGATATATATTACTACAATGTGACATGTTTGAGTTTATATATACATCATAAATATATATTTATTTTCAAACAAAAGAGCAAAAATATAATTAATTATTAATATGGGATTAATATGGTATAAACCCATACATAAAATATAAAAGTGTAAATTTCTATTGTTATTTTGATTTTGTATTATATTATTTTTGACCATAATTACCCGATTAACACTTACCATGTTAAAAAATATTTTCCACTATTTCTATTCATATTTAAAACAATAAAGGTTCCACGTAAAAAAATAGACCTCATAATAAAAAAACGATTTCACTTTTCCATATTCATTTTCTATATGTGGTAGAAATTAAATTATGAATAAAATGAAAAATTCAACCAAATATTATTTTTCAAAAAATAATGTTTTTTATTATATAAATTTATAAAATGTTCATGAAATTAATTATAATATCTTCTAACAATGTTTAATAAATACAATATTTTATGGAAGTGTATTTTTGAAGAAAAAAATTATTATACCAAAAATAAAACAATTAATTACTAAGAATTTATCAATAAATTTGTATTTATTAAATTTATACATATATTTAAAAATATTTTAAATCATATTAATAATCTAAAATATAATATCTAGGTTATAACTATAAAATTCTTATAATAATGTTTCGTGGTATATTTGAGCTTGATTTTTTTTGTTGTATACACATTTGAACATATATTTTTATTAAAATATCATGAAATATAACCCCCTTTAAAAAGTTGAGCACTCAAAAATTAAACATGACCTATATAATAAAACATACTTTTAAAAATATTTATTGGAAAATATGATGGTCATATGGAAAAATGCATTAGTAGGTTTATAATAGGAGGAAATTAATGGGATAAAATAATATAGACATGGAGGTAATTTAATTTACATATAATTATAGAGATGAATATATATCATTGATCATAATAAATTCAATTATTAGTACAATTTTGAAGATCCTAAAACCATAAACCAAATATATTGGAATATGAACAAAAAATCATCAAAATTGAAGGTAATATGATAACATTTTTATTTTGAGAATCGTTTCCAAGATTTTTTGACTTACTCAACAATATTCATTAAGAACATAAATAAATATACTTATATGACAAGTGAAATTAATAATTTAAAAAAATTTCACCAAACATATAACATTTTCTTCAAATTATTTAGTATTCAAGATGATTTTTTCACTCTTTATGCACTGAAATAAACTTATAACAAGTCAAATAATCCTCAAAAGTATGAAAAGATATTACCCCAATCATTAAATTTAAACCAAAATTTAAATGGTTATTAAAAATCAAGATAATGTCAAACATTTAAAAATATGTATATGAATAAATAATATTTTAATATCTACTATTCAGTAATAAGACTAATTTTTCATCATATATCATTCCATAAATCAATCACCCTATATCCCAAATGAAGTCAATAACCTCAAAATTAATGTTTTAACCTCAAATGTTATCTCATACCATTCACCTTAAAACCCCAAAAATGTCATTGTATTCTTCTTAAATAGTTTTAAATGTTAAACATAAGGTTCACATATTCCTTATCCAAATAAAACATCTCCAAAAATATCATTAATCACTAAAAAACCATCACATAAAACCTCCTAAAGAGGTGTTTATGCCATTGAAATTATGATAACACTTTTAATTTGAAACACATGATTTAATAATTTATATAAAATCACACTAAAATATACTAATATTCAATTTTTAATAACGCGTTCCTCTTACACTAATTATATGTACATTCATGAAAAAATATGTAATTTGAATATTTAGAAATTAATTCACTTTATTTTATTTTGAGGATCCATATTATTTTATTTTTAAAAAATTATGACATAATTCATACATAATAAACCCATACATTATAGTTTTGAAGCATCCCCTTAGTATAAATTTTCACCAAAATACAAAAAATTTAAAAATAAAACATGTTTCCTTTTATGGAAATTTTAATTATTTCCAGCATGACTTCTTTATTGTATGTACACATCCATAAACCCCTTGAAACACATTTAAAACATTGTGATGAGAAAAAATTCTCAATAATAGAAAAAGTAAGAAATCTATTATTTCATTGAAAAATATGGAAACCCATGAATTGTTTTACATTGTCACAAATAATCCTTGAGCATATTAAATAGATAATATCCATATGAAAAACTCACACATTTTTCTAAAATAACACCTTTAAAACCCATAATAATAAATATGATCCCTAATAATAAAAATAGAAAATAGTTATATTAGATTATAATATTGATAAAAAACATTAATATCATCTTAGAAATAAATATAGAGTAGTTAAATCCATAGGATAAACCACCTTATATTTCACCATACTTCTTGCCTTTCTAGATAAAGAACATTATCCAATGCATTGAAGAGATATATTGTAGCTGACCCATCATAAAAAATATATCAAGATATACTTCTATATAAACACTATCAGTATCCTTATCATCATTTATAAAGTTCAATTACTAGATAATTAATTTTTTTTCACTTTTTCATCATAAAATCATTTAATATTTTTGAAACCATATTAAAAAATTATTTGGATATCAAAATACCATTTACTTTAAAAAATCATTTTCAAATATAATATAAAAAAAGGAATTATAAAAGAAAGTATATAATATTATAAATTAATAAAAACATGAAATAAATTTTGTAGTGGTTGGAAAACTATGGACAACATAAACATTAAAATGGAACATTATGTTTTTTCCTTTTGTAAAGAAAGTCAAAATATTCCGTACAAGACACATAAAAATCATTAAATTTAAAAAAAATTGAAATTTTATAAAATTATTAATATTTAACATATAACTATTTTTATATATTTTATAATATTTTTATTAATATGAACATAAAATAAAATTCGTTATAAGGGAAACCAAAAAAAGATAATTTTTCAAAGAATGTCTCTTTCGTTGAGTCTGACACATCAAATTCTTTTATTAACATAAAGAATAGGTAATTTATAAAAATTTTTAAATTTATTAATTTACTATTTAATGTTCTATATTAATTTTCTTTTATTTAATGTTATATAATGTTAAAATACAAAATAAATTAAGTTCACTCATGGAATTATGATCGTTTTTGGCTCATATGTCCAGAATGAATTTGGTAGGATAACTGTGTTAAATATGGAAATTATTTCATAAAATAAAAAATAATAATAATGAAATAATTATCATTTTTATAAATAAATAACACTTTTACAAACGATCCACTAATTATGGATATAAAAAAATATATATTTTACAATCATAGAGAAGGTAGGACCTATGTACACATGAACATGGTTTATATTTCATAATGTCCAGGATGGAAATAAGTTAAGTATTATATAATCTTTATATAATGAAAAAATATCATAAATACCATATTATTTCTTTTAATACACTAATATATATCATCCATGTGATGCCATGATGAAAAACGAATCACATCAATCTCTACAGGTTGTTATCAACATGCATGCACAAACGACGTAATCATTTTTCATTGAATGAAATGTTTAGGAAATATATGATATATTACTTTTATATAAGAATATATATGTCAAGAATATGATATATATATATAAGTTAAATCCATAAGTATATTCAACTGTGATATATAGTGTTGGAAAATGAGTTTCATTGGTTTACGTGGTGGTAGTCCTCTTTACACACAAATATCAGTTTCAATTACCATTTGATAGATGAGAAGATGAATATAGCTTATGATATTAAAATAAAAATATGTCAATATATGGATGATATTTATGTTATTATTTCATAATGTTTTATAAAAAATTGAAGAGGTGGGATAATAAATTATATTAATTCCTTCGGTTGAAATCTATACATCTTCATCAGACAAACTCCAAGGTTTTAAAATTTAATCCATAATAGGTGGGTTCTATGAAAAATATAATACTATTGTACATGGGTAGAGACTTTTTTAATGTTACTTATTTCGTATTCTCTAAACCATATGGCTCATGAAGTGTGGATAAGAGAAGAGAGGGGGCACCCTTTTATGTGAGGAGAGGGGAATTCATGGAATTTTATTAAGTATTAAAGAATTATAAATTAAAATTCATTTCCATATGTATATAAATAAATTTAATTAGAATAAAATACTAGGATAGGTATAAATAATATTATCCAATGATATTTGGAAACTTTTATGTGATGTTTTCACACTTTTCTTTTTTATTTTACAACATGTTAACCCTTTTGGAAATTATCAAAATATCATTGTTTATTCCTTGTTAGGGGTCGAGAAATATATTTTAAAAGGAAAAGTGTATCAAAAATAAACCATGGTTTATATTTTAAACCACATATAATTCACCTTTCTGAATATAGTATTTTTGTAAATTTTAAATCATCAGATGAAATATTATTTATTATAAAATTTCATTAATACCATTTTTGGAAAGACATAAAATATTATAACATCATATATATCTAACTCATGTATAATGGTTCCAGATATGAATTAATTAAAATATAAGGTTGATATTATATTAATACAATCACCTAAACATATTTTCTCATGTTTATATATCATTTTAAAATGTAACATCTAGTTTAACCCCTGGGGGAACCAATGTTAACCTTAACGATGGTAATGACTTCCCTACTATTAAAGGTTTAAATTGATACTTATAATATGAAAATTGGTTCATAAAAGGGAATGTGATAAATATTTTTACCACATATCATTCTAATTTTCATATTTCATGATTTTTATGATTTTTAAATAATTCCATAAAATATTTGTAACATAGAATACTATTAATATCATTTTAATTACTATTCAAATATGTTTACATCAAAAAAAACCTGAAAAATGTAATGTGAATATAAAACATAAAAAATTCTCTAATATTACATAATTTTTCCAAATATTTATGGGAAAATTTAAATCACCCAAAATATTAATTTTATAGTTTTTTAAAGTAATTTACATTTCTTTTCAACAGCTTGCACAAGAACTGCATCGACATTGCTTAAACATTTATATTAGTCATTTAATCATTAAAAATTAAATGTAAATTTCCATGATAAAAAAAGATAATTAATATTTCAAATAACTATTTACAAATTAACATAAGTTGTTTTTATCCATGCCAAAAAAAATTGTTGATATTAGAAGAAAGAGAGTTACATTTTTAATATATATATATATACATAAAATAATATATTTGATTTTAAAATGAAAATGGAAAATAATAATGAATTAGAATAATTGATTATAATAGTTGAACACCAATCCACCAATAAATTAAAGACTATTGTTATGATTATTTTTGGTACGCACCATATTTTTTTTAACCTCAATTACCAGATTTACCCTTATCGAGGTAATAGATTTTAACTATGATTAATGTTAATTTTGGAAAAAAAATAAAAGCTTTATATTCAAAAAAAATTATATTGATTTAAAATTTGGAATTAAATTTTCAAAATTAAATTTTGATATGTTGAAAAAATTACTTTAATATTAAAAGGGAAAATACAATGAAACATAATTTTCTAAAATATGCATTTTTAACCCAATAATAGAGTAAACAAAAATCATGTTTAATAATGGTAAAAAGATAATTAATTATTTTATATCTAATTAAAGGGTAATTAGGCAACATTAAAAAAATACATAGAATAATTGGACTTCTTAATAAACCTAAATGGTAGTTTAACAAAAATTCATATTTTTCACTATTCACTAAAAAATCCAAAAACCAGACTCGAAGATGATTTTGATATCCCATGGGTCCCCTCCATAAACCAAATTCCTGAGAATAATCTACCTCAGACATTATGGATATAGTCTAACCAAACATTGATTAATCCACCTCTAAAATCATCTGTCTAAACAGATGAACTAGTAGGGTCAATCAACTCTCAGACAAAAAAACATGAGGCCTCTCTCATCATCGTATATCTCCACACCCAATAGAAAAACCAAAAAAGTCTCTCAACAACCCTAATATAGGCCAAAAAAACACTAGGATCTTATTTCCCCCATGATTACATCCTAAAGATACATCTTTCTAGGGACTCCCCATTTCCAACAAAGCTCTTGGGCCACTCCCGTCGAAAAGATCCTCAATTGAAAAATATGAAAAAACATGACCAGGAAACATTATTATGGTTCCCCTATCCATCCAAAATCAAGAGACACACCAAGGGAGGAAACATTGAAAATTTCTCTAAGTGTCTTCCAATTGATCCGTGATCAATAACACTCCATCAATGGAATCAAAAAACATAAGCCCACCAATATGGCATTCACCATGGTCCTTCTGACCACATCAAATGTGTAGATGACACCCATCCATGATCTACAACCACATAGGGGAATCATATGCACAAACAAATCTCTCTATGGTTAGTTATAAAATAAAATTCCAACCCTACCATTTAGTCAAACATCAAGAAAATTCGGTCATCCTGGGTCAACAAAACATAAATAATTGGTTAGTCATCCAGGAGACATTCCAACCAGCCCATCCATGATATCTCCCATTTCCAAATTATGATAACTATCCATAAAAACCCAAACAAACCCCCTTGACCTCCAAAGCATACCTCTCTATATAAGACAACCCCTTGTGATCAAAAAATGGGGGAATAGATTTGTTGACTACCAAAGTCTACCCATTAGTAGGCCCCATGTTGGTGATTTGCAATAAGGGTATAACAAACATACAATAGGAGGAATTTCCTTCTAAGAGAAATGTACAAAAGAGAGATATAATATATATACACTAATAAAAACCTTATCAAATATACATATGAATGTATACCCATGATCATACATATAATGTCATATAATACTTAAACAACTATAAGGTATACAATAAATACACAAAAAGGTAAATATAGAAGTGACCATTAATCCCAAATAGATCCTCAAAAACAATGAGATGGAAATATCCATCATAATAGCTAACATTCTCCATCTAACTTAAAAACAATCTTAACATATACGAGGGGTGAGAATAATTGTAAACTCAAGAGGACCCCCATTATTTCCTCTTGTGAAAAGATATGGAAATAATGCTAAGGCAAAGAAAACAAAAGTGAAACTATTTATTCACCTAAAAAGGTATACTATGTTACTAAACTCACCCAACTTAACTCTCACTAGGAATCACATACAATAATACTTATTAAATTATAATGACACATCAAGGGTATAATGTTGCACATCCAAAGGAATCTCTCCCAAAAAGTATGATTTCTGACATACACATGGGAAAAATATTAGAACATGGGGCATGTCCGTTACATCATCACATCATCGCATATCATATCTCTATATGGTAACGATTTAGTTTTTGGGATCCACTGTATCACATATTATGTGTATCATACATCAGATATTATACCTCAATCCATTATAACACAAACACTAGGTAAGGTACCTCATGCCATCAAAGCATATACACATCAAACCATTAATTACCATTTGTATACAATATCTAGAAAAAAATGTGTGTAAAATAACCACAATCCACAATAAAATTATATACATGTATATGGGGAAACTAAGTGGCATTCATACAAGTAGATAATTCTATAAAGGCACTAGAGTAGAGCCAGAAATGGTAGTCTGGTATCCATGCTCCCATAGAAATGTTGGGGAAAACACCCTCCTAAATACCACTGGTTATTTTTCACCCTGTCTGAAATGGGTGTGGAAGAATATGAAATAATATAACTTATAAGATATAATATAGCTCAAAACCACACTATTGACCAAATATAATATTATACTCCATTGAATCTAATTTATCTCAGATTCCAATCATTCAAAGTAAATATTAGATATCCAATAATCACATAGAAATTCTAAATAAATAGATTACATTACTTATTCTCATTAAAAATTCATTTTTTAAATTAATTCATTATACAGTAATTAAACAGTAACACTATTCCATATTAAATTACATTATATGATAAAGTCCAGTCTATTAAATCTTAAAAAAACCAATTCCATAGTTTCTCAAGGGTAACATCTTATTTTAATTATATAAATAAAAACCCCATTGGTTTAATTTTTTTAATCATTTAATAAAATCATTAAATAAAATTGGTACTCTAGAAAAAATATTATGCAACCATCAATATGTGTAACAATGACCATCCAACAATATAAAACTATGGGAAAAAATGAAAATATAATAATCAACCCAACTATTGGGAATTAAATAGATTTATATCAAGAAAGAATCTATCTCTATGACATAAATTGGAAATCCTAGATTCAACTAGTTTAAACTATCTCCAATTTCATTCTCAACACCCACACGCATATCTTGATGCGTATCATCGTCACATGCAGCAACTGTTTCCATATAATTCAGGCATGCATGCCTCATATCATCATCTATCTCGTACTTCTATCACATCATATAAAATGATAAAATCTAGAGAATATAAAAAGGTAGCAATTAAACAAGAATAATAAATAGGGATACATAGGACTAAAATAAGGCATTCATCGTTAATAAAAAACAATAAAACATTTTCCTAAGGCATTATTTAAAAAAAACTGGTTTTATTCCACATTTTACTCACTTATTCATTATTTTTAAGTTCCAAATTTGAGAAAGCTATTGAATTAGCCATAATAATCTATCAGTGGTTCAAATTTCTCTTAGGAACAATTCAAGTTTCAATGAACCTAGAGAGTACCATTCTCATTTAACAATCATTTTAATTATCAAATTCTCAAAAAAAAATGTCATGCATCATGTTATATATCAAATTCCATTATCACATGGAACAAAATACATTTTCAATTAAACATACATACTCACATCAATTTCATTGTCATCAAATTGAAAAAAAAATTGTATTACAATCATACGTATTAATAAATTATTAAGCCGAATAATAAAAAATTATTTTCTTTAGGTTCTTTAATATTTTCCATTAAGATAAACATGATAATTTATAGCATAAGAAAACATGATAAGAATCATAACATAGGTTGTGCACTATATAGAAAAGTAGGAGGAAAAATTTTATCAAATTATAAAGAAACAACATAATTATGCTATCACTATGCAATTTCTTTGATCTAGTTTAATAATTATTTAATTAATTTCACTACCCTTTAATGTTCTAAACCATGATAACTTAAAAATTTTATGAAAATAAAACCAATGTAATGGATCCATTTCCTCAAAGGTGTTACAAAATTATCATGACAACAAATGACAATTATGGAACCTGATCTCATATCCCATGAAGAACTATGATATCTTGATGTATTCATGACATAAAAACAGTAGAAATGACAAAATAAATTCCATAATAAAATTGGAGATCAAACACCATACAATGGAATGAAAAAACACGATGAAACAAGAACATATGTAGGGAAACCGTAAGAAAATGGATGGAATAATATACCCCATATCAACATGAATCAATGACTGTAATTCCAGATCATTCCATATTGAAAGGAGATTCAAAGGGATTCAAAGTCCTTTCATCTATTCTTTGGGTTTCATGGGGATAATTTTAAAATAATGGGGTTTGTGTGGGATTCCTTTATTTATAGGCTTCCTAAAAATTAGAATACCAAGACATAGCCCCTTTAGACAATGCCACAACACTTTCTAACTGCGGGAATCCTATGTCACATCATAAGGTACCATGCCACACCCACCATCAGTAAAAAGAGATTCTAATAATCAATTATATATCAAACTAAAGAGGATTTGGAGGTTATGGTACAACCATAAGATCTTCTTCACAAGACCATCGTTACTAAAAAGGGGATCACACTGTAGAAAACAACCCAAGATGCATATACACCTAAAAATATAGTGGCCTTGAAATACAAATATTCTCAACATATTCAATAGAATGGAGACCACAACACAATTATAAAAACATTAAATATTTCTCCTTACGTTTATATATCATGACCATGGGAGCCATGCCACAACCATTACAAATTTTCTAGTGGCGCCTCTGTTTTCCTCCAATCATACTCCAAACTCCATAAAACCACTTCCAAGATCCTACAACACCTGAATATAACCATAAAAAGGGATATCATAACACATAAAAAGACATTAGATACATCTAAAAAAATTCATCCTATAGAATTCAAAACAAAACCCCAAGAGAAAACAGAATGGGCCATCCGACCAACCACTATATAAGACACCTCTTAAGAATCTAACCAAAATAGGAGCTCAACAACCTCATCAAAGGAAAAATGATCAAACCGATGAAATATAAACTACCATATCCTAATAATTTCTTATATGAGATACATCTCAAATGATAAAAAGGATACCATCAACAGGGTAAAAAGAGAAAAAAAATCTCATAAACAGACACTGGTGTAACATCTAAAACTAGAATTATAATAAGATAAAAGATAGACATTAAACATGTCAATGTAATGAGAATATATGCGTGGGTCCCATTACTAGGTAATTATCTACATGGCACTTTGTTTCCACAAAGCATGAACCAAAGAAAGAACATTACAACACAACACCTTTACTTAGAGATCTTGGATCTCCATTGGAAACTTCTCAGAGGTCGATGCATCATCAACATCAATCTATCCCCAATCTATGGCGTAATAGTCGTCATGAAGAAAAAAAATAGTTTTAAATGGTGAAAAAATCTTTTATCGAGATCATAAATGGGTTAAATTATCTTTGATTCTCCCTGGATACAACACAAGAAAATGCCTTGAAAGGCCCAAAAAACTGAGGAGAAGGATTAATCCCATGACTAAACATTCACCAGCCCTCACAAGGAGTCATCATAATAAATACATGACCCCCAATATTGAAATATACATGTATCCTCATATGATTAGTATGTCATTAATGTGATCCTAAATTTTGTTCATCCTATCACATATCACTTGAACCATCTCTTCTGTATTTTTCACTATTTATGGATAGAGAATTACAACCTCTATGATCCAATTGAAGCACAATAGAGAATAAACCGTCATCCGAAAAAATAATTGAATGAATCCAAACCGTTGGTGGATTAAAAACCACTGTTTTAAGAAAAATATACCATGCTAGGTTCCTTATACATGATCCTCCAAAAAATAAGGGGTGCGAGAATATATCATATCATCAAGAGTCCTGAGAGTCCACTCATTTTCACTATCTTTTGGTTGAAAAGTAATGTTAATGAATTAATTATTCCCAAAAGTATGATGAATAAATATCTACACTATCAATGTAAAATTATGATCTCATTAAGGATGATCATCCTTAGGATTGTGTCGAGTCTCACTATATCCTCCAGAAACATGCTCGACAAAACCTTCACAGATATTGACTCTATGATAACTTTAAAGTGAATTGGTTTCATCATTAAATTTTCAATCGCCCACATAGAATCACTGACTCAATGATCTTAAGGTAAAAAATTAATGATTTTTAGCGATATTCCCACCTAAATCCACTTATGAACACCTAAAGAATAGATAAACAAATAGAAACAATATGGTTAACCTTTGTCATCTAGCTAACCAAACATTGAGAAATCAACTATAAAATCGTTTGCTTCAAACCAGGAAAATAAAAATAAACTCTCATATATCAGTGCATCTTTATTACACTAGGATGTACCTTGAAAGGTGAGATATAGAACTCATGGAATTCAATCTTAGTCACCTATAATGTGATGAAAATTCCCTGTTGGAATAACAACCAATGTTTTTTATGATCAAATCATCCATTAGGGGCATCAAAAAAAACAACTCATTCTTTTTAAACATCCACCACATAATCCATCAATCGGGACTCCTCCACTTACTGGTCAAAATATTACTACACTATAACCTATAAAATAGTACCTATACCTCTTTCCACTCAAATATTAAGATCTATCAATGACATATCTTCAATAACTCACTACAAATCTCTTGATTCACACACAACATCTCTATGTGAATTCCTACTCAGTGTCTATGCTCTTACATTTCACTTTCATAGAATATAATAAATCTCTAATGATTTAATCCTAATAGAATTAAATAAATCACAACTATCTCAATTTCCAGTCACAATTCTAGAATACATATGTCATGTAATTATAATCATGTAAAAAACAAAAAACACTCACCATTTAGGTAATGTTGGCATAATTTCATGGAAAACGTTTTATAACATATAAGGACAATTGGTAAAATATTTACTCTCATGGGGACATATTTTTCATGACCCATGACCTAGAATGGATCACAAATGCATCCTAACATAGCAAAAACCAAGATGTGAAGTGTCAAGTAAAACCTCAAAATGAAATCCCTCATCATAAATATAATGTAATGGTGTGATAAACATATTACCCTTTAGGGACTGAAAATATTCTTGAAAAAGGTAGGTCCATAATAAATTATGATCCTTCTAGGTCAATAATATCATAGTAGTCACAAACTCAAATTAATCAGTTATGAATCACCTATAATTGCCTCTAATACTAAGAAAAAATCAAAAATATTCCACAATATTGGGGATTCCCACTAAAAATTCCTCTAAAATTGAATGAACCACAAACACTCCTTTATGTGATACAAAATTACAAATTAAATGAATATAGAAATCTTGTAACTCACACTTCATCATCATTCCAAATTTCTTTTCACAAAAATAACACCCGGAATAGCAAGCATATTCACTTCATGCTCCTCCACAGATGTTTAGTATATAATAATTCCGTTGATGAAAAACACCATGAACATATCCCAAAACTCTAAAAAAAACTACATTTATCATAACCAATAACATAACTCAAGTGATCATCACATGTAATGATATCACAATAAAATAAACACGATAACTACCATAAAAAAAAGTATTCTTTGGAATATCCTCATCATTCACCTATATCAAATGACAGACATATCACAATTTGATCATTTGGAAACTGATTTATCGTTTTATATGATACAATAAATCACTAATAGAAAAAATAGGATAAAGGTTCTTCACTCTCATGTGGTTCAAGTGATGATTATAAATACAAACCTGCAATCTACCATCGACCATCTTCACAAACCAAACTAGTGTTCCCCACGGTGTAAATCTCAGAAGAAAAAACCTCACTTCAATTTTTCAATGATCTATACTCATTTATATTAAAACTAATAAGGCACCATCATATATGGATACATTGATATAGGATAGAATACATGTTTTTTTGGATCCCAAACATTATCTCTCATTGAGGATAATTCAACAACTACCTCAGGAAATAAATCATGGTACTCTTCTACAACCTTATGAAAAATTGGCTACATGACCTCTAAATAACTCAATATCAAATAAACCACCAAATATGCCCAAGATGAAACATAAATATGACCCATCTAATGGCATTTTCCCCATCTGACACTATTGTCTCTTCATTATCATTTTAAAACACAACATGCCTTAAGAATCAACTTATAGTAGACAACATTATATACATCCAATCCATAATAAGGATGTAATAATATGGAAATAACCAAATGTAGAGGATATCCACCCAAGGGAAGTTGTTCCACATCAATATAACATATTATTTATAACCATCATAAAAGTCATCTTGACCTTTAATGAGAATAGTAAATTCTATGTGCACTTGATTCCTCTCCACCAAAATTCCTGAAGCATGTGAAATGAAAAGTGATATAAATGATTTCATAGATACCAAATAAAAATGAGCATGAGCCCATTTGAAAACAATCAAATGATATGTAGTTTCATTTCTAGATTTCTCATTATAGGAAAATATATAGAATGAAACTGATAATGACATGTATCACATCCAATCTGACCCTACTTGAAACTACCTCCATGGGTGCGATCTTTTATATACAGATGAAAAGAATCTCAATGATGCCATATTCTATCCCCATGATCTCTCTACTGATCCAATATTATAACACCCGTATACTACTACCTCGGTTGAAATGTATCAATAGAGGGACTTGAATCAGAACATGTGGAAAATGTAGGCTACTCAGAATGGTTGGAAACTCCCATCAAAGATGGCCAAAGCCTCCATAAGAAAAGAATGTGTTTGATCCTTTAGAATTGGCTTGAGGGATTATACACATGAAGAAATGAGACGACTAGGGGAGGGACTTATAGCTGGTTGACCAAAATCTATAATATTTTGGAAATTATTAATCCTAGACCACAAATCTACATCATGAGTAATCCTGATGACTCCCCTCTCAAGATGATCTTGTGTGGGTTAACATCCTCTCAATCTATAAAATTTTATGTTTCATAAGATCTTTCATTAGCATAAACAGAGTTACCATAAAGTGGTTATATCGATTAAACGCCTCTTAAAAATGCCTCATGTTGGCCTCCTCATCTAGAAATTGTTCTGAAGAATATCAAAGAAGATCCCTAAAATGGATCCAGGACGCCCACACACAAGAAACTGTCTATCAAAGAGGAATAATCTCCTTGAGACTTCCCACCTTCATGATAATTGAATTAAAATATTCTATGATCATTTCCAAAAAAATTTACCCAATATACCACTAAATACTCTTGATACTTGATGTAAAAGATCCCCCACTTGTTCACTTCTCCACACAGCATCATCACAGCCAGTTAAACCCAGTGCTCCCTCCAAGCACCGATCAAACTAAAATATATCAAAACCTACACTGACAAGTAATTAGTGAGTGAATATAAAAATTATCTCTCATACTTATATAGAAAATGTTGTAGAAACTCTCATAGGTTTATCCTCCATGTTTCATCATCATTGACCTCTACTCCATGATGAATTCTGGCACATACTGCTCGACATCTTCAGTGTGAACCTAATGAGGATGTCAATGTTGAGCCTTACCTGTATAAAGATCAAAATTTTGTAACCCTAAATTGAGAATATGAAGTTATTAGCATTAATTAATTAGGTATTTATTTATATTTTTTGAGGTTTAAACATTTACCCAGGACTGCACATTTAAAAGAATTATGCAAATAAAATGATTCACGATCCATTCCATGGTCTCTATCCCAGAACTAGCATCAATTCATTTAGAAGACATAGTAAAATTAAAGGTCTATTAATTAAAAAACGAGGGCCCGAAATAGATATATCTCATATAGGCCAATGTTTTTACATTTCACACTAAATATAAAAAACCTTTTTTCCCAAACAACCCATGTGATACCACAAATTCCCAACCCCAAACTCCATCATATCCATGAAAATGAACCAATGATTCCACTCTATCATGAAACTATCCCGCTAAAGGGAATGCCTCATATGATGGAAATGAGAGAAAGGATATGGTGACTGTATGAGTCTAACATCCAACAGATCCTGAGTTGGATACTAGTGCAATGGTTATAAAAAACCAATAATGTGAGGAATTTACCTCTGGGAGAAATGAAAAAAAGAGAGAGATAAGATATTTACAACAATAAAAACCAATCCATAATTTTTTAAAATAATAAACAAGTTTATAAATGTAATTTTATTCATTACTAAAAAATATAATGAAAAATACAAATACCAAAAAAGTAAATAAGGAAGTGCCCGTGAATCCCACAAATCTCCAGAAAAACCACAAACATGTCATATCTGGACAGATCTCCATCTTTCTCTAATAGACATGAGTATAGTATATATATATATATATCTATGGGATTAGAATAAAATAATACTTATTATGATCCACCGAATATAATTTAATGAAAAAGATAAATTACTCATTCTAATGTATAGTGAACAATAATGAAACTAAATCATAGAAAAAATATTTATACTAAATTTCCAACATCATCTTGGCCAACACTCACCATGTATCTCAGAAAAGATATAATAGAGTATATTAATGAATCATAAAGGGTACCAATCTATCACATACCACTTGTTTTCTAGTACTCTCCAAAATTTAATGCCTTATTCCACATCTCTAAAAAAAATTATTCACCTCGTAGACAATTTGGGTAATTATCACAACATGAACCTCATAAATCACATCATCCCAACTCTCATATCCACATAGTTACAACTAGTTTCTGAGATCCACCATATCCCATATGACATGTACTATATGTTGGTTATAATACCTCAATCCATAACAACATATACAAATCATACCTATAATAAATATTTTCATACATTATCTAGAGATACCTAAGATTGAAATATGAAAAATCTATCACATCCCTTAAAAATTTATAAGGGAAAACTAACTATCATGCATACTATGACATAATTATACCATGATAATATTGTAGGGCTAGAGGGGGTAATCAAAATTTTATCTTCCCATTGAGATGTTGGGGAAAACAAACTCCCTCAGTCCACTGGCTGTCAATCTTTCTAATAGACAGGGATGGTGTAGCATATGAAAAGGTAGACTTTATAGAATATAATATTCCTCTGAATCACAAAATGAGAATAATCTAGTATCCTACTAAACAATAGTTAATGCTTGATATAATTATACTTTTCACTAATAATAGAAGATATCATATAATAACGAATTAATTTTAGATACATGCATTAAAATAGTTAATTCCAATTATAATTTCATTTCATCAATTAATTCCTTATCCATTAATTGACTATTAACATTATCTAATATTACATTACATTAATCAACAAAGAAAAGTCTATCCCCTCTATGAATAAGAAAAATATATTCCATGATAACTCTAGAGTAACATCTCATTTTTAATCTAGAAGGAACCTTTCCAATTGGTCAAAATTTTATTATTCACTAATAACATAATTCCAAAATCTAGGTACACTATGAAAATAAAATAATATACCATATATATATGCATCTGAGATCATCCAGCTACCTCAATAAATACGAAAATGAAAAATATAATAAAATAATAAAATCATCCATTAACCATTAAATTTATTTATATCAAGAATTCATACAAATTTAATTATTTCATGGGTAATCCAAACATCAACCCCATATAGACATCTGAATTACCATCTCGATCATCCACATTCATATCCCGATGCATCTCACCATAAAATGTGGAACTACTTCCACATCATTTGGGAATACTCATAACAACAAATTAACCAATTCAAGCATATCCATTTTAGGTTCATATCTGATCACATAGCAAGGATTATATCTAGAGTACATCTAAAGGAAGAAAGAAAAAAAATTTACTAGGAAACTTGGCCCTGACATTATGAATACACCCTTCATAACAAACGGGCACTCATTTCTCCATGGAGGTATTTTTAAATGAAAAAAAAGTTTTAATATCATCATGAATGAATGAATGAATTTATTATATTTATCCAAGAACAAGAATCATATAGTGTCCTTTGTAAAAGATATCAAATGATTAACATATTCTTAGCATTGATTCTGAGAATAGACCAATTAATCTAATTAATTATCAATTATCATTTTGTCATTATTAACTATTTTCAATCAAGATAAATATTCATATAAATAGAATAAAAAATGATATCAATAATAACATAGGAAACACATTATCTGGTAAAACAACATGTGAATTATTTTCATGGTATAAAGAAACAACATTAAAATATGATCCCCTACTAATAAAATTAATCTAATTCCAGATTTATCATATTAATTTCACATATATCCAATGGGATAAACCATGATAAAATTATGATTTCACATAAATAAATAAAATAAATGACCCCTACATCCTAGTCTTTAACTTCATCACATGAGAATAGACCAATCTCGTGGATCCCGATCACCTCTCAAGTGAGAAACTATTATATTCCAAACATGTAATGCCATTAAAAACTATAAATTGATATAAGAAACACCATAAAAAAATGATGGATAAAAAATATAAAGGAATGGTGAAATTAGGGGAAACACGATCATATGGGGATAACCTGATAAAAGATGAAGGCAGTACATACCTCTGACCCCCATGGATCGATAAATAGAGTAGGAGACAAATGCCAACTAAAAGGGGATTAAAAGGGATTAAAAACCCTATCATTTTCCAATGGAGATTGCAGGATAGAAGTGAAAATTAATAGGGTTTAGGAAAGATACATGTTTTTATCGACAACCTAAAAATTAGAAGACCACAGTGCAACCACACTGGACCACACGACAACACTTTCTGATGCATGGAATTCTACGATGCGGCCTTAGAAACCATGACACAACCACCCTCAATCAAATGACATTTTTATAATATGATACATATCCAATAAAATAATATCTAGGGGTTAAAGTTTTTATTTAATTACCCTAACATAGGACCTCCATTGGCAATAAAGGGACCATGTTGTAGCCTACTGGCAAGGATGAAACTACTTGTAAAATAGTTGAAGCATTGAAATACATCATAGCTCCACTAAAACTACATCATAGAGGAAACACTAGAAGTATAAAAAAGACCAAAGTGGATCCTCAAGGTTTTATTATGTAAACTAGGGTGAAATTTCGTTACCATGCTAGATTTGGTAGTTGATCCCCCTTCTCTTCCAAACCTCCTATAATCATTATTAATCCTCCTACGAGCACCTCAAACTCCAAAAAACCACAAAGGTATGGAATATCAAAATTAGGGACCGTATAAGTTAGAATAAAAACCCAGTGGATCATTATCCACACTTCTCACCTATTGGCATCTAATTCCATATCCATGAGGGAGAACTCCAACTCACCCCTGGCTCACTCATAGGAAATCACCCTGGCTATTAGGCAATTGTATCCCGCCCCATCAAATCCCACATTGAAGGTGACTCTCTTTAAGACTAAGAAGAAAATCATTAAATCAATTTGAAAATAATTAGGTCACATAATAACATCATCATTACCACCACTATGCACCTCTACATGGAACACATGATATTCCTTGAGAACTGAGATCAGGATGCGGGTCCAACGAACAAGGGCTCTAATTCAAGGAAAATAAATCTTAATCCCTATCAAAAGAAAAAAACCTAACAAGGGATTTAAAAAATAATAGGTTATCCTATAAGTGAAATTAAAATTCCATTATTATGGATACATAAAAATGTTTAATACTTGACCAACCTCATGGTGCAACCCTTAAAGCATCAAGCCTAAACCCGTGCTCTTCCAAAGTCCAAAGAGTCTAACAGAAACCAAATATATGAATTATATAATATAAAACAACATTATGTTATTTAATAAATTTAATTCCATGATAAATAAATATTTATAAAAAAAATAGGTGGATTCATGCTTCGAAACCGTTAAAAACCATCAACAGATGGACCGCGATGCCCCGCTAATGAAAAGACAAGAAAAATAAGAAACAGACAATGCTAAATTTGACATAATTCCCATTAAATTTAATTGAAATCAAAGTAAAACTCTTTATATAATAATACCTTCACCAAAATTAAGAATGAATATATGAATATATAATATCGGATCATACTCCCACCTAGTGATGCCAAATCCCTATCATCCCTATAAGATTCAACCATGCATTGGTGGAATATGAATCGAATCCCATGGAATTGAAAATTAAAATAAACTTCCATGGAGTAATAATAATAATAGATAATGAAGAGGAATATATATACCTCCCAATACCAAATAAATCCTCAATAGTCTACCAAAAAACAAGGGGTAATTTAGGGAAGAATCATAGAGGGAGAGGTACTGGTCCACATGTGCACATGGGAAGAAATGGGAGGAGAAAGTGACAAATTTACCATAATGTAGACTACATCAAAACAGTTATTGAATTTATTTTTCAATATTTTATATATAGAAGTTTAAGAGATTAATTTTATTTTAAAATCCAAAACGGAAGGGAAAACAATTTATCGAAAAATGTATTTTTAAGACCAATGTAGGACATATTCCAAAATATGGTATAATGATGATTAAAATGTAATTAATAATATGATATGTAATTAAATAATACTTATTTTAATTTTAAATAAAATTATACTAATAATGTGACATCTTATTCAAAATAAATTTTAGTTTTACCCAAATCGTTATTTTCACTATTCACTGAAAAGTGAATATTTTTGCAAAAAACAAAAACAAATCCCCCTTGGATAATGTTATTATGTAAAATTTAAAAATTAATTAAATATTTTCAAATAAATTTTCTAAATTTTATGTTAAATAATATTATTATTCCAATACATAATATAATAAGAAACCATTTCGAATAAATATACTATATTTACTAAAAAATGGGTAATTATATTCAATGAATTTATCAATTAATTTTTATTGTGTATAATAATTATAAACAAATTTTATAGTATTTTTAATCCCATTCATAGACTCCAATTTATTATCTATATTATAAATATGACATTTCCATAATAATATATCATGGTTTGTTCAATCACATTGTTTTTTTATGTATACGATATCTTAAATATTGTTCCTTTACAATCATAGAGAAGGTAGGACCTATGTACACATGAACATGGTTTATATTTCATAATGTCCAGGATGGAAATAAGTTAAGTATTATATAATCTTTATATAATGAAAAAATATCATAAATACCATATTATTTCTTTTAATACACTAATATATATCATCCATGTGATCCATGATGAAAAACGAATCACATCAATCTCTGGAGGTTGTTATCAACATGCATGCACAAACGACGTAATCATTTTTCATTGAATGAAATGTTTAGGAAATATATGATATATTACTTTTATATAAGAATATATATGTCAAGAATATGATATATATATAAGTTAAATCCATAAGTATATTCAACTGTGATATATAGTGTTGGAAAATGAGTTTCATTGGTTTACGTGGTGGTAGTCCTCTTTACACACAAATATCAGTTTCAATTACCATTTGATAGATGAGAAGATGAATATAGCTTATGATATTAAAATAAAAATATGTCAATATATGGATGATATTTATGTTATTATTTCATAATGGTTTATAAAAAATTGAAGAGGTGGGATAATAAATTATATTAATTCCTTCGGTTGAAATCTATACATCTTCTTCAGACAAACTCCTAGGTTTTAAAATTTAATCCATAATAGGTGGGTTCTATGAAAAATATAATACTATTTTAAACGGGTAGAGACTTTTTTAATGTTACTTATTTCGTATTCTCTAAACCATATGGCTCATGAAGTGTGGATAAGAGAAGAGAGGGGGCACCCTTTTATGTGAGGAGAGGGGAATTCATGGAATTTTATTAAGTATTAAAGAATTATAAATTAAAATTCATTTCCATATGTATATAAATAAATTTAATTAGAATAAAATACTAGGATAGGTATAAATAATATTATCCAATGATATTTGGAAACTTTTATGTGATGTTTTCACACTTTTCTCTTTATTTTACAACATGTTAACCCTTTTGGAAATTATCAAAATATCATTGTTTATTCCTTGTTAGGGGTCGAGAAATATATTTTAAAAGGAAAAGTGTATCAAAAATAAACCATGGTTTATATTTTAAACCACATATAATTCACATTTCTGAATATAGTATTTTTGTAAATTTTAAATCATCAGATGAAATATTATTTATTATAAAATTTCATTAATTCCATTTTTGGAAATACATAAAATATTATAACATCATATATATCTAACTCATGTATAATGGTTCCAGATATGAATTAATTAAAATATAAGGTTGATATTATATTAATACAATCACCTAAACATATTTTCTCATGTTTATATATCATTTTAAAATGTAACATCTAGTTTAACCCCTGGGGGAACCAATGTTAACCTTAACGATGGTAATGACTTCCCTACTATTAAAGGTTTAAATTGATACTTATAATATGAAAATTGGTTCATAAAAGGGAATGTGATAAATATTTTTACCACATATCATTCTAATTTTCATATTTCATGATTTTTATGATTTTTAAATAATTCTATAAAATATATGTAACATAGAATACTATTAATATCATTTTAATTACTATTCACATATGTTTACATCAAAAAAAACCTGAAAAATGTAATGTGAATATAAAACATAAAAAATTCTCTAATATTACATAATTTTTCCAAATATTTATGGGAAAATTTAAATCACCCAAAATATTAATTTTATAGTTTTTTAAATTAATTTACATTTCTTTTCAACAGCTTGCACAAGAACTACATCGACATTGCTTAAACATTTATATTAGTCATTTAATCATTAAAAATTAAATGTAAATTTCCACGATAAAAAAAGATAATTAATATTTCAAATAACTATTTACAAATTAACATAAGTTGTTTTTATCCATGCCAAAAAAAATTATTGATATTAGAAGAAAGAGAGTTACATTTTTAATATATATATATATACATAAAATAATATATTTGATTTTAAAATGAAAATGGAAAATAATAATGAATTAGAATAATTGATTATAATAGTTGAACACCAATCCACCAATAAATTAAAGACTATTGTTATGATTATTTTTGGTACGCACCATATTTTTTTAACCTCAATTACCAGATTTACCCTTATCGAGGTAATAGATTTTAACTATGAATAATGTTAATTTTGGAAAAAAAATAAAACCTTTATATTCAAATAAAATTATATTGATTTAAAATTTGGAATTAAAATTTCAAAATTAAATTTTGATATGTTGAAAAAATTACTTTAATATTAAAAGGGAAAATACAATGAAACATAATTTTCTAAAATATGCATTTTTAACCCAATAATAGAGTAAACAAAAATCATGTTTAATAATGGTAAAAAGATAATTAATTATTTTATATCTAATTAAAGGGTAATTAGGAAACATTAAAAAAATACATAGAATAATTGGACTTCTTAATAAACCTAAATGGTAGTTTAACAAAAATTCATATTTTTCACTATTCACTAAAAAAATCCAAAAACCAGACTCGATGATGATTTTGATATCCCATGGGTCCCCTCCATAAACCAAATTCCTGAGAATAATCTACCTCAGACATTATGGATATAGTCTAACCAAACATTGATTAATCCACCTCTAAAATCATCTGTCTAAACTGATGAACTAGTAGGGTCAATCAACTCTCAGACAAAAAAACATGAGGCCTCTCTCATCATTGTATATCTCCACACCCAATAGAAAAACCAAAAAAGTCTCTCAACAACCCTAATATAGGCCAAAAAAACTCTAGGATCTTATTTCCCCCATGATTACATCCTAAAGATACATCTTTCTAGGGACTCCCCATTTCCAACAAAGCTCTTGGGCCACTCCCGTCGAAAAGATCCTCAATTGAAAAATATGAAAAAACATGACCAGGAAACATTATTATGGTTCCCCTATCCATCCAAAATCAAGAGACACACCAAGGGTGGAAACATTGCAAATTTCTCTAAGTGTCTTCCAATTGATCCGTGATCAATAACACTCCATCAATGGAATCAAAAAACATGAGCCCACCAATATGGCATTCACCATGGTCCTTCTGACCACATCAAATGTGTAGATGACACCCATCCATGATCTACAACCACACAGGGGAATCATATGCACAAACAAATCTCTCTATGGGTAGTTATAAAATAAAATTCCAACCCTACCATTTAGTCAAACATCAAGAAAATTCGGTCATCCTGGGTCAACAAAACATAAATAATTGGTTAGTCATCTAGGAGACATTCCAACCAGCCCATCCATGATATCTCCCATTTCCAAATTATGATAACTATCCATAAAAACCCAAAAAAACCCCCTTGACCTCCAAAGCATACCTCTCTATATAAGACAACCCCTTGTGATCAAAAATGGGGGAATAGATTTGGTGACTACCAAAGTCTACCCATTAGTAGGCCCCATGTTGATGATTTGCAATAAGGGTATAACAAACATACAATAGGAGGAATTTCCTTCTAAGAGAAATGTACAAAAGAGAGATATAATATATATACACTAATAAAAACCTTATCAAATATACATATGAATGTATACCCATGATCATACATATAATGTCATATAATACTTAAACAACTATAAGGTATACAATAAATACACAAAAAGGTAAATATAGAAGTGACTATTAATCCCAAATAGATCCTAAAAAACAATGAGATGGAAATATCCATCATGATAGCTAACATTCTCCATCTAACTTAAAAACAATCTTAACAAATACGAGGGGTGTGAATAATTGTAAACTCAAGAGGACCCCCATTATTTCCTCTTGTGAAAAGATATGGAAATAATGCTAAGGCAAAGAAAACATAAGTGAAACTATTTATTCACGTAAAAAGGTATACTATGTTACTAAACTCACCCAACTTAACTCTCACTAGGCATCACATACAATAATACTTATTAAATTATAATGACACATCAAGGGTATAATGTTGCACATCCAAAGGAATCTCTCCCAAAAAGTATGATTTCCGACATACACATGGGAAAAATATTAGAACATAGAGCATGTCCGTTACATCATCACATCATCGCATATCATATCTCTATATGGTAACGATTTAGTTTTTGGGATCCACTATATCACATATTATGTGTATCATACATCAGATATTATACCCCAATCCATTATAACACAAACACTAGCTAAGGTACCTCATGCCATCAAAGCCTATACACATCAAACCATTAATTACCATTTGTATAGAATATCTAGAAAAACAATGTGTGTAAAATAACCACAATCCACAATAAAATTATATACATGTATATGGGAAAACTAAGTGGCATTCATACAAGTAGATAATTCTACAAAGGCACTAGAGCAGAGCCAGAAATGGTAGTCTGGTATCCATGCTCCCGTAGAAATGTTGGGGAAAACACCCTCCTAAATACCACTGTCTATTTTTCACCCTGTCTGAAATGGGTGTGGAAGAATATGAAATAATATAACTTATAAGATATAATATAGCTCAAAACCACACTATTGACCAAATATAATATTATACTCCATTGAATCTAATGTATCTCAGATTCCCATCATTCAAAGTAAATATTAGATATCCAATAATCACGTAGAAATTCTAAATAAATAGATTACATTACTTATTCTCATTAAAAATTCATTTTCTAAATTAATTCATTATACAGTAATTAAACAGCAACACTATTCCATATTAAATTACATTATATGATAAAGTCCAGTCTATTAAATATTAAAAAAACCAATTCCATAGTTTCTCAAGAGTAACATCTTATTTTAATTATATAAATAAAAACCCCATTGGTTTAATTTTTTTAATCATTTAATAAAATCATTAAATAAAATTGGTACTCTAGAAAAAATATTATGCAACCATCAATATGTGTAACAATGACCATCCAACAATATAAAACTATGGGAAAAAATGAAAATATAATAATCAACCCAACTATTGGGAATTAAATAGATTTATATCAAGAAAGAATCTATCTCTATGACATAAATTGGAAATCCTAGATTCAACTAGTTTAAACTATCTCCAATTTCATTCTCAACACCCACACACATATCTTGATGCGTATCATCGTCACATGCAGCAACTGTTTCCATATAATTCAGGCATGCATGCCTCATATCATCATCTATCCCGTATTTCTATCACATCATATAAAAATGATAAAATCTAGAGAATATAAAAAGGTAGCAATTAAACAAGCATAATAAATAGGGATACATAGGACTAAAATAAGGCATTCATCGTTAATAAAAAACAATAAAACATTTTCCTAAGGCATTATTTAAAGAAAACTGGTTTTATTCCACATTTTACTCACTTATTCATTATTTTTAAGTTCCAAATTTGAGAAAGCTATTGAATCAGCCATAATAATCTATCAGTGGTTCAAATTTCTCTTAGGAACAATTCAAGTTTCAATGAACCTAGAGAGTACCATTCTCATTTAACAATCATTTTAATTATCAAATTCTCAAAAAAAAATTTCATGCATCATGTTATATATCAAATTCCATTATCACATGGAACAAAATACATTTTCAATTAAACATACATACTCACATCAATTTCATTGTCATCAAATTGAAAAAAACATTGTATTACAATCATACGTATTAATAAATTATTAAGCCGAATAATAAAAAATTATTTTCTTTAGGTTCTTTAATATTTTCCATCAAGATAAACATGATAATTTATAGCATAAGGAAACATGATAAGAATCATAACATAGGTTGTGCACTATATTGAAAAGTAGGAGGAAAAATTTTATCAAATTATAAAGAAACAACATAATTATGCTATCACTATCCAATTTCTTTGATCTAGTTTAATAATTATTTAATTAATTTCACTACCCTTTAATGTTCTAAACCATGATAACTTAAATATTTTATGAAAATAAAACCAATGTAATGGATCCATTCCCTCAAAGGTGTTACAAAATTATCATGACAACAAATGACAATTATGGAACCTGATCTCATATCCCATGAAGAACTATGATATCTTGATGTATTCATGACATAAAAATAGTAGAAATGACAAAATAAATTCCATAATAAAATTGGAGATCAAACACCATACAATGGAATGAAAAAACAGGATGAAACAAGAACATATGTAGGGAAACCGTAAGAAAATGGATGGAATAATATACCCCATATCAACATGAATCAATGACTGTAATTCCAGATCATTCCATATTGAAAGGAGATTCAAAGGGATTCAAAGTCCTTTCATCTATTCTTTGGGTTTCATGGGGATAATTTTAAAATAATGGGGTTTGTGTGGGATTCCTTTATTTATAGGCTTCCTAAAAATTAGAATACCAAGACATAGCCCCTTTAGACAATGCCACAACACTTTCTGACTGCGGGAATCCTATGTCACATCATAAGGTACCATGCCACACCCACCATCAGTAAAAAGAGATTCTAATAATCAATTATATATCAAACTAAAGAGGATTTGGAGGTTATGGTACAACCATAAGATCTTCTTCACAAGACCATCGTTACTAAAAAGGGGATCACACTGTAGAAAACAACCCAAGATGCATATACACCTAAAAATATAGTGGCCTTGAAATACAAATATTCTCAACATATTCAATAGAATGGAGACCACAACACAATTATAAAAACATTAAATATTGCTCCTTATGTTTATATATCATGACCAAGGGAGCCATGCCACAACCATTACAAATTTTCTAGTGGCGCCTCTGTTTTCCTCCAATCATACTCCAAACTCCATAAAACCACTTCCAAGATCCTACAACACCTGAGTATAACCATAAAAATGGATATCATAACACATAAAAAGAAATTAGATACATCTAAAAAAATTCATCCTATAGAATTCAAAACAAAACCCCAAGAGAAAACAGAATGGGCCATCCGACCAACCACTATGTAAGACACCTCTTAAGAATCTAACCAAAATAGGAGCTCAACAACCTCATCAAAGGAAAAATGATCAAACCGATGAAATATAAACTACCATATCCTAATAATTTCTTATATGAGATACATATCAAATGATAAAAAGGATACCATCAACAGGGTAAAAAGAGAAAAAAAATCTCATAAACAGACACTGGTGTAACATCTAAAACTAGAATTATAATAAGATAAAAGATAGACATTAAACATGTCAATGTAATGAGAATATATGTGTGGGTCCCATTACTAGGTAATTATCTACATGGAACTTTGTTTCCACAAATCATGAACCAAAGAAATAACATTACAACACAACACCTTTACTTAGAGATCTTGGATCTCCATTGGCAACTTCTCAGAGGTCGATGCATCATCAACATCAATCTATCCCCAATCTATGGCGTAATAGTCGTCATGAAGAAAAAAAATAGTTTTAAATGGTGAAAAAAACTTTTATCGAGATCATAAATGGGTTAAATTATCTTTGATTCTCCCTGGATACAACACAAGAAAATGCCTTGAAAGGCCCAAAAAACTGAGGAGAAGGATTAATCCCATGAATAAACATTCACCAGCCCTCACAAGGAGTCATTATAATAAATACATGACCCCCAATATTGAAATATACATGTATCCTCATATGATTAGTATGTCATTAATGTGATCCTAAATTTTGTTCATCCTATCACATATCACTTGAACCATCTCTTCTGTATTTTTCACTATTTATGGACAGATAATTACAACCTCTATGATCCAATTGAAGCACATTAGAGAATAAACAGTCATCCGAAAAAATAATTGAATGAATCCAAACCGTTGGTGGATTGAAAACCATTGTTTTAAGAAAAATATACCATGCTAGGTTCCCTATACATGATCCTCCAAAAAATAAGGGGTGCGAGAATATATCATATCATCAAGAGTCCTGAGAGTCCACTCATTTTCACTATCTTGTGGTTGAAAAGTAATGTTAATGAATTAATTATTCCCAAAAGTATGATGAATGAATATCTACACTATCAATGTAAAATTATGATCTTATTAAGGATGATCATCCTTAGGATTGTGTCGAGTCTCACTATATCCTCCAGAAACATGCTCGACAAAACCTCCACAGATATCGACTCTATGATAACTTTAAAGTGAATTGGTTTCATCATTAAATTTTCAATCGCCCACATAGAATCACTGACTCAATGATCTTAAGGTAAAAAATTAATGATTTCTAGCGATATTCCCACCCAAATCCACTTATGAACACCTAAAGAATAGAAAATCAAATAGAAACAATATGGTTAACCTTTTTCATCCAGCTAACCAAACATTGAGAAATCAACTATAAAATCGTTTCCTTCAAACCAGGAAAATAAAAATAAACTCTCATATATCAGTGCATCTTTATTACACTAGGATGTACCTTGAATGGTGAGATATAGAACTCATGGAATTCAATCTTAGTCACCTATAATGTGATGAAAATTCCCTGTTGGAATAACAACCAATGTTTTTTATGATCAAATCATCCATTAGGGGCATCAAAAAAACAACTCATTATTTTTAAACATCCACCACATAATCCATCAATCGAGACTCCTCCACTTACTGGTCAAAATATTACTACACTATAATCTATAAAATAGTACCTATACCTCTATCCACTCAAATATTAAGATGTATCAATGACATATCTTCAATAACTCACTACAAATCTCTTGATTCACACACAACATCTCTATGTGAATTCCTACTCAGTGTCTATGCTCTTACATTTCACATTCATAGAATATAATAAATCTCTAATGATTTAATCCTAATAGAATTAAATAAATCACAACTATCTCAATTTCCAGTCACAATTCTAGAATACATATGTCATGTAATTATAATCATGTAAAAAACAAAAAACACTCACCATTTAGGTAATGTTGGCATAATTTCATGGAAAACGTTTTATAACATATAAGGACAATTGGTAAAATATTTACTCTCATGGGGACATATTTTTCATGACCCATGACCTAGAATGGATCAAAAATGCATCCTAACATAGCCAAAACCAAGATGTGAAGTGTCAAGTAAAACCTCGAAATGAAATCCCTCATCATAAATATAATGTAATGGTGTGATAAACATATTACCCATTAGGGACTGAAAATATTCTTGAAAAAGGTATGTCCATAATAAATTATGATCCTTCTTGGTCAATAATATCATAGTAGTCACAAACTCAAATTAATCAGTTATGAATCACCTATAATTTCCTCTAATACTAAGAAAACATCAAAAATATTCCACAATATTGGGGATTCCCACTAAAAAATTCCTCTAAAATTGAGTGAACCACAAACACTCCTTTATGTGATACAAAATTACAAATTAAATGAATATAGAAATCTTGTAACTCACACTTCATCATCATTCCAAATTTCTTTTCACAAAAATAACACCCGGAATAGCAAGCATATTCACTTCATGCTCCTCCACAGATGTTTTGTATATAATAATTCCGTTGATGAAAAACACCATGAACATATCCCAAAACTCTAAAAAAACTACATTTATCATAACCAATAACATAACTCAAGTGATCATCACATGTAATGATATCACAATAAAATAAACACGATAACTACCATAATAAAAAGTATTCTTTGGAATATCCTCATCATTCACCTATATCAAATGACAAACATATCACAATTTGATCATTTGGAAACTGATTTATCGTTTTATATGATACAATAAATCTCCAATAGATAAAATAGGATAAAGGTTCTTCACTCTCATGTGGTTCAAGTGAGGATTATAAATACAAACCTACAATCTACCATCGACCATCTTCACAAACCAAACTAGTGTTCCCCACGGTGTAAATCTCAGAAGAAAAAACCTCACTTAAATTTTTCAATGATCTATACTCATTTATATTAAAACTAATAAGGCACCATCATATATGGATACATTGATATAGGATAGAATACATGTTTTTTTGGATCCCAAACATTATCTCTCATTGAGGATAATTCAACAACTACCTCAGGAAATAAATCAGGGTACTCTTCTACAACCTTATGAAAAATTGACTACATGACCTCTAAATAACTCAATATCAAATAAACCACCAAATATGCCCAAGATGAAACATAAATATGACCCATCTAATGGCCTTTTCCCCATCTGACATTATTGTCTCTTCATTAGCATTTTAAAACACAACATGCCTTAAGAATCAACTTATAGTAGACAACATTATATACATCCAATCCATAATAAGGATGTAATAATATGGAAATAACCAAAAGTAGAGGATATCCACCCAAGGGAAGTTGTTCCACATCAATATAACATATTATTTATAACCATCATAAAAGTCATCTTGACCTCTAATGAGAATAGTAAATTCTATGTGCACTTGATTCCTCTCCAACAAAATTCCTGAAGCATGTGAAATGAAAAGTGATATAAATGATTTCATAGATACCAAATAAAAATGAGCATGAGCCCATTTGAAAACAATCAAATGGTATGTAGTTTCATTTCTAGATTTCTCATTATAGGAAAATATATAGAATGAAACTGATAATGACATGTATCACATCCAATCTGACCCTACTTGAAACTACCTCCATGGGTGCGATCTTTTATATGCAGATGAAAAGAATCTCAATGATGCCATATTCCATCCCCATGTTCTCTCTACTGATCCAATATTATAACACCCGTATACTACTACCTCGGTTGAAATGTATCAATAGAGGGACTTGAATCAGAACATGTGGAAAATGTAGGCTACTCAGAATGGTTGGAAACTCCCATCAAAGATGGCCAAAGCCTCCATAAGAAAAGAATGTGTCTGATCCTTTAGAATTGGCTTGAGGGATTATATACATGAAGAAATGAGACGACTAGGGGAGGGACTTATAGCTGGTTGACCAAAATCTATAATATTTTGGAAATTATTAATCCTAGACCACAAATCTACATCATGAGTAATCCTGATGACTCCCCTCTCAAGATGATCTTGTGTGGGTTAACATCCTCTCAATCTATAAAATTTTATGTTTCATAAGATCTTTCATTAGCATAAATAGAGGTACCATAAAGTGGTTATATCGATTAAACGCCTCTTAAGAATGCCTCATGATGGCCTCCTCATCTAGAAATTGTGTTGAAGAATATCAAAGAAGATCCCTAAAATGGATCCAGGATGCCCACACACAAGAAACTGTCTATCAAAGAGGAATAATCTCCTTGAGACTTCCCACCTTCATGATAATTGAATTAAAATATTCTATGAACATTTCCAAAAAAATCACCCAATATACCACTAAATACTCTTGATACATGATGTAAAAGATCCCCCACTTGTTCACTTCTCCACACAGCATCATCACAGCCAGTTAAACCCAGTGCTCCCTCCAAGCATCGATAAAACTAAAATATATCAAAACCTACACTGACAAGTAATTAGTGAGTGAATATAAAAATTATCTCTCATACTTATATAGAAAATGTTGTAGAAACTCTCATAGGTTTCTCCTTCATGTTTCATCATCATTGACCTCTACTCCATGATGAATTCTGGCACATACTGCTCGACATCTTCAGTGTGAACCTAATGAGGATGTCAATGTTGAGCCTTACCTGTATAAAGATCAAAATTTTGTAACCCTAAATTGAAAATATGAAGTTATTAGCATTAATTAATTAGGTATTTCTTTATATTTTTTGAGGTTTAAACATTTACCCAGGACTGCACATTTAAAAGAATTATGCAAATAAAATGATTCACGATCCATTCCATGGTCTCTATCCCAGAACTAGCATCAATTCATTTAGAAGACATAGTAAAATTAAAGGTCTATTAATTAAAAAACGAGGGCCCGAAATAGATATATCTCATATAGGCCAATGTTTTTACATTTCACACGAAATATAACAAACCTTTTTTCCCAAACAACCCATGTGATACCACAAATTCCCAACCCCAAACTCCATCATATCCATGAAAATGAACCAATGATTCCACTCTATCATGAAACTGTCCCGCTAAAGGGAATGCCTCATATGATGGAAATGAGAGAAAGGATATGGTGACTGTATGAGTCTAACATCCAACAGATCCTGAGTTGGATACTAGTGCAATGGTTATAAAAAACCAATAATGTGAGGAATTTACCTCTGGGAGAAATGAAAAAAAGAGAGAGAAAAGATATTTACAACAATAAAAACCAATCCATAATTTTTTTAAAATAATAAACAAGTTTATAAATGTAATTTTATTCATTACTAAAAAATATAATGAAAAATACAAATACCAAAAAAGTAAATAAGGAAGTGCCCGTGAATCCCACAAATCTCCATAAAAACCACAAACATGTCATATCTGGACAGATCTCCATCTTTCTCTAACAGACATGAGTATAGTATATATATATATATATCTATGGGATTAGAATAAAATAATACTTATTATGATCCACCCAATATACTTTAATGAAAAAGATAAATAACTCATTCTAATGTATAGTGAACAATAATGAAACTAAATCATAGAAAAAATATTTATACTAAATTTCCAACATCATCTTGGCCAACACTCACCATGTATCTCAGAAAAGATAGAATAGAGTATATTAATGAATCATAAAGGGTACCAATCTATAACATACCACTTGTTTTCTAGTACTCTCCATTATTTAATGTCTTATTCCACATCTCTAAAAAAATTATTCACCTCGTAGACAATTGGGGTAATTATCACAACATGAACCTCATAAATCACATCATCCCAACTCTCATCTCCACATAGTTACAACTAGTTTCTGAGATCCACCATATCCCATATGACATGTACTATACGTTGGTTATAATACCTCAATCCATAACAACATATACAAATCATACCTATAATAAATATTTTCATACATTATCTAGAGATACCTAAGATTGAAATATGAAAAATCTATCACATCCCTTAAAAATTTATAAGGGAAAACTAACTATCATGCATACTAGGACATAATTATACCATGATAATATTGTAGGGCTATAGGGGGTAATCAAACTTTTATCTTCCCATTGAGATGTTGGGGAAAACAAACTCCCTCGGTCCACTGGCTGTCAATCTTTCTAATAGACAGGTATGGTGTAGCGTATGAAAAGGTAGAATTATAGGATATAATATTCCTCTGAATCACAAAATGAGAATAATCTAGTATCCTACTAAACAATAGTTAATGCTTGATAGAATTATACTTTTCACTAATAATACAAGATATCATATAATAACGAATTAATTTTAGATTAATGCATTAAATTAGTTAATTCCAATTATAATTTCCTTTCATCAATTAATTACTTATCCATTAATTGACTATTAACATTATCTAATATTACATTACATTAATCAACAAAGAAAAGTCTATCCCCTCCATGAATAAGAAAAATATATTCCATGATAACTCTTGAGTAACATCTCATTTTTAATCTAGAAGGAACCTTTCCAATTGGTCAAAAATTTATTATTCACTAATAACATAATTCCAAAATCTAGGTACACTATGAAAATAAAATAATATACCATAAATATATGCATCTGAGATCATCCAGCTACCTCAATAAATACGAAAATGAAAAATATAATAAAATAATAAAATCATCCATTAACCATTAAATATATTTATATCAAGAATTCATACAAATTTAATTATTCCATGGGTAATCCAAACATCAACCCCATATAGACATCTGAGTTACCATCTCGATCATCCACATTCATATCCCGATGCATCTCACCATATAATGTGGAACTACTTCCACATCATTTGGGAATACTCATAACAACAAATTAACCAATTCAAGCATATCCATTTTAGGTTCATATCAGATCACATAGCAAGGATTATATCTAGAGTACATCCAAAGGAAGAAAGAAAAAAAATTTACTAGGAAACTTGGCCCTGACATTATGAATACACCCTTCATAACAAATGGGCACTCATTTCTCCATGGAGGTATTTTTAAATGAAAAAAAAGTTTTAATATCATCATGAATGAATGAATTAATTTATTATATTTATCCAAGAACAAGAATCATATAGTGTCCTTTGTAAAAGATATCAAATGATTAACATATTCTTAGCATTGATTCTGAGAATAGACCAATTAATCTAATTAATTATCAATTATCATTTTGTCATTATTAACTATTTTCAATCAAGATAAATATTCATATAAATAGAATAAAAAATGATATCAATAATAACATAGGAAACACATTATCTGGTAAAACAAGATGTGAATTGTTTTCATGGTATAAAGAAACAACATTGAAATATGATCCCCTACTAATAAAATTAATCTAATTCCAGATTTATCATATTAATTTCACATATATCCAATGGGATAAACCATGATAAAATTATTATTTCACATAAATAAAGAAAATAAATGACCCCTACATCCTAGTCTTTAACTTCATCACATGAGAATAGACCAATCTCGTGGATCCCGATCACCTCTCAAGTGAGAAACTATTATATTCCAAACATGTAATGCCATTAAAAACTATAAATTGACATAAGAAACACCATAACAAAATGATGGATAAAAAATATAAAGGAATGGTGAAATTAGGGGAAACACGATCATATGGGGATAACCTGATAAAAGATGAAGGCAGTACATACCTCTGACCCCCATGGATCGATAAATAGCGTAGGAGATAAATGCCAACTAAAAGGGGATTAAAAGGGATTAAAAACCCTATCATTTTCCAATGGAGATTGCAGGATAGAAGTGAAAATTAATAGGGTTTATGAAAGATACATGTTTTTATCGATAACCTAAAAATTAGAAGACCACAGTGCAACCACACTGGACCACACGGCAACACTTTCTGATGCATGGAATTCTACGATGCGGCCTTAGAGACCATGACACAACCACCCTCAATCAAATGACATTTTTATAATATGATACATATACAATAAAATAATATCTAGGGGTTAAAGTTTTTATATAATTACCCTAACATAGGACCTCCATTGGCAATAAAGGGACCATGTTGTAGCCTACTGGCAAGGATGCAACTACTTGTAAAATAGTTGAAGCATTGAAATACATCATAGCTCAACTAAAACTACATCATAGAGGAAACACTAGAAGTATAAAAAATACCAAAGTGGATCCTCAAGGTTTTATTATGTAAACTAGGGTGAAATTTCGTTACCATGCTAGATTTGGTAGTCGATCCCCCTTCTCTTCCAAACCTCCTATAATATTTATTAATCCTCCTACGAGCACCTCAAACTCCAAAAAACCACAAAGGTATGGAATATCAAAATTAGGGACCATATAAGTTAGAATAAAACCCTAGTGGATCATTATCCACACTTCTCACCTGTTGGCATCTAATTCCATATCCATGAGGGAGAACTCCAACTCACCCCTGGCTCACTCATAGGAAATCACCCTGGCTATTAGGCAATTGTATCCCGCCCCATCAAATCCCACATTGAAGGTGACTCTCTTTAAGACTAAGAATAAAATCATTAAATCAATTTGAAAATAATTAGGTCACATAATAACATCATCATTACCACCACTATGCACCTCTACATGGAACACATGATATTACTTGAGAACTGAGATCAGAATGCGGGTCCAACGAACAAGGGCTCTAATTCAAGGAAAATAAATCTTAATCCCTATCAAAAGAAAAAAAACCTAATAAGGGATTTAAAAAATAATAGGTTATCCTATAAGTGAAATTAAAATTCCATTATTATGGATACATAAAAATGTTTAATACTTGACCAACCTCATGGTGCAACCCTTAAAGCATCAAGCCTAAACCCGTGCTATTCCAAGGTCCAAAGAGTCTAACAGAAACCAAATATATGAATTATATAATATAAAACAACATTAAGTTATTTAATAAATTTAATTCCATGATAAATAAATATTTATAAAAAACATAGGTGGATTCATGCTTCGAAACCGTTACAAACCATCAACAGATGGACCGCGATGCCCCGCTAATGAAAAGACAAGAAAAATAAGAAACAGACAATGCTAAATTTGACATAATTCCCATTAAATTTAATTGAAATCAAAGTAAAACTCTTTATATAATAATACCTTCACCAAAATTAAGAATGAAAATATGAATATATAATATCGGATCATACTCCCACCCAGTGATGCCAAATCCCTATCATCCCTATAAGATTCAACCATGCTTTGGTGGAATATGAATCGAATCCCATGGAATTGAAAATTAAAATAAACTTCCATGGAGTAATAATAATAATAGATAATGAAGAGGAATATATGTACCTCCCAATACCAAATAAAGCCTCAATAGTCTACCAAAAAACAAGGGGTAATTTAGGGAAGAATCATAGAGGGAGAGGTACTGGTCCACATGTGCACATGGGAAGAAATGGGAGGAGAAAGTGACAAATTTACCATAATGTAGACCCCATGAATACAGTTATTGAATTTATTTTTCAATATTTTATATATATAAGTTTAAGAGATTAATTTTATTTTAAAATCCAAAACGGAAGGGAAAACAATTTATCGAAAAATGTATTTTTAAGACCAATGTAGGACATATTCCAAAATATGGTATAATGATGATTAAAATGTAATTAATAATATGATATGTAATTAAATAATACTTATTTTAATTTTAAATAAAATTATACTAATAATGTGACATCTTATTCAAAATAAATTTTAGTTTTACCCAAATCGTTATTTTCACTATTCACTGAAAAGTGAATATTTTTGCAAAAAACAAAAACAAATCCCCCTTGGATAATGTTATTATGTAAAATTTAAAAATAAATTAAATATTTTCAAATAAAGTTTCTAAATTTTATGTTAAATAATATTATTATTCCAATACATAATATAATAAGAAACCATTTCGAATAAATATACTATATTTACTAAAAAATGGGTAATTATATTCAATGAATTTATCAATTAATTTTTATTGTGTATAATAATTATAAACAAATTTTATAGTATTTTTAATCACATTCATAGACTCCAATTTATTATCTATATTATAAATATAACATTTCCATAATAATATATCATGGTTTGTTCAATCACATTGTTTTTTTATGTATACGATATCTTAAATATTGTTCCTTTAAAATCTCTTGATATTATAGTGTACCAAAAAATTGGTATATGGGAGAATGTAACCCTATCCCAATGGGTACATGGGATGTTCATTACTAAACCTAATCATTCATGGAAGGTTTATCCCAAGCCCAAGAATGTAAATTCATGGTTTTCCCGATCATACATTGTAATGAATGTTTTGGTGTGTAGACTTGAAGTATAGTTTACATGTTTATGTTTATGAAAATTTATTATTCATAATATTATAAAAATGATATTCTCTAATTGATCATAACTATTAAATAATTCTACCTTCATATATTTATTCATGAAAAATTATATACCATGACTTATGTAATGAATTGTCATTTATAATACATTATTTTTTGGGTATGATTTTACTATCTATCTTGATTATAAAAATACGATCATATTTTTCTAAATTATGATATTCGATTGGTATCACTTATTCATACACTTACTAGACATATGAGTACACCCCTTTCTCATGTTTCCACCCCCATGTTATGAAGATATATATAACACTTAGCAAGTCTAGTTAGAGTCTATTATGGCTAAATAATAGAGAAATTTTTACAAGTTTTATAAAAAAATCATTCTTAGGAATCTTGTCCTAAAAGACAAAATATCATTAGTTTATAAGTATTTTTCACTATTTGGGATATGAATTAATTTATCCATGGATTAATTGTAATATTTATGTATGTTTATCTTATTTCACCATATTTGGTATCATATGATGATTTATTTATAATTTAGGATTAGTTTTGTTATTTTTTGATAGTAATAGATAACACAAATAGTACCCCCAGAGAGAAGTCTAAGAGATAAATATAATTATAGGATAAAATATTTAAATTTTGATAATATAGACAATGGGAGGTTTTTTATGTAATACATTTATATCTTGATCCATGAAATTTGATGTGATGTTGATAAATATTCACGTAGTGAAAATCAACTAGAAAATGGTTTTTTGTTCATTAACTTGATCACCACCATGATATATAATGATTTGGTCGAAGACTATGCACTTAGAAATATACAATTGAGAAATATAAATGGCTTGATCATATGATCTTTACAAACTACTATGAGGAATGATTTCCTTCTGACAATGTGGGAGCTGGTTGAGAAGTATTTGATAACACAAATTAATGTAATCTATGATGATATATGATTTATATTAGTGGAACTAAAGGAGTTATTAGATAATATAATTACCTAAAAAGTGTATAAAGTCTTATTATTGAATCCCTATTAAGTTATTGACTATGAGAATAATCTATAATGTTAAATGTTCATCACTCATGTAAACCCTTTTGGTTTTTGACGTGGTTAAAGATAGGAAGAACCAAGTTAATATTGGATGTGATGGATATAATATTAATTTTCTAAATAGAACCCATATGGAATAGAATATAGTGTAATTTTTTTTGGATAATCTCATAAAACAATATTGAGTTATAATTAACAAAATCATTATTAATAAACATGATTACTCACCAATGAAAATGTTCATATGGTTTCATAGAAGATCATGCGGTGAAGTGAATTAGGGAAAAATAAATAATTTATTTCTTGAAAAAATGGGGAATAAATCACCAAGTAACTTACCAAAAAGAGATAATATAATGTTTTCAGAGTGTAAGGATTATGCATCAAGCGAGGGATAAGGATAATGATGCGAATAGGAAAAATAATAAAATGGATGAAAATACATTCCAACAATTCAAATTAAAAGAGTTTGGGAATTATAAATATCAGATCCCTAAACTAAGGAATAATGAAAATAATGATCATCAAAGACCACCTAAGATAATAGAATAAGGGAAATACCTTTTAATCACAAATTCTAAATATGAAAATGAAAATTAAGATTAAATATTACAATTATCCCCATCTCAAAAATAAGATATACCTATGTAGTTTAATTCATACCTACATGTTGTTATCTGGAAAATTTTCATGATGATATATCTAGTATTCAATAAAAACACATACTTGAATGAAAATTGAATCACAAATATATAAACCTTATCTAATTGATTTTTATGGGAATATGTACCATGTAAATCCTATTATCCAACATCAAATTTTTTTTTATTTCAGAAATATATTGTTTTTATCGAAATAGAATCTATAATAATCAACAATATAGGGAAATCACATTTCATATTTCAAACCAATGTGTTATCATTTATTAGAGAAAGTATTACAATGATATCTCTTAGATAAATAATTATTTTAGGAGTTATGACACATAATCATTAGAGATTTTTTTTCAAATGATTGGAGAACAAATTCCACATTATGATTTCCATATTCTGATGAAAAAACATACAGTTTCTATGTTTCTTGATAACACTTTAAAAATCACTTAATTACTCACATGTATCTACTAGATACTAATAGTGTATTTCATAAGTATGTTACAATTATTTTTTAGGGAACACTTTTTTAAGGGGGTGAGAATGTAACATGACAATATCATTGAATATATATTTGAAATAAATATAGATTACAAAAATCTTCCTCCACACACAACCATGAATTTATATAATCCATGATATATTTTTTATTTTGAAAACAAGGGAGTATTAAATGCACTAATATATAAAAAGATATTAACCAATTAAAATTTCTTAAAATAAGAGGATATATAATTAATATGATTTAACATATAAAATGATTTTTCATTATCAATTTACTGTTTAATGGATTAATAAATAAAAATTGATGAATTTAAAAATAAAATGTTGATAGTATATATTATTTAAATATATTAACTAACATATTAATATCATTAAGTTATTAATAGTTGCGATCGAACCCTAAGAAAATATAGTCATTAAAAAGAACATTTTTTAATAAATGAAATTTTTATATATAGAATTTTGTTTCATTTTAAAAATATATTTATTGATTTTATGTTATGAATTAGATAAAAATAGTTTTTGTTTTATTTATACAGTGAGTATTTGTTTTGAATGAATTATTTGGTCTTTCCGCAAAAAATGAATTTTTGTTGAATAATACATGATACTGTTTTTACCATTGTTGTGACTTTAAAGGCATTATTAGTAAACATGTTTGACGTTTAAATTTATGAAATAATGTTCTTGAGAAAATGTGTATTTTATAATTAAAATTACACACTTTCAAATATGTATTTAGGTTTATTAACACATATTTGATATTTTCGAACAAAAAGAACATTGTCCTCAATAATTTTTTTTTAAAACATTATATATTTATTATATTAAAACAAAATTTTAAAACTATTATATATTTAATAAGAATAAATGTATTTAACCTTATGATCATTTTTTTTAAAATTATCTAATAAGTACCATTTAATTTTCATCCATTAATATTTAGTTAAAATTGGTAAAAAATGGTTATCATAGTAAAAAACTAAATGGAAAATCTAATAATTCATTGTCTGATGTTCTTGAAACTTGTTAAATACATGTTTCAAATTGATTGATTGATATATTATTGCCTATATCCCACCCGAAAATCAATTATTTTGAATGTTTTATATTCACATGACAATTTCATCATGTTCTCCATTTATATTAAGTTTAAACATGAATAAAACATATTCTAACAACTTATAATAGGGTCCTCTCACCACAGATTTAATGCAAACCAAAAAATTTGGTTTCTATATAAAACATTACCCAAATTAATTAAATTAAAAAAAATTTCTATCATAAAATTATAGTCAAAATTCATTTTCCTAAGACCATTATATCCATCTAATACCCTGTGTAAAATCCATTGTTCTCAACATAAGTTGAATTTTGTCTCATTAACTTATTTTACATTCACCATTCCATTTAAAATTTATTTATCCCAATATTTTAGGATTATTTTTTTTACATTATAATTAATGTTTATATATTATGGTAATAGACATTATCCACCACTCTACTTTCCATTAATAAAAATGAAAATGAAAATTGTTTGTCTATGGACTATTTTCTCCAAAAAGAATAATGTTTCATTTTCTTTAAACACCATACATGGATGAAACAACTACTAAATTTAATAAATAATTATTATATTTAAATCATAGTTTTGATTATTTAATGATGAAACACAATATACATTTTCCCCATTCACTATTGAAAATGAAATCATTAACTTTGTGTACTTGTGGATTACTACCTCCGTGGAACAAATGATTACCGTAAATAGTATCATCATCTCAATACACGGTATTTCATGAGAGTGATTTTAATGGTTTAATAGGATGTTTATAATATAATAAAATTATTTTTATGACATAATTTTATAACCTATTAATGATTTTATCAACAAATGACAACTGCTAATTCAACCGTTTAAAATAAGCACCCAAATAAGAATTGTTTTTTCAAATTATGTAATATTTTCACATCCACCACAATTTTTTTCTATTTCCATCCTAATTATTATATATTACAAAATAAAACAAAAAATGTTTACATTATTCCACTATTGTATTTTTATATTCACAAAATCACCTCTTAATCATAAATAATAGTGATATGTCAATGTTTTGTTAGTTTTGAATCCTACTTGAAACAATACAATGAAATTAAATCATGGATTCCTATGGAAATATAATTAATGTGGTAATGTGACATAAATATTTAAATATTAATTTTTCTATGGAAATGATTCATCAATATTTAACATAGTAATTTTGAAAACACCTTTCGTCGCTTAAAAATCATCAAAATAAGATATATTGTATATTTATTCATTCAAGATAATGAATTGAAAAAAAATATATGAAAAATGAAACATTAAATATCATTATAAATCATAGATTATAGTAAAATTATTTTTTTTGGGAAAATTATTTTTATATGATGAATAGATATAGAAACTATTCCTAGAATCAAGTATAATCCATTAAAATTATAAACACTAAATATAATAAAATTGGTAAAATATAATTAATACATATATATGAATGTAATGATTATAATAGCGGCATATAAAATTTTATAATTTTTTATCAAGTTATTGGGTATATGATTAATAAACATGATTTAATTATACATTAAATAAGGTGCAAGGGATGAATGAATTAAGGACAAGGAATGGATTTCTATCTCAATCACTATTATTTATGAAATTATTTAATATTATGTACCATTGTTAATTTATTTTGTGATATTACTTTCCCATTGACATGTAATATCCTAAATTATTGATGAACATGAAAATTCTAGTCTATTCATGCTCTACCTTGTTCAGGACTATGATTGATATCTTCCATAAAAGGTAATGTGTTTTCAAAACTCATATTTCTTATTGAGTTATAATGTTTCTCCAAGATCATAATAATTTATTTAATATGTTCCACCTAATTTATATCATGGGAAACCATTTTTTATTAAATTATTCCTTATTGATAATTTTCATTCCTTGCATAAATTACTACAATGCTAATAAAAATTCCTATACTCTTTAATGATAGCTTCCCCTCACTCTCTATATTTTAATTTCCTCAAAATAATTTCCTATATTCTAGTAAAAGCAATTATTTTTCCTCATATTAGCATAAAATTTCCATTTTAGTTTCAAAAATGAATGTTTGGTAACTATTTCTTGATATGGGATTTTTTAATGTGAATTTCAAACTTTTCAACTTGGTTTCAATCCATTTTAAATAAAATATTTTTTCATCCACCCTATACGCATTTTTATAACCTCTATTTCTTTTAATGGTATTGTTATAGAATATTATTTCTAGAAGTAAATTTTTTTAAAGTTCATTGACTTCTGATTTGGAAAATGACTTTACAATGTCACTGTAACTTCCTCTTTTCAGCAAAAGATTATGGTATTTTCTAAAAAATATTTTTTGATTTCACTCCTAACATATAATTTTTATCAAAAGTATTTATTTACTATGGAGTATTTTTTTTGAATAAACCATTAAATGTTCTTCTAAAATAATGTTTAGTTTTTTGTGTGGGTATAAAATGTTTACATTCGCGAGATAATTTTTTGTGAAACCATTAATAAATTTTAAGAAACTCAATTTCCATAGTGTATTTTATGATATAGTTAATTATTAATATCACATTGAATTATATGTATTTATGATGAAATTTTGGATCCTATATCATGATATAATGAATTGATTTTTATTTATTTTTCAAAAACTCAAATCAGTACCTGAGACAATTAATCCAAATCCAAGAGAACATGAGAGGAATTATCTAATGAAAAATGATATGTGGTAGGATTTATCCTCAGAAAATGTGGTACACATGGGGTTTTATCCCATAAAAATGGGTATATGGTAGGATTAGAAAATATAGAATAAGGTACATAGTTAGTTTTCCCAATCATACTACATTATGAACGTGTTGGTGGGAAGAATTTACATATCATTTAATTGTTTAGGTTTAGGGCATACTCTTATGCATACTAACAATTCTAATTCTATGATATCTTGGTTCATTTTTATTGAGTAATTATTCCACACTATTTTTATTCATGAAAAATGTTATACTAATCCTTATTCCATGACACATGATTTATGATATTTTAATTTTTTTGGTATTAATTTCTTATGTATATTGATTATACACATATTACCATTTTATTCTCACTAATGAAATTTTATTTTTATCAATTATGCTTACCATTATAACGCATCAGATCGCACCCCTTACATTTGTTTCAATCCCCTATATTATGAAGATTTTTAGAAAATATATGAAGTGAAGTTGGATTTTAGTGTGGCTCAATTAATGATAAATGTTAACAATATTTTAAAAAAACAGGTATATTGCAAGTCCTTTAATGCACTGAACCATTGGTTCACCCGTTTTTTCTAGTTTTTATGGGATATAATATTTTGACCATGTAATCATGTAATATATATTTATCTGTATATTGGGTGACCATTATAATAATAGAGTACAAATTTGTTTATTCCTCTCTATCTTCATCCTCACAATTTTATTAGCCTGAACAGTTTCCATCATTTCAAATCTTTTAGAAAATATTAAATTTGGGTTCTAAATCAATGAACTCTTTATACCCACAAGAAAAATTCTCCCATTTATAGTAGATGTAAAAAATATGTCTCATCATTCAATGACTATTGATTAGAGTAATGGTCAGAGTTCCGACATATAAAAAATTCTATTGTGATTAATGTATTAAATTGTTGGTCCACTATCAACATGAATGTTTCAAGTCATAGATAATTTAATCCATCTTATAAAAAATTACTTTAGATTAGTTTGTTAAATTAACCATTTTCATCTTTATATATATATCTTCCAAAAAGTCACCATAATGGAATGAAATTTCAACATAGGTCTACTCCAAACGAAGATTATTAGAATAAGAAATTATCAACAGCATTCAGATTATAGTATTCTTGAATACCACTGAAAATAATTTTGTGAAATGTACTCTTATAATCTATATAAATATATTTTCAAGAATATATATAATGTATCATTTACATCAATCAGTATCTTCCTAAAAATGATAATCCAATTCATTATAAAGCAGTCCCATCCCTTCTAATTGTTTAATCAGCTCTAATGTTTAATTGAAAATTATGGAATTCAATTATTGTTTCATGGATAACTCCCACTATTTTGATTCATTATGTATTAAATCCTCTAATATTCATTCTGGTTCCTGAACACCCATTAAATGTCAAAAAACTATATCAACCTCATCCATGATGATATGTTATCAAAAAATAGATGGAATTCATATATAATATTATTTACCCCTATCCACATTGATTTGCAGTGATTGAACATACAATTACCATGTAGATGATTTCTCTCTAATCAGATCATTCCCCAAATATTTTATAGTGTATGATCATTCTATCAAATCTATATTTTACTTATTTTTAGTGAATTTTGGTTGATTTCATGTGTCAAAAATATTTACAGTCAAACAATTTTTTATATATATCAACATGTACTTAGTATCTTCTCTCTTTCCTTTGACATATGATTCAACTATGTTCTACTCATTCCATTATTTTTTTTTATGATTACAACTCAACACATGATGATCATCTATTGACCATTAAACTACATTCAGTATCCATATTCATTATTCCCATAAAAATCAAGGAAATTGTATATAGACATTTCTTTATAGATTATCTCTATCATTTGCATCAGGAAGAGAATAATTAATGGAATATAATAAATTGAGGTTTTATACTTCTATTATATTAATAGACTATATATTTTTGTGTAGAATATTTTGAATTACAAATTCTAGACATATATTTACCAAGTATAATATTCTTTTGATTTATTCATCCTAGATGACTTTGGTAAAGAAAAATTGCACATGTGGCTATCTATAATTTCTTGTCAAATTTTAGTTCATCCACTCTTCCACTCTATTCATTGTGGAGTTCTATGTATTATTCCTTTATTCCTAAACCCCTTCTTCCAAGGGAATTTACAGGAAAAATTTAGTATTCTTCTATCCACAATTTTCAATTCAAATTAATTTCCATTTTCATCAAAATTATTACTTTTCTATATATTAAAATATTAAGATGATACTAAATACATCAAATTTATTGGTATGTTAATAAACCCAAACCTTCGTCATAAAAATTTCAATTATTATTGAAAAAAGATTGATCGAAAATTTTATTGGTCGAAGGCAAGCCGTAATATAACTATGTGAATTAATAATATATTATAGGCTATATGAATCGTACTATTCATGTTGAATTAAACTCTATTTTTTCCCTTTCAAGTACACAATACTCATTAGTCCTAATAGTTATATGGTCTTCCTTCATAACACGCTTCCCTGGAAGAAACTTAATGTCATTCTCATTTTAGTGAACCTACCTACAATTACCATCTAAAATATGTTGTTCTATGATTATTGAACCCCAATTACCTTTACAAACCCAATTTGTGAATGTCGTTAAAAATCATTTATCATCCACTTCTATAAAAGATAATAGATTTCCTCAGAGACCAGGAATGTATATAACTTCCTTCAGTTATAAGATGTATATATTCCTCATATAAGGATATACATATCCCTTTTGAATAAATTCTAAAAATTCTATATATTCTATATTTTATTCCATATAGAGTTTAAATACATAACATTTCATGAATCCCTAATCATCTATTGACTGGGAGGAAGAAGTAGATTCAACCAGCCATGACTAAACTAGATTGTGAACAATGAAAAAAATATGTCCAAATTAATCTATGGAACTAAGAGAATTTAAAATTATGAAATTTTTTATTAGGTTTCATTCCTATTATTTTCTATATTTCTTCTTGACATTTACGTGATTATAGTTATAATATTAATTATTTCAAAGGCCAATTGAATTTTAATGACTATTCTCTCAAAATATTTTATTTATTCATTGTCGATTCATTCAAATACCATTCTTATAGAGTAAACAACAATACTTTGTTTTGTTTTATCACTCATATCTAGTGATCCTCATTAAGAGTAAAATTATAGAAATATGTGAACACCATATCATCCTTTCCACAAGAATTACATATCAATGAAACCATGTCATCCCATGATTCTTGTAAAAATTAAGGATATATTATTTCTTATACATCATCCATGAAAGTCACATTCACATTGTTGAGATGACATCAAATCATATTGATTGCATTCACATGATCTTCCATTGATCATAATTATGATAAACTATATTTAAAAAAATTGATCCATAAGAATATATTGTTTAAGGTTTTCAGTTGTTTAGACATGTCTGCTAGGGCCTCGATAAGTCAAGTTGTGGTCTTATTTTATAAGATATTGATGGATATATTCCACACCAATTTCATTCTCACTACCATAGGTTCTATTTAATCAAATTTTTCTCATCATATTTTATATGTAAATTTTGGTTTCACATCACATATTTGGCGTTCCAGATCCTTCTAGACCTAATAGTATTTTATTTGGATCTGTTAGAAATAATTTTTGGTTCTATTGAATTAATATATATGATCTATGTCTTCCTCCATATTAATATCTCATGATAAAATACAAAACAACTATGATCAAAATGATTCTAATTTATGGGATAAATTTAACTTATTTATTTATTTTTTCAAATTTCTGCTTGGTATGTATTGTAGGGATGAAAACAAAAAAAATGATACCTTAATTAGGTGGTTGAATCAAAGTTCATCAGTAGTTTTTATCCACTAGTCGTCCAAAAAATTGAAATTACAAATAAATATTACTTCCATTGTGTTTTATTGAATTAAAATTTGGAAGCTTATGGAACCCTAATCATCAATTCAAAGACAAACTCTACACATAAACCAAACATTCTCTTAAATGTTGTTCAACAAGAAAATGAAATTGACATACATTATCACAAGGTTAAGACTATTAACTTATATCCACAAGAGAACACTACAAAAAAATTAATATTATTGAATGTAGAAGTTTATCAATTATTATTGAAAAATATATAATTCTTACACTTAAAAATGTCTTAAAATAAAAAAATACACCACAATTATTGGTCACATATAACATCCCAAAAACGGATTTAATTGTGATCCAAGAATCCTGGATTGAAATCTATATATTTCATCATTCTATAGTATCTGGTATGGATACAACTAAAACATATAGTGTATTTCCCACTACCATCATTTAGTAGACATATTCCATATAACTCAACCCATCAATTTTATATGATATTATAGTGAACATGACATTATGTTTATTATTGTTTTGACCACTTCTCTGATAATGAAAAAAAGATAACTACCCAAGAAAGATATTATAACATGTTAAATCCAATAACATAAATATTATTTACCATCATCAAAAATCAATTGTCCAAAAATTCTATCGGACAACAAAAACATATAAGAGGAATGAACATGAAATTTGATAAAAATTTGAGTCAATTCCACAGAGTGATCTTGAGATTTGATTATGAAATCCCACTTGATTCAAGGACACATTGGAGAGGATTGAGAGGTAATTTTGAGTGAGTTAAAGGAGGATATCCCTGTATATGGGTAAAATGATATAAATCTTTCTGTATAGAGGACCCAAATTGAATCATATTTCATTGAAAACATATAGCCTCTTGCATAGGTAGAGTGGAAGGGATTGGAGCTCCTGATAGATTACCAAAAAACCTACATTCTCCACGATAATATTTATTAAAAATATATACATTTGGGAAAAAATAAACACAATATCATTGGGAAATAAATAACCAATTAAAATACACAGAAGATTATTCATTGGTTGGATTATTCTCCCGGATATAAAAATATTGCATCCCTCGAAATTCACATGGAATTACATTAGATAAAATAAGTTATAGAACAATGTATAATCTCATAAACATGGAATATTCACATAAATAATAATTATAAAACTTATAAAAACCACATTAAACGATGGGGTAACCCTATCCATTTATTTTTTACTTAATCCAATGAAATAATTATTCTCTATATAAGTAACTACCTAAATAAATGGAAATAAAAAGGCTCAATATTTCATTAAATCAATTAAATACATATGATGTGTCAAAATAAATTTTAAAAACCCAAACACATTATTATGAATGAATAACTATTT